>OX637464.1:42814519-43214895 GCA_951799995.1 Trifolium subterraneum
AAAGAAAAAGTGGGTCCGCCTTCTAAAAGGCATGCCCTTAAGGCTCATTTTGCTACTCTACCTAAGCCCATCAAAAAGAAAATAATTGTACTTCATACAAGGCATCCTATTTTACTATTTTTAAAACAAAAATTTTGTAAAAAATTAATATTGTAAAGATTAAATCAATTTACTATATTATCAGTTAATATGGAAAGCTTAATGAAATCTATTACATTAATTTAATATATATGATAAATAACATATTTAACTTGTCCCATAAGTCCTAACTCAACTGGCAAAAATGTCAAAGTTTTTAGGCCGGACGTCGTGACCCGGGTTCGAACCCGGAATCTCACAATTATTTGTGAGTTTAATTTCAGTGGATTACCACTTCTTCTAAGACAAAAAAAAAACATATTTAACCTAAAAATTAATAATTTTATTAAACATATTATGGCCTTTTAAAAAGGCTTTGTCATAAAAAAGGCCTTGTCATAAAATTCACCTTTAGGACTCTGTGCGGCGGCCCAGCAGATTATAGTTTATACAAAAATTATTTTTTTTATTTTATTTTTTAAACTACATGGGTAGAAACGAAAAGAAAAAAAAGTAAATATCGAAATAATTTGAATAAGGGTTAAATATATTTTTCGTCCTTATAAAATATGAACCTTCTAAGTTTCGTCCTTATTTAATTTTTATTATATTTTTAGTACCTATTAAGTAAGGACTAAACGTAAAAGGTCACCATTTTGTATGCACTAAAAACATATTTAACTATTTGAATAATTCAATAAAAATTATCCAGTTTTGCATTTTGAATTTCACTTGGATTAGATAAAGATAAATAGGAAGAATGGAATAATTAAGTGATAATTTCTTGGTTTATTATATTATTAACTATTTCTTTCTTTATTTAATTTGGATTAGGAGAAACTTATCCTGAATTCACTGATTTCAACTGCTTCTGTTTAAGACTAAATATATGTGCCTGGACTGTTTTATAAAATTGACTTTTACATAATTGTTTGTTATGATAAATGTTTATGTTATAAGATGTAGATAAGTTGTTTATTCAAACAAGGCATGTTTAATATATCAAATTTAATTCTACCCTTATAAAATCAATTACGACACCTTTCAATTTTAAATTACATACAAACCATTCCCCATTTGAATCCTCCTAATTCAACTTCTATATACTTTACATCTCCCACATTATTTTGTTTTATTTTTGAAATAGCCAAAGTGATATGTGAATTCAAAAATTGGCAAAGAGTGATGCTAAGAAGTAAGAACCATATACAAAGATAGGACAGAAAGTGCCATATCAAGGCCCAGCAGTTTAAAGAAGTTTTCATACTCAAGTAAAAGCAAAAATTAAGAAAGAGCTAACACAAGGCTCAATCATCCACCGTTTGTATTTTGTTATTCACTGTGTAACTAAGCTTTTCACATTGATTTATATTTTTTTTAATTTGTGTATGTTCATCTAATTTAATTTGATATCAAATAAGCTCAGGGTGGATTTGTTTACACTGAATTTTGGTAAACAATCGCTAGTTTGAATTAATTACTTGAGAGATTAACTAGTAAATCTCGCGACTATATTTTTGTGCATTTATTTCAAAAAGTATGAACATTCTTGATTTTATTTGAAGTTTTGAAATTATTTAATTTGTGAGCAAGTTTGTAAAACAAGTAAAAAATGATGTAAATTCCAGAAAAGTAAAACTTTGCAGGAATCGGTAAATTTGCAAAATCTTAAAAGAAAATAAAAGACTTAATGATAAAGATAATTTGCATTGAATTGATAAAATTTACAAGAAACAGTTCACAGAATCATACTTATTCCTTTCGATACTCATCTTTCTCGATAGCATGAGGATTGTGAGTTTTACAGGATTTCTATATGAATTTTTGTGACCTTGATTTCGACATCAAAACTAGTATTTATAGACTACAACTTGCCTAACTGCTAATAACGGCTATAGAATAATTCTTTGACGCGTGTCTCTGTCTTTGATGCGCTGTTTTCAGTTGAATCTATGCACCTGTTGGATGAAGTCGAAATCGAATGAAAGTGAACCATTAGAATACTTAGTACATAATCGTGATTTCTTTTCGATTTCGATAGAAATCGAAACGAAAGCAAGTAATTTCTTTAAGCAGATTTTCTTACTTCCTTGACTTTTGTCAAAGTATTTTCATTTATATAAATACATTAATACGTACTTAAATATTTAATGAGCATTTATTGCATATTTTAGCTCGACTAAAATATGGGATAACAGGATGTCTTCATTATTATGCTTAAATGGTAAAATTTGCACGTAACGTCTGATAATACTGTTAATTTCAGATTCGATTCTCTCTTGTGCTAATTTGTGTAGGCTAATTTAGTTTCTTCAAAAAAAAATACTGTTAATTTTCATTGTGTTTGATTTTTTAAGTAATTTACTTTATGGGATTAGAAAATGCTCTGAATGGGAAGAACATAATTCTTTAATGGCGAGCTGAATAGGACAGCTTTGAGCTTCATGTATAGAGGGGAAAGATACATATAAAAATTGTACCATTTCAACGCTCAAGTCAGTATTTGAATGAGATAAATGCAAAGGAAATTGGGTAAATATTGCTTACCTTAAAGCACCCACATCCATCAAATCCATTTGAGTTCTTTAACTGGGCTCCACTTAATATTTTATACTCTCTCCGTCCCAAAATAACTGACTTGGTTGACCACTGTCACGTTTGCCAATGTTCAACTTTAATTGTTAATATCTTAAATTATATTTTATTAAAAATTATAAAAATTATATATTTTGAAAATACCCATCGAGACAAATCAAACAACATCTCATATGCTAATATTTGTATATATATATATATATTAGTAGAAAAATATAGTTAAATTAGATCATATGAATAGTACTCAGTAAAAAATAGGTCAGTTATTTTGGGACGGAGGAAGTATTACTTTACACTTCTTAATTATTTAAACAACTAAACTACATTTTCTAAATATCCATACAACTCATCAAACACTCTAAAATGGGTCCCACTTGTATGTTAATTGTTTGAAAAAAAGCAAGTAATAGAAAAAGCATGGTGTTGAATTTGTGGTATTTAGGTGAAAGAATAAGAGAAAACAATAAAAAAAACATAAATATATTATTGATAATGATATCAATGTAAATACATTATTTAGGTAATAAAATAGTACGACTACATTGGTATTTATAACAAAGTAAATAAATTTAAATCTAAACTAAATCTTAAATAAACAAACTTAATCATATAGATATTTTCTCAACAAATATAATATAAACCTAATATTTTCTATTCCAACACTCCCCCTCAATCTAAAGCTTACAAAGCTTTAAGCTTGCTACAAAATAAACCATGAAAATAAATTAAATTCCTTGATAGTGCCACGTGAGGAGCAACCAAGTAAGTAGTAGAGCAACGGCCGAATCATGAATCCATATCAAACTATGTAAAAATACTCGTGGATTTAAGTATTACAAACAGGGACCCGCGGATTAAAGTATCACAAACGGAGACCCGCAGATTAAAGTATCACCAACGGGACCGCCGATTAAAGAATCACAAACGAGACTCGCGGATTAAACCATCACAAACGAGGCATGTGGGCTAAAGGTAAACAATTCATGGAAAAGTGGCATGTGGGCTGAAGTGCCAGGGTAACATATGAATAATAAGGTTAGAATAGAAAGCAAAAGCAGTAATCAAAACACAATGGTGGAACAAAATAAGGTTAGAATGCTAAATATAACCGAGTTAATTTTCTCGGGGGAAATTGCAGCGGAATTATGTTTTAAGGTGGATACCATGGCTCTGATACCATGTTGAATTTGTGGTATTTTGGTGAAAGAATAAGAGAAATCAATAAGAAACATAAATATATTATTGATAATGATGTCAATGACCTAAATGCATTATTTACATAATAAAATAGTACGACTACCTTGATATTTATAACAAAGTAAATAAATTTAAATCTAAACTAAATCTTAAATAAACAAATTTAATCATAGAGATATTTTCTCAACAAATATAATATAAACCTAACATTTTCTATTCCAACACATGGCTATGTAGCACTTGAGGAGCATTGTTGTGCAGAGGGTCGCTCATCACTCTAGAAACGATAGAAATTTGTTAAATATCTACCTTTCCTGACAAAGGATGATATTGGACAGCTAAGACACGGGTAGAAAATTCCCGATATTCATGCTCTTAGGTGGTTGTATTTATAGGCAAAACCTTGTATGAGTATGCATCGAGAGCCAAGAATAGTACAATATTAGCACTATACTGAATTTCTATTGGTTAAGGACATGTGCTCCCTAGGACGTGTGTGTCCTTGCCTTTGAGTAATTATCTTATGTTTGATAACATGTAATGGAGTTTAGAGCCTTTGGGCTTTGAGAGTATTGTCGGGTCCAGAACAACCTCAAATTAACAGGTGTCTTATATATGACGTTGCGCTCCTAATGGCAACGAGGGGAGTGCTCATTTAATGCACTTGTCTCCCACTCGTGTGTAGGTGTACAGTCGCGCACTTAGGCTGCTCAAGTACTTGTGGTTTCCCATGTTGGAATAAAATTGATTTGTGAACAATTAACTTTTAGGTTTTGATGATAACATAGTATTATAAGTACAAATTGGTTTTGCTAAGATATGTTCAAGTGTGTAGGATGATTTATCAACGAACATATAAAGAGTTGAAATCCAAATGTGAAGAGAAGCTGAAGTCCTAAAGGTCAGAACCTGAAGTGTTCAACCTCTGAAGATTTTGCTTATGAGGTCTCAAGAGCTAAAGACAAACCTGAAGTGACACATCAACATCAGAAGCCAGAGTACTGTCACATTTAGAGTCAGAACTAAGTTTGTCTTCTACTAATCCTATGCAAAACTTTGCAAAGACCTTTTTTCGGAGATTGGGAGAGAACGACTACTATATTTTGCAATGGATTTCAAATGCTTTAGCAACGACATTATCCATTTGAGGCAAACTCTTAACGGTCATCAAAAACCTTCTCTCAAGACTCAAAGCTTCTTCAAAGTCTCCCATATCTACATCTATATAAGGAGTTGAAGATTTGAAGAAAACATAAGACTATGGGCGCAAATTTGAAACTCCCAAAACTCTGTCAAAATAAAAGCACAACTTTGACACCTAGAATTTCTTATCAATCGTTGCATCTTATAAATTCTTAGGAAGAGTATCGAGTCTTGAGTCTTGACCTGTATTGTATTGGCTGCACCTTTGATTGTTATCAAGTGTGGAACCACATATAACTACTCTTGTTTGAGTTAGCTTGTGATAAGTCTGTTGCTGAAAGCTTGAACATTTGGAAGTCTCTTTCATAGTGATTGAGTATCGAGTCTTGAACTGTATTGTATTGACTGCACCTCTGATTGTTATCAAGTGTGGAACCACATCTAACTACTCTTGTTTGAGTTAGCTTGTGATAAGTCTCTTGCTGAAAGCTTGAGCATTTGGAAGTCTCTTTCATAGTGATTGAGCATTGGAAAGTCTCTTGTTTTGGTGCTTGAGCATAGAAATCTCTAACTAGATGTTTGAGCAAAGGAAATCTCTTGGTTTGGTGCTTGAGCATTTGTAATCTTGGTGATTATAGTGGCACTCTCTTGGAAGTGGAAGAAGACTGGACTACTCTCAATTTATGGGAGGAACCGATAGAAAATTATTGTGTGTTGTCTTCTCTCTTTCTCTTTGCTTTTAACTTCGCTGCATACTCATCTTTGTACCAACATTTGGTCAGCTTCTGAACTCCTTTAGAATCTAAGGATTGGTACATGGTTCCGGTTCATCCTTCCATTAGGATATGTTGTTTTATGGCTCTCTATGGTATAGCTATGTATGAAATATCCTTTGAAATGATGTGTGTGACCCTTCCTTTTACTGACATTGATGTAGGAGTTTTAAAACACTTAAAAGTTGCTCCTTCTCAATTACATCCATTGTCTTAGGCGTTCATCAAATCGTTTCAGTTTTATTGCAGGTGTAAGAATTTTAGGGCTACGCTTGGTTTACTTCTATGGTGGTCTTTTACTTCCGTTGTTGGAGTTTAGCCGTGCTCTTTTATTAGAACTGAGGGGACGTTTCACAAGATAGTTATTTTCCACATTTTCCAAGATTCTTTATGGGCCTTTTATTTCCTCTTTACATCCAGACCGTTTGTTTCAACGTTTAATTTTGCTTATTTATAAGCGGGAATCTTCCAATTGGGAAAATTTTCACTTCCTTTTTTCTTTTGAGTAATTTCATAAATCCATGTTGCTCCTCTTCTTCAAGTGTCTCTTTTGTTCATCTCTCATGGTTTTACATCGAAGATATTTTCTCTTATCTTTCTCTTTTAATTTTGTTGTGGAAGATCAACAAAATCTGTCTGTTTTTCCTTAAAAGGATCACGTGTGTGACGATATGTGTTCCAATCTTAGTTTCATCGGTTTGACTGGGTATATAGGGGAAGTTTTAGACTTGCAATTGAAGATACTAGAAATAATCAAATAAAGAGAATACATGTTGTCACATTGTTGTTACCTTTACATGAAATAATCAGGTCGAGATTAGGGCTTTGTTACGACGTCACCTAATCCTAATATGATTCATAAATATGGCTGGTATTTTGAATACAGCAGTAAAACAGAAGATAATAAACTGAATAGTAATTAATATAAAATTTTGCAAAACCAAATTACATGTTATCAAGCATTCATAGAGGAGTTCATCTACTCGACCTAACCTAAAGGAGTTTAGCTACTCATAGACATAATTAAAACAAGATAGTAAAATTATGCAGACAAAGTAACCTCGATTCCTTGCGGAGGAAGTTTCCTCTCCCTATGTTGGGGAGATTGTCTTCCCTTGAGAGCTAATTTCTCTCTCTTTGTTCCTCCTTGAGTCGCCTCTTTGATGTAGACTTGATTGGTATTGAAAGGAATGAATAATTGTGAAGGAAGAGAGCTTTATTTATAGTTTTTCAACGGGCTTGAGCTCTCCTCGTACGTCATCGTACGACATCGTGCCACGATGGCTTCTAAAAGTCTCATCGTGGCACGATGAATCTCACTGTGGCACAATGGCTGCTTATTTGTTCCATTTTTTTGGCAGATGTTGTTCAAATTCATTTGATAGGTGCTCATCGTGGGACAATGTAATGAGCGAATTTCTTCATTTTTTGCTCATTTTTACATAATTTCCCAATTTCTTGCTTCTTGAGTAACTAACTTCACTTCTTTAGGTATTTGCTTGCATTTGGTCTTCAAATCTTCATAAAACTACTAAAAATTAACTATCCTAAAAACATCATATAAATTCATGTCAACAACTTCTCTGAATTTTTAAATAATCTATGATTCCGCTCATTCCACACAGCTAAAACACAAAGGAACAGAATAAGTTGTAAAAAGGAGCGCCGCGCTTTCAGACCACCTGTCAAATGAATAAACTGAATGAAATTATTTGAGTGATTTTGTGGATCCACCGACGAAAAACCAATGCAAGACTGGACAACTGTCAAAGAGAACCAAAAATGTTGCATGAGAGAAATAAGTGATGTGCTGATTCGGCACCTCCGCACACGGACACACAATAGTGAGCGTCTGGAGGGATAATGCCGCAGGTCACCAAATTTGCTTTAGTTGGCAACCTGTCTCAAAAGAGTCTTCATGCAAATATAGAAACCTTCAAAGAAACCTGTTTGTGCCAAATAAAATCTTGTACTGCTTCCAATGTAGTAGACTCCTCTGAAGTTAACAACTGATAACCACCACAAACAAAATAACCCCTACAGGGATCAAGCTGCCACTGCCACTTATTCGAAGAATGACCAGTTTGCAAAATAATATGATGAAGCAATTATCCTTCACTCGCCTAAAGAGAACATCTCAGTCATAGGTTAAAGGTTATTTATGTTTTAAAATGCAAATAATAAATTAAGGTAAACAATTTCATTAAGTTTTCCATATTAAAATTGATTTAATCTTTGTTGAGACCATATAAATCTTTTATAATTTTAAAAAAAAAAATTAGTTTTAAAGATTGTAAAATAGTAAGCCTATTTATGAAGTACAATTTTTTTTCTTTTTGATAGTCTAATTAAGATCTTCATGCCGTACCATTGATTCGACACTCATAAGCCATTTTCATAAATTATCATAAAGTTTTTTTTAATGTAAAATATACTATATATTAATATAAAAAATTAAAAATGTACAAAGAGGAGGACTATTTTAAAATATTTATATATAAGAAATCATTAATAACAATGTGATTCTCAAATTAATATATTCTAGTTTTGAGATAGATGGAATATATATAAACACATAGTGGATGATTGATTTTTAATCTCGAACGGGTAGGTGCCTTTTGTCTTGCAGCTTTAATTTGTATTTGTAGGTGCCATTCACAGTCATTATCAAGCTTTAGATAAACTATTCCTTATTTCATATACTTCCTCCCTTTTGTCCAATAAATATCAAATCAGCTGTGCTATATCTAGCCAAGAGTTTTAACACGAATATTCACGAATGCACCTTTTCCATATTTTTCTCTAAATAACAACCGCTACTATTAAATTCTACCAAAAAAAAACTCCTACTAAATAGAAGGAAAAAAGAAGAAGAAAGAACCACGTGTTTGATCAAAATGAAAAAAGACCCTTCCTCTATAAATAATTGAGTGAATTAGTAAAATTTAACAAAGCCATAAACTTTTAAGGTGATGCATATTCTACCTCTTAATAATTTAAGGTATTTGTCGTACCAATGAGAATAAGCCATATAAATAATTTTGTATGTGGTATCCACAACTAACTTGTAACCAATGTTTATTTGACTTGCATATAGTTTGTTTGTTCTTATTGGTCAATAGGTAAAGACCCCAAAATTATCAATGGCTAAATAAATAAAAACACTTTTTAAATATATTAGTAAAATTATGGATCTATTTGTCGGTGCTTTATAAAATGAGTTTAATGAATATGTTTTGTCCGTATAAATCAATTTTATACTGTGACATACAATAAGAATCATTTATCCATGTATACAATTGTAGTGAGACTTGCCGAAATACACGGTTGACATTGATTGACGGTGTAAAATTAATTTACACCGTTTATGCATATACATTTTTCTCTTATAAAATTAGAGACTAATTTAATAGTTTATTTTAAAAATAAATAAATAAATGTCATGTTGAAAAACTCCAAATAAAATAAAATTCTAAACATAATTTTGAGTCATAGTAACTCCCAAACGCATGTAAATACACAGAGGTGAGTTTAATTTTGCGTTAATATGCAAGTTGGTGTTTGTGGGTATAAGATTATAAGGTTGATGAAATTTTCGTGAAAGTTGTTTTCGCTAAATGTAGCATTTCTCATAATACTCATGTTTCATGGGTGAAATGGATAGCTCAACTGGTTAAGCTAATTGAGTGGGGTTAAGGAGCTGGAGCTCCAGGGTTCAAATCTTAACATGGAGTTGTAATACTAACGATTAACCTTGCTTATAAAAAAAAATACTCCTGTTTCACAATATATATATATATATATTCAAATGATTATATTTAAATATTGTCAAACAATATACACTAAAAAGAATACACTTTTTACATCTGACTTGCGTCAGATGTAAAAACAACACCTTTTACATCTGACTTAAGTCCACCATATGTAGTAAGTATACACATTTCAATTTTTTTAATTAATTTGGACATTTTACATCTGACCAAGTCCACCAGATGTCAAATATTTACTTAATTTAATTTAACTTTTTTTTAAATCCTACGTTTTTTTTTTAAATCCATTTTTTTTAATTTTAAAAATCTCAAAATACCACTACAATTCAATATTCAAGTCTTACAACATATAATAAAATGTTTCAACATTAAACAAACACATCAAATGTCATTACAATTCAAATTAACCAAAATACAAATCAAAACATCGTCATAATTAATACTAATCCATTGTATCATCATTTTAATACTAATCAAAACACAAACATAATTAGCTCCTAAGCTTCCTCATCGGCATCATCATAATCTACCTTAGGATTAAAAAGGTCAAGAAGTTGCCCAACGGTTTCGCAAATCATACATCTCGTCATCTGTTAATGACTTGGGATCATTGAACACCTACAATATATAAATATACAATTAATTATTACTAAAAAAAATTCATCCAATTCTTGAACTAGCAGAGACAATATATATTTTGGCAGAATTGCATTTTAACATATATTTTAAGCATAAGCAGTCCGCTAAACATCAAGAGAGGTTAAAGAAATATATAATACCTCCATCCAATTCTTTTGTCCAAAGTGAAAAGGTGCACCTTGCTAACTTAGACCTTCATGTTTTTAAGTGGGTATAAGTTAGCAAACCCCTATATATATATATTAGATAATTAATAAAAAAGCTTAATTAATATAAAAAAACATTTTTAGAAAATATTTATCAATTAGGATTAATTGCAGTTTTGATCCCCTAATTTTTACTATTTTGTAGAATTGATCCCTATATCTTAAAATTCTACAGTTTTGGTCCCTTCATGCATGCCATTCCAAAAAAAAAAATCCCGTCCCTCCAACACATATTTTGTATAAAATATGGTGATACAATATGTTTTAAATTAACTCTATATATAAAGTTTTTTTTTTTTACAATTTCATCAATGTTGGTATTTGTCAAATAACCGATTATTCCAAAAGCTTAAGCTGTTAGGATAGAGCTACATCAATGATTTTATATTATTTCTAACACGTCCCCTCACGCAAGAGCCCACTTGGACTTGAAGCGTGGATAATGCATATGCCCACCTACCATATGCTTAAATTCCACTTTTTAATTAGAAAGTGAGGGGAGCGGGAATCGAACTCTAGACCACTTAGTCATAGAGACTCTGATACCATGTCAAATAACCGATTATCCCAAAAGTTTAAGCTGTTAGGATAGAGCTACATCCATGGTTTTATATTATTTCTAACAGTATTTTATAATCATCAGATCATATGTCACGTTATTTAAAACATATCACATTTCCGATTCTAAGTTAAAAATTATGATAGGGGGACCAAAACCATCGAATTTTAAAATAGAGGACCAAATCTACAAAATACTAAAAATAGGAGGACCAAAATTGAAATTAAGCCTATCAATTAGTATTGAAATTTTAACCGATCAATAAGACTAAAGCAATTAAAGAATTTTAGTTAACAACCAATCATTTGGAGAAATTAAAATTGGAATTCTGAAAGAAATAAACTTTGATCTGAAGTAAAATATGATTATGAGTTTTTGTCGTGTTGGATATTTACTATTGATATTTTTATGGGTGGTAAAACTCTCCTCATAATGTCAAGCATTGGATTTTTGAACTAAAATTGAATCGGTAACGTTTTGGATTTTCTCTATAAATATATATACTCCATTGCTAGCTAGTAGGCACCATAAAACAATCATAACTTCCACACTAATTATCACACTCAAAGTGCATTTCATTTCAAAATCTTTCATGGCTAGCTCAATGCTCATCAAGGTTACTTATTTGGTTGTGATATGCTTGGTTTTGGGTATTTCATTAACCAATGCTAACCTTTCATGTGGTGAAATGCATCATAAAACCTCACCATGTGTTGGGTTCATTCAAAACATAGATTCATCTGTTCCTGCACCATGTTGCGAAGGGATTAAGACTATGTATGACAACGCCAAAACTCCCGCCGATCATCAAGATGTATGTAGGTGCCTCAAACCCACTTTGCAAAACATACCTAGACTCAATTTGGATGCCCTTGCTAACCTCGCAGGCAATTGTGGTGTCGACTTGCACTACAAGTTTACCCCTGACATAGATTGCGACAAGTACATCTCTGACCATTAATCCTATTTTTCAATTTTATAAATATACTTGCCCGTTATTATTTTTTGTCTCTAAAATTTGGATTTGGATTCAATGTAGTCAAAATGCACAGTCATAGCATCTGGACCATCCGATCAAGATCAGACGGTCTAGAGTTTATGATCATTTTTTTTTTTTTACAAAAGTTTATAATCAAATTTTAATTGTTTATAAATAGAAAATTCAAATTTAAATTTTGGATTATTCGATCTGAATATGACGATGATTATTGGGGCGACTGCACTGCAGTCATTATTTTCCGATTGCACACAACCCAGATCCCTAAAATTTGAACAATTCAATTTGATTCTTAAGAATCTCAAGTGATCCCTAAAATTTGAACAATTCAATTTGATTCTTAAGAATCTCAAGTAAAATTAGTAGTTAGTTTTGGTAATAATTTGACATTCTTAATTTTCTCATATTAGTATTTGCACATCTTAATTAGTTAGAGACTAAATTGATCACTCAATTATTTGTTGGGCACCAAATATTTGAATATGTACACTCTATTTTGTTTATTACTCCGTATCAATTTAAATACTTTTTTGTCATGTAGATTTAGGAGTTCCTTTAAATTGTAAGCAGCTCACTTTATTTATCCTTGTTATTATAAATTTGAATTTTCATGCCTAATAAATAATAGATTTGTAAAGAAAACTAATGTTAATTTCACTTTATTCATTGCAGGTTATCGAATTGAGCAGCTTGATCTTGATGAATAAATAAACTTTAGTTTTTGGTAATAACAGAGACAGAATAAAGAAGTTGGCATAATATTGCTGGATGGATATGTAAGCGAATCCCCGCTAGGGATCAATATGCGATGCTTTTTTATAATAAAAAAAATATATGAAATATTTTGGCTCATAATATTCAATGTCATGTCTCTTCATTCTTACTCTTATTTTTATTTTATTTTTATGCCGAAGTATTCTTTCTTCATAATTCTTACTCTTAGATAATATTTTATTGGTTATAATTGAAATACAAAATAAGTTTAGGAAATTATATATAACATAGTGATAATAAATAAATTGACTCAACATCACTTGGGTAGGTGTACTGGTGTTGGCTTGAGACCTTAGAGTGTGCTCCTCTCAATGTCTCAAGTTCGATTCTCCTTGACGCCAATTTCAGTGGGCTATAGTCCATACAAAGTAAAAAATAAACTCTGGCTTCAAATAGAACCCCTGCAAGTGGACGGTGGAATTGGTTCCTCGAATTAGTCGGTCATTGGGCCGGATACCGAGTTTTCAAAAAAATAAAAATAAATATATTGACTCTGATAAATTAAAATATTAACAGTTTAATATATTTTTATTATTGGAGTAAATATATAGAAAAACAATATCTATATAGGAAAATTCTATGGTATATTTGTTAATTTTGAAAGTGTCGGTGCATTAGGTAATTAAATTAATAAGTAAATAAATATTTTTCCTATCATTAAAAAATTATAATAATCAAATATTATTTATCAAAACTGTCAATAATATAAAGTTTGATATTTTTTAAAATTTTATTCATCCTATTAGTCTATATTGAATTTTTTTTATGAAAAAATGTTAAAAAATTAGTGTAATGTTTAAAAACAATGAAAATGTGATTTTTCTTGTGATATATATATTGTTATTATTATCTATATAAGACAATAATCAACTAATTATTTTTTAATCATATAAATAATAGCTAATTTATCAATTTAATTTCTTATTGCAAGAACCGGAAAAAGTTGGTTTTCTTTGTAGAAATGAAAGTTCATTTTTTGCTAAGAAAAAGGAATAAAAATTGGGTTTTTTTTTAAAAAAACAACAAACTAAGACAGTATAATGAGATAAAGAACATAAATACTGTTTTGAATTCCAATAAACTCACTAATATTTATTTATTTTTCACTAAGAACTCACTAATATTTTGACCGCTTCAAGTTGCATTGTATGATGCTCCGGTGCTTAATTACAAACAAACTTTGCGTCAAAATAAAAATTACAAACAAACTTACTATTTAAATAAACTTTTAAATAAATTGAAAATGGCATGCTGGACGGATCCAGCCATTTAATAATGGTGTGGCTAAATTTTAAAGAAATTATAAGTTAAATTATATTAAAAATAAAAAATAATATTGTTTAATGCAATATATTTACAATGAAAATCGTCTATGATTCATTTTTTGAAAATGAATTAAAATAACATCATTGCTAATTGTTTTTAGAACATTTCTTTCTATAAAATTTACAAGACAAATATTTTTTATTGAAAAACTTAGTCCTCTGGTCACCAATGCATTGGATTGGAGATCTTTTTTTTTTTATGAAAATGAGAAATTCAATTTGAAAATTCATAGACCATTAACATTCGATTAATGTTTCACTGTTCAATAACGTATAAATTCATTGGTAAAAAAAAATAACGGATAAATTCATAGATAATCATGTAAAATCTTAAGGAAATCTAAAATAATTACATATGTTATTGAGCTCTATTAAAGTTAACAGTGTTCAATAAAAACATATAAATCATTAAATTTGGTAGATCTCAATAACATATCAAGATGTTTTAAATTTATGCTAATCTATATGATATAAAGTTTCAATTTTAATGGTAAATTTTATACTGACTAAAACGTCACCAATACAATTTGTCTTCTCTAATATTATGTATTTACCATTCTTTCAAAAAAATAATTTGACCACAAATATAATTCTTAATTTATTATTATTGTTTTTTTTTTTTAACACACAATTTATCATTATTGTTTGTGGTGGCAACATAGCATTTTTTTGGAAAAATTCAATTAAAAGTAAAATTTGTAACTTGAGGGATTCGAACACACAACCCTCCTATCACCATAGGCAGCCACTTGACACTAAGCCACATGAACTCTTGTGATTAAAATTGACAGTAATATGTATATATACTATACGTGTTAACAAAAACTTGTATGCATATACCTATATACCTATTAAAATCGTAAATTCCACTGTGGTCAAGGCCACAGTAGGCCTTAATGTAGGTCCACCCCTGCATGCTATGTGTCATGGTGAGGACTTTAATTTAAATTTCTACCCCGCCATTGTTGTATTATCATTTTAAGGAAAAATTACGCTATATAACTTTTATTTAATTCTTTTGTAACATTTTGGTCATTTATATTTTTTTGTAAAACTTTGGTCTTTTATCTTATTCATTTATAACATTTTGGTCATTTATCTTTTGTTTTTCCATTTAGGCTCTTTATCTTTTATAACATTTACATATAAACCAATTTTCTCATTCTTTTATTAAAAAAATGTTGAATTTTATTTTTTAAATTGCCTTTTTGTTTTTTGAAATATATTTTTATTAAAAATAAAAAATCGAGAAATTAGATGAAGATCTTCATCTTCCTTTGATTTTTATCATTTTCCAAAAATGTTTATTCAAATATACCTCCAAATGTTATGAATCTATGTTATGTTCACCTTAATCTTTTTGTAAACACAACAATCAAAACCCGCAAATTTACAATAAACCCTACAAATCCCATATTCAAATTATCAGTCACTTAAACATGGTGTCGTATATCTTCCACAGTCAATTTTCTCTTATGGACAACTATATGTTGCATGTCAAGAGTAACTTTAAGGAAATGCTTGAAGATATTGATAACCGGCAACAAATTAGAAGATACGGATGAAACTGAAAATGTGGTTATAAAAAAGTTTTTCATAATATTTAGTAGTTAATTCGTAAACTATTTATCTAAAATGAAAAAATACAGATGAAATTTCGTGTGTGACGGATGAAACTGATCAAAACCAAATTAGCTATATATTCCATTGATGAAAATGTTGATACAATAATAGGTATATACTGTACATTCAAAAACCAAAGTCCTCAGTCTTCACCATGTGGCATATCATATAACCCTTTTCAATGTATTTAATTTAAATAATAATAGTAAAAATAATAATAAGTTTGTTTGTAAGCACCGGGGCATCATACAACTTGAAGTGATAAAGTTGCTAATACAAGCTGCAACACAAGTAAAAAGTCAACAAGTGAATGTGAGATTAACAATCTTTGATTTCTAATTTAAATTTAAACCTGTATGCATCTTCACATATATAATAAGAATATAAAGGAAATAAGAAAAATATAAGTGAATACATGTTGAACTAGTAAAACTTTTAGCATATTTGGCTAGCTTACAATGAATTTAATGAAGTATTTTTTTTTTACATATTTATTAAAAATTAGTTCATTAAAGTGTAATGTTATTAACTTATAGGGGTTACCATATAAATTTTTGCCATTAGGTAAAATAATAGAATAAATAATTGGATACCTAGTAGTATATAGGTTTAATTGAAATTGCAAAATAGACCCCAAAGATATTTAAGCATTGTGAAAAGCTATGAGAAGAGCTTCCACAATTGCAACAAGACATGTATGAACCATTAAGAATGAAGGGCCATTCATCATGCTGCTTGAACTTTGTGTTGTGTTGGATCTATGAACGACCCTTGTTCTTCTCTTGGTCTTTAGCATTCTCCTTTTCTTAAACTCTTTCCCGTCGAGCAAGTACGGTTCCAATCCTCCCGTTTTTCTCTGTCCCGTTGTTTCAAATAGTGTCTTGTTGTCCGTTGCCGCCCTGAGCCACAAAGGAGGCTCGCCATTGCAATTTCAATCGCTTTTTTTATATATTATTTTATATTTATCACCTGATATAACTGTTAAGTTTATCAAAAAATTTGGATATTGTCAACCAATTTATTTATTATCAAAACTAAATTTATCCACTATCAGCTAATTTATTTGTCGTCATCTAATTCTTATCATATCAAAACTCATGTCAAAGTTATGTTAATTTGATTATGTGATGCACTTTATTAATGTTTACTAACGAATTCGACAACTAATCACGTAAGAATTAGATAAGATATTGTACCTGTCGCTGTCGCAATCCATACCGATATGGAAATTGAAGGGCAAGCGAATTCCGCAACCTTGGGGAATATTGGCAAAGGCGGTAGCATTGATATTAGGGAGTTTGCCAGCAGCATCAAGAATACAATGGCAAGCATCAACGGTATCTTTATGATTACTCATGACCGTGTTTCTAATGTTCAAAGCTTCAAAACAACAATCTTTTGGTACACAAGTTCCACCATTTATTGAATAATCTCTGCATGCATCAAAAGCAGATTTCAAATCACAACAAGTAAGAGCCATAGATAGCAATGGTGCACACATTAATGCTATGCATATTATGAGTGGAATACTATTGTATTTGATAACCTTTGAGCTAGCCATCATGTACAAATAAAAATTATTAATTAAGATCTTGAAGGGATGATGATGGCTAGTAAATTTTTAATTGAAAATTGGTTTGCAATGAATCAATTATTAATTAAGATATTTTGGAAATTTTGAAAGGATGATTATTAAGTCTTTTGTAGTTGTTGTTTTGGTTCATGAAAATCGCTAAACCATAGATATTGGTGGTCAATAATATTTACAACCAATATCTATTTTGGAGGTGTGACAATGCATGTTTTAAGACGATTATTGTTAAAAACGGCCTTAACATGTTACTTTAAACATGTTTAAGTTAGTTTAATATTAACAACCAGTCTAAATGTGATTATTTTTAAAGGGCAACATAAGATGCATCGAAGATTTATAAAATCTACATACGTATTTAGTTATAATCTTCATGAAGTTTGATATAGCTGACATCAAATATGATGATTAATCAATCAGCTAATCAAGAATTTCATTGTATAGTATTTCATATATTTAGAGAAGACAATAGTTGACCGAACAAATTGGTTAATCATAGTTTCGAGATCGTTGGTATGATGTAGAATTTTGTTCCAACTTTTGTCGCTTATGACTTATCTCGCAATAAAAATTGTCTCTTTTTTTGTTATGATGTTGTAGAATTGTGTTCCAACTTTTGTCTCTGATGACATATATCGCAGTAAAAATGGCCTCTTTTTTTGTTTTTATAATACCTTTTTGATTTATTTTCTAGTGTTTTTGTCATTGCCTTTCTCTTTACTTGTTATTTCACTCTACACTTTTTTTTTCCTTAAACTGAACTCTGAATTATTGGGGTATCTTTCCCTAAAATCAAGAAGATTAATAAAAAGGCTAAACATCTTTGTCTTTGTAATTAAAAATGGCATGTTTGCACTACTAGGGAGTAGGGATTCGACTCACGGACTAGAAATCAAATTACAATGTCATCCTTTAGCCATAGAACTCACGAATCCTATCATAACTCTTAGAATTAAGTTTTTGGGTCTAACTCATCCTCACAAAACCGACTTATAACATAAAGATTGTCTCTTACTTATAAACTCTTATTCAGGCCAACTCACATCCCATCTTAAAAGAATAAAATGCCCAGAATAAACACTAAATAAAATATGAAGCATAAGTGGCCAAGTGGTAACAAAATGACAAAATATAAGATAAGATTAGAAATGAAAAGTAGTGGATATAAATTTAGTGTGTCAGTGTCACTATTTGCAACAACAAAAGAGTGAAATCTTAGAGAACAAAAGGTTAAATCTGACCTTAGGCATATTGTCCAAAAAAGATGCATATTTTGTCTTGATGTTTCTTTCCTTTTTGTCACTATTATTTTTTTCAAAAGATATCGTGGATAATTAGAAGCCACAACTTAAAAAAAGAAGTATTAAAAATTGTTTAATCATCCCATATTTTGTTTAATGATCTTAATGTCAATATCTCTTTTAAATGCTAAAGGAATATGCTAAAATTCTATAAGCAATTGATCATAACATTAACAATGGGACCAAGTTTACTCAGTTGGTAAAGATATTCACTTGAGTAAAATTTTGGTCACTAGACTACTTAATAAAAAATTAAAAAAAAAAAAAAAAAGAGGTCCATTCCTAAAACTACACTATATAAAAAATATACTGAAGCCAAATGCAGAAGATAAATAAATACATGAAAAGGTCTTAAATATATCTAGCTCAATAATGCATCAATCAATGTCTTCTTTTCTCAAGTACCATACCATTCAAAAGTCGAAAATGAAAAACCCATCAACCAACAGTTACGACGAAGAATATTTTGTAAATTAGCACCGTTCTTTACTTTATTTATAGTTTTTCTTAATTTGTGAAAAACCCGTATTTTGGAACAAATAGAATAACACATCAAATATTCCTTACAGGTAAGCAGTTACTATATTGTATTGTATTGCTTGCGCTGTCCCCGAATGCGCCAAATCCACCATACGCAGCAGTAGCGCAATATACATTGCTGTAATTTTTTAACTATTGAAAACCAGTCAAGCATAAGCTAACCTTTCAACACCCTTTGCATACACCAACTTTACAATCAATCAGACAACACGCAAAAAATAATGTTTAACTCTTGACACATGAAATGCTAAACCAAATGTGTTCCTTTACAACAAGTTCTCAATTAGATAGTGTAATGTAAACAATCCTTTTTGTTTTACCTTGCTCTTTCAAAAAGTCTATAAACAACATTCTATTCTTTTGTGGAAATCGTTACAACTTTCGGCTTAGAGGTTACTCAATGAATGTGCTAAAATTTATATACTGTAGCAAAATGGAATGGTAAAAGGTTTAGCACTTACTGTTAGTTTTTTATCCTTTTCGAAGTAAACAACTGGCGAAGAAAAGCAAACTTTCCTTTGTTCCGGGCAGAAAACTCAGTAATGGTACCATTACTCGTTGTTGCCGCCTCAGGTTCATTTTCAGGTTCTGGCAAGGGAGGAGATAGTGGTGAGAGTGTGAAGAGAAACGCGTTGAGCATCCGGATTATCTGACTAAAGCTCGGTCTCATGTTCGGATCTTCAACCCAGCATGATTGTATGATAAAAGCAAGATCAGGTGATATATCATCTGGAATTTTTGGCCTCTCTTGCTGCAATCTCAATGCAAACCATTTCATGATTAACAAATAGAAACAATCCAATCACTTCCGGAAAACAACTTTGGAAGTGTGCAGACTAATATATTAAATTTAATCTTTCAACAACATGGTATCACGGTGGATACACCAGAATCACGGTGAACCACCGTGATTTCACAGAAGCTACACTCTGTAGCTTTTGAAAAATCACGTTGGATCACCGTGATTCTGACATATCCACCATGATACCAAACATAAGTGTTGGGTATGGTTCATGGTTAATAGTGTAAACTAGACAACACTAAAGTCTATTATTACAACTACCTTATATCATAGTAGAGAAATCTTAGATCATGGTAGAGAAATTTGTATCAACATTTCGAACTTAAGGCAAAAATATAACCAGCTGAGTAAGCTGACTTAAGAATAAACAGTCGGTAATTTTGAATTGAATACCTTGAAGGCAGCAGCATAAGCAGCCTGTAAATTGGACATTCCTTCAAAAGGCATGCGATTTGTTAGTAGCTCCCACAAAACAATTCCAAAGCTATACACATCAACCTTGTTGTTATAGTGCTTTTTCTCTCCTTGACGCAACGTTACAGTACTGTACAACTGCAAAAACATGAACAGTCAATAGAAATTCTATGGATACTATTGTCAAAAAATCTATAATTCAGTTTCAATGCGAAGAATTCAGTGGCCTAGAAGGTCCTAAATATGTATTGCATAAATTACAGGATACAAAAATTTATTAAACGATACATTATAAATTTATAAGCATCAAAACATGACATCATGATTGAATCCTCCGATGTACATTGTTTTATCATTGTCAATGAAAAATTAAAATCGTGTTCCAAAAAGACGGCATACCTCTGGTGCCATCCATCGGTAAGTTCCTGTTTCTGCAGTCATCATTTCGGTCACCGATTCTTCTCTTGCAAGACCAAAATCTGCAAGTTTTACAGACTTCTGATTTGCTGTAAGCAACAGATTGTCTGCATTGTGACAGTTTCAAAAACATAAAACTTATTAAGTTTAGAACTCATCCGTATATACCTCGATTTTTTACATTCTACCATTAAAGCAAAAAGCTAATGCCATGAAATCCATAATGAAACATCTACATAAAATTTATCAAGTGTTCATAATTAATTTATAACTACATATTCATAATAATACCAGGTTTTAAATCTCTATGAATGATCCCGTTAGCATGAAGCCAATCCAAGGCTCGAGCGATATCAAGGGCAAAATTTATAGCCACATGAAGGTCTAATGGTTTAGGACGGATACTTGTTAAATATTTTCGCAGTGACATCCCTGGTAATAGCTCTGTAACTATCACCATTAGAGGATCCTTACATGCTCCGATAAACTGCAAAAGAATAACCCAGAAGAAAACAAAAATCAACTCAATGATATCATTATCTTCTATCGGAGGAAACCAACAATCACATGCTAGCACAAAGGACAATAAACTATAACATACTTCACATAGATACATAGGCTTCCGTAAAACATAACTACATACTAAAAACATTACTACATAAGATAAATCGCTGTGATGGCATTTACTACCTTTACAAGATTGTCATGGTGGACACGAGACATCATATTAACTTCCCTTGCAAAACGATTTTCAAGCGAAGCTCTTTCTTCTGAGGTGCTCCCACGCTGCAGAACTTTGATTGCAACAATTTGATCTACATATCTGGAAAATCATTAAGTCAGTTATTCATAAGTATAATCAATCAACAGCATACAAATGACCTTATTATTGTAGAACCAAGGCAATGTCAAATCAGTAGAAAACAAAAACCCCAAACTCAATAAGTGAAACTTCTGATATCATTTTTTTGTTTTTAACCCTTCGGATCTCGGGGAAAAGGGGCCCCCTAGTGAGGTAAGTAAAGTCTGGCCAAGGTTAACCAAGACATTGGGCTGAAGTAGTTAATGAGCTCCCCCTAGGACGAATCATTCGGGAGAACCCGAGTTCGATTCCTGTTGGGAACAACTCTTGGTCAGACTTCACTTGCCTCACAGCCGAACTCGGGATTACTGGGCCCCTTTGCCCTGGGAATTGGAGGGTTAATGCCAAAAAAAGAAAAAGTGTGGCCAAGGATTGTTCCAGCCAAGATACAAACTCGGGTTCTCTCGAACTATTAGTCCTTATCAAGAGCTCATTAACCACTTAAGCTCGTACCCCTTGGTTGAAATTTGTGAGACATCTCGTTATTCACTTCTTGAACTAACAACCACTCACTCACACAGTCATTACCCAACAAACAAAACAGAACAAATTTTTAGCTGAAATATTAACCATAATTACAAACCTTGACTTCTAATTTAGCATTCATCCACAACACCAAAATAGAGAAATTTCTCTAACTAATGAGGTAAATATTAACATCATTATGAAAAATATTCCCATAAAAAAATATACAAAATATATGATATCATACATCAAAGGCTTTACCACTAACCTTCCTTGATAAACTTTTCCATGAGCTCCTTCACCAATTTTGGAACCAATAAAGAGCAATTTTGGGTCAACCAAAAGATTGTCATCAATTGTAAACTGTGTAGTACTTGTTAATGACCCATTTGTCCCCAACACTGATTTTTCACATTCCCTCTCTTCCACTTCAATGTTCCTGTCTCTGAAACTCATTCTGCAACAACCTTAAACTATACCCCAATTCCTCATTTCAATTGTTACCCACAATTTTTTTTGACAAAACAAAAACAAAACTTGTTTTCTATAAATGAAACCCCAAAAGCATCTTAGAGCTATAACTTGTTCAAAATTCAAACTTTACCAACCAAAGACAATAATATTAATAAATAAATGAAAATAAAAACGCAAACTTTATTATTAATATTATTACATCATCATAAATAAACATTAAAAAAATACATAATGAATTTCTTCTTTCTCCTACCCTGAAAAGTAGCTAGCATATGCCCCTTGTTTCAAACTCTTCAGTTACAAGCACAAGACCTTTCGGTGCAGTTCATCTAAAGAAACAAAACAATAATATTATAAAAAAAATAAAAAATAAAAAAAGTAACTTAAAAAAGAAGATTAATTAATTAATAAATTAATTAATTAATTTCCTAGAAAATTGGTAGTTGAAAAATGGAAAGAAAAAAAAATGAAGGAAAAAAAATACAAAGCATAGAGTTAGTTACATGTGTTTGTTGAAGGTGATGAATTTGGAACATACAAGAGATGAAAATTGAAGAATAAATTTAGATGGAGAAGATTGAATGAAGAAGAAAAAGAAGATATTCTATGGAGTATAATATAATGTTCTTTATGTTATGGGTGCGTGCGTGTGGACTAATAATGGTAATGTGCGTGAGAGGAAAAAAGAAAAAGAAAAAAAAAAAGAGGAAACGAATGAAAAGGTTACACGTGGAGAAACATTGGAAAAAGAAAAGAGAAGGTTTTTGGCGGACTCGGCAGCCTCAGATATTGGGTTTGGGTTTTTGTTTGGTTGATGTTTTAGGATATGTATGTGTGATTTGATTTTGGGGCACTATGTACGGACATGTATCACCGTTTTCTCTCTCTTCTCTCTTTATTTTGCCTCGTGACAAATATGTATTTAATACTTTTTTTATAATGTTACATTAATACATTAATATATTATTATAATGGTATATTAATTGTCTTAGCTCAGTTGATTGGACATTGCATTATATGTTTAGGGGGTCAGGAATAAGCTAGTTGATTTAATTTGTAGTGTTTAGTAAAATTAGCGGTTGAACTAACTTATAAGTATGAAATGACATAAATAAGATATGTTTAATTAATATTTAATTTTTTAAGTAAGATGATAGGGGTAAAATTGAAAGAAAAGATGATAAGATATAAGCTATAAGCTACTTGAAATAGCGTTTGAAAAATAAGCTAAAAGGTAGTAAAATAAGCTATAAGCTCTATTATTACCAAAAGATCTTTTAGCTTATAAGCTATAAGCTAGCTTATTTGCCCTCCCAAACAGTGTAAAATAATTTTACATTGTCAAGTTGGTAGGAACATTGCATTATATATGCATGGGCTGGGGTTCGTACCCTGATCATCTCACTTATCCACTTTTAAGGGTGGAATTTCTAGCCACCAGACTATTTGACCAAAAAAACATCAACTATGTTTTCTGCCACATCATCCCACTTCACACCACTTTATTGATATGACATGACAAAATGATAATTTTTTATTGGATTATCGAATAAAACTATTTTACACCGTCGGTACATCTCCATTAAACTCATGTTATATTAGTATTATATGATTTTGGTCACCACTTTATTGAGATAGTAAATAGTATAATTTTTTCCCAAAATATGATTTTGGTCACCTCAAGTCCACAATATTGCATTTTTGAGGTATTGTTTGTTTTGGTCGTAGTATGAGTCATTATAGTTCTCCAAAGAACGAACCTCCTCCAACCATAATATTTTCAACTGCCACTCTCAGCTCTTTTGCCTCTTGCATATAATTTGGTTGACACGTTCTAAGGTCAAAAAAAAACGTTTGGCAAAATCCATGCATGACCGAAGTAGAAGAAGTTCATTTTGTGGGTCTCTTAGCTTAGGAAGAAGATGCATTAACTCAATAGCCCTGACAGCTCTCTTCATGGCTACCTCCTAAATAAAACCTCTATCTCGACTAACAACACCTCCGAGAAATTTCACACCAGACAACGGCCTCCCAATGTCCCAAGGAAATAATCATTTACGAAGTTTTCTTCCATCACAAGAAGGCCAAAAGATCTCCGTTTTACGAATATTCAAATGAAGACCCAATCCTGGACCCGTCTCTCTAATTATATTAAGAGATTTAGCCACTTCCTCTGAATCTCATATGATAGTCTCATCATCAAGATACCAGACATGAAAAATAAGGTTGCAGTTGTCTCTGATCTTATGAATGAGAGGGTGTAGCACAAGAGCAAGAAGTAGTGGTTCTAACGGGTCACCTTGTTGCACTTCAATGGTTGCCACAATATGTCCATCCCCAAAGTATAACCTCGCTGCTTGACAATAAAGAAACTCAACCAACAAAAAAATAGAAGGACATTTCACTATCACCTGTTGTAATAGTGTCAATCTATCAACCATGTTGAAAGCATTCGAGAAGTCAACTGTCAGCATAGCTAAAGAATCATCTTCATGTCACTGGCTTAGTACCCTTTTGGCACTGTGCAAAATTGCCTCTGCATCAACACTTATTGCCATCACAATTTCTGTTTGCCCCTCCCCCCAAAACCCCCACCCCCATTTTTTCTCCCCCCGAATTTTTTTTAAGGATAAAATTGAAAATTTGAAGGGGATAATAGAGTCACACGAGGGGAAGGGAAAAATTCTTTCTCTTTATTTTCTAATTAGCAAGAGGTTTTTTTGGGCTTTGCTCTTGCAACTTTCTGGAAAGTTAAAAAAAAAAAAACCCTAAAAGTAAGAAATTTCATTTTTAGGCCACCATAATTTACTCTCAGACCCCCAAAGAGACCATTTTCTCCTTATAAATGAATTCGGCATTTACACTTCAAAACTAATCAATTTCGGAACCTACACGCTAAAGCCATGTTTAATAAGCGAATGACTCTTTAAGGTTGGGTTGTGGGCAAGTCTGGCCATACGAAGAATAGGTTTTGAAATGTACGTGTCGAATGGCCTTTTTTTACAAATTTGAACGAATCGGCATGTACGCGCCGAAAACCACATTCGACACGTAACTTGTAGAACTTGTACTTTTATAACATCTTGGACACACAATCGGGAGCTTTGCGATATAGGGCGATTTTTGAATTTTCAGAGGCTTGAAAGCAACATTTACTCACTCATAGAGGGTTTCTACACTCATTTGGTTGATATATGTAGGTGTTGGGATGGTTGAACCTCCGCTTGAATTGAAACCAAACATTGATGCAGTGTTTTAAAAACCGGACCAGCCGGTACGACCGGTCGAATCGTGAACCGGAGGGTGGTCCGGTCTGGTTCGTATGTTGGATCGGTTAAGTAGTTAAACCGGTGGGAACCGCTCGGAACCGGAAAAACCAGTGAACCGTCGGTTTAATTGCATGCCTTTTTTTTTCTCTTTTCTACCAAAGTCTAAAACGACGTCATTTTGGGTTATTATTTTTTTTTTTTTTTTGAAGAAACTGAATAGAAATTGAAGAAAAGAAACCAAAAAATAGAAACTCAGGTTTAGGAATATTGAAAACACGTGAAACTGAACCCTAGCAGCAGCAGCTCGCCGTCGTTCCCTTCTCCAACGCCATCGTCCTTCCCTTCTCCGTCACCATCGTTGTTCGCCGCCGCCACCTACCTTGCTGTTCCACGCCTTCTGTTCTGTTCTTTTCAATCGGTGTGAGTTAATCTATTTCTTCAACTTCTACTTCACCATAGTTACTTCTACTTTGAGTTAATCTATTTCTTCAACTTCTAACTTTTAGTTATGATGCTTTAGTTTATCGTTCTGTTTGTATAATTTATGGTTTTCTTCAATTTTTGTTGCATTTGGAATTTTGGATATTGATGAATTAATTTATTTTCTGAATTTAGAGTTTAATATATTTTTTTTTCTGATGCTTGAGTTAATTTTTTTTTCCTGAATTTATAGTTTAATTTTACTTTCTTCTGATGCTTGAGTTAATTTGTTTTTTCTGAATTTAGAGTTTACTTTTTTTTTTCAATTTATGAATTTACAGTTATCGTTCTGTTTTTTTTTTTTTTTTTTTTTGATGTGTTTGCAATTTCTAAATTAGTTAAATGGCATCATCTTCTGGAACACCATCATCACAACCACCATCACAAGAAGCTTCTTCTGCTCAAAGTTTAGTTGAAAGGAATGCTAGGAGGAAGACTGATATAACTTGGCACATTGTAAACTGATGCCGAACAACAAGATTTTGTGCTTGTACTGTAACAAAAATTTTGGTGGAGGAGGAATTCACAGGGTAAAGGAACATTTGGCTGGAATACCTGGGAATACTGAAATTTGCAAGGATGTACCTCCAGAAGTTCGTTTTTTGGTGAAACAGAATTATGATGAACAGAGCAAGAAAAGAAAAAATTCAGAAGTGGCAATGTTGTTAAAACCGGACCGGCCGGTCCGGCCGGGAACCGGTGCTAGTAACGGTCCGGGTAGGGGTTAAAAACGGTCAGAAGCAAAACCGGGAAAAAACCGGTCGAACCGGCTCAGAACCGGGAAAAACCGGCCGGCTCAGGCGGTTCACCGGTTCGACTCTTTTTTTTTTAATTTTTTTTCCCCTGGATCAAAACGACGTCGTTTTGATGTTTTTAAAAAAAAAAAAAACCGAATCAAAAATAAGGGAACGGTGCTTTTTGTCAAATAAAAAAAAGTGGAAATTGGAAAGGTCGTATTATTATTCTAAAACAAACTCACGTAAACAGTAAACTGTTCTTCTTCTTCCCTCACCTTCTTTGAACTTCAATCAACATCAACCCTTCCCCTTCTTGATATTGCACCGGCGATCAACCCTTCCACTCCTTTGCGGCCGTTTTCTTCTCCCAAGTCCATCAATGTCTTCTATTCCTCAAGTGAGTGTTTTATACTTATATTTATTTTTTTTAACCTTTTTATTATGTTCTGGTTTTTTCCTTCTCTTTTTATGATCTTTGTTGTTGTTCTTGTTATGATGTTTATTGTTATTATTTGTTATTGTTAGTTTTTTTTTTTTTTTTGTTATTTACTTCTAGGGTTAATGTTGAAACTTGCTCAACCCACCAATAATTAAACATCATAGACTCTATTCAGACTGTTTTGATCATGAATTGTTTATGGGACTATTAAAATTTCAAACTGTTGTTATAGAATTTTTTTTTACTTATCTGATAGAGAAATAGAGTGCAAAAGTTGTTCTTTTCCCTATATTTTTGTTAACTATCTGACAGAGAGTGCAAAAGTTGTTATTTTCTATATCTTTTTGTTACTTATTTGATTAAATTTTTTTTTTTGTGTTATTTACTTATTTTCTATATCTTTTTGTTACTTTATTTGATTAAAAAAAATTTTGTGTGTTATTTTCTATATCTTTTTGTTACTTATTTGATTAAAAAAAAAAAATTTGTGTTATTTTCTAGGCTTAAATATGAAAAAAGTCCCTGCACTTACATGTCATTTGAGTTTTAGTCCCTGCATTTTAAAAACCTTTCGTTTTGCCACTGCATTTTCATTTTATTTTAAAAATAGTCCCTGAACCCATTTTTTTTGTTAAAGTGTCAACTTTAGGTCCCTGCACTTACATGTCATTTGAGTTTAGGTCCCTGCACTTACGGGTCATTTGAGTTTCATGCAGGGACTAAAACTCAAATGACCCTTAAGTGCAGGGACCTAAACATGATACTTCAGCAAAAAAATGGGTCCAGGGACTATTTTTAAAATAAAATGAAAGTGCAGTGGCAAAACGAAATATTTTTAAAATGCAGGGACTAAAACTCAAATGACCCGTAAGTGCAGGGATCTTTTGCATATTTAAGCCTATTTTCTATATATGCATTTTAAGTGTGAATAAATTTTCTATGTATACAAGTAGCAGTATTTGACAACATTGCTTATTTGATTAAAAAAAATTTTTTTTTGTTAATTTGTAGGATACAACAAATGAGAATCCTCCTACTGCTACTACTACTAGTGTTAGACAACAAGCAACACAAGAATCATCTCTTAAAACTCGTGGGAAAACAGATCCTACATGGCAGCATGTTACTTTAAAAATGGAAGGAGATACACAAGTTGTCATACCCCATTTTTTGACCAATCGCTTTTATGCGTCTTTTTACGACGGTTGTTTTTCTTTGTTCGTTTCTGACGAAATTTCGGCAGAGAGGTATTTTAAAATACCTCATTTGGTTACATTTTATTTTCCTTTTATTATTATTTTCCGATTTTTATTTTATTATCTTTATTCATTTTCGTTTTTTATTTATTATTATTAATATATATATTTTTTTTTATTTTACTTGTTTATTTGTGTATTTTCCTTTTTTGGTGTTTTTGCCAATTTTTTCATAGCAGTCCAGATCAGGTGTTTTTGTCCAGGCCCAAAGGGGCAATTTTGTCCAAATGTGGAATTTTTCATCTGCCAAACCCTAGGTCCTCACACAGTATAAATACTGCATTTATTGCACAAATCCCCAGGTGAATTTTCCCCAGCCGCAGCTTCATCTTTCCATTTCAAAATAAAAAAAAATCAAAAATCCAGAAAAATCAAAACCAAAAAAAACGAATCACAAATAAAAAAACCCAGAACTGAAAAACGAAATCGTTCATCATCATTACCATCATTCATCACCAAACCCAGAAAAATACCCAAACAGAATCAACATTCATCGTCATCCCCGTCGTTCTTCAACAAATCAAAACCATAAACCATCATCATCAGTTACGAACACAAAAAAACCAAAATCCACAAATCTTCACCGGCAAATCGAAATCCAAACTCAGAATCAAAATACAAACAGAACCAACAACCAAACCTTCAAACCCTTTTTTCAAATCAAAAACCCGAAGCCAAATCATTCACAAATCCAAATCGATCCAGAACCAAGAACGCAATGAAGAAGAAGGAAATGATTCAGATTTAAAAAACCAAAAGAAAAATGGAAGAAAGAAAACAGAACAGAGGTTGAGAAGAAGAAGGGTTTCGCGGCGGCTGAAGAGAGGAGAAGAAGAGATCGGTAATCAAATCTAACACAAAAGGGTTGAATCATCTTCATTTCATTTCCGTTCTGTTGTTGGGGTTTTTGTTTGTTTATTTTTGAATTTCGATTTGAGTGTATGATTTGTTTGTCTATATGTTTGATATTGTTTTGGTTTTGAAAAAATGGTGTTGAGAAAGAAAGAAGAACGAAACCGAGAGAGATGAGGTTTTTTTGAGAAAAATTTAAGAACAGAGAAAGATGAGGCAGCCGCGAGAGAGAAGAAGTTTTCTGTTTCAATTTTTAGGGTTTTTCCCTTTTATAACCTCACTCTGATCCTGTGCGCGCAGGTGCACGGTCTTATGGTGCACCTGCGCGCCAATGGCCCTCTGATCTTAATCCAACATCTCTGATTCCTTTTGCCTGTGATCAGATCTGAGCTGTCTGATCAATCAGACGGCTCTGATCTGATCTTTACACTTTGCTTCACAAACCCCCCTCTGGGCCACGCCCCCAGCTGGGCTTGGGCCCAGATTTGCTTTTTGCACCCCCTTTATGTTTTATTTGCACCCCTTCTGTTTTTATTTTATTTTTTGCTTAATTATTTATTTTATTGTAAAGACACTAGATTGTATTGTTTAGGATTTGATGTAAATTTAAATTAAATTGCATAGCATCATGTTGCATTCATCTCATATTTATTTTTCCTCGCAAATACCTTAGAATGTGATTAGGAACAAATGTACACTCTAAATGAAAAAATCGCATCTCATGCATATTTATTTATCGCTTTCCGCAAAACGTTAGCATATTTAATTCCGAGGGAAAAGACACCGTTTTGATCAAAATATCATTACGGATCGTCTTCGCGCTTAATTAGCTTATTGCGACGTTTGTATCATTTTTCGCGCGCTACCTTTTAATTTTAACCCGACCTTCCATTTTAAATAAATAGTCATTTTATTCACAAAAATGAGGTCAACACCTCTTCAAAAAATAGTTAGTCATTTTATTCTCAAAAATGAGGTCAACACCTCTTTCAAAAATATCAATACAATTCATTTTCACATATCGTCAAGCATCAAAAATATTTTGTCATCATACACTTTTCAAACTTTGGACTTTAAACCAAACGTTTATTTTTACCGCGAAAACCTCGGATTTTAACCCGAGTGCTTTTTTACCGCGAACTTGGATTTTAAACCAAGTGCCTTGGAATTTAAACCAACGGCGTCTTTTATCGTGAAAACCTTGGATTTTAACCCAAGTGTCTTTTTTACCGTGAACTTGGATTTTAAACCAAGTGCCTTGGACTTTAAACCAATGGCTTCTTTTATCGCTAAAACCTTGGACTTTAACCCAAGTGTCCTTTTTCTCGCCTAAAACTTGGATTTTAAACCAAGTACATTTGTCTCATTCATACATCATTAATCATGCATAAACCTTGGATTTTAAACCAAGTGTCTTTTATCACTTCAAACATTTTCTCAACAAACCTTGGATTTTAAACCAAGTGTCCGCGTTTCATTTCATAATCAAATCTCAATCAATTTAACCATATAGACTTTTTTCACAAATTAACATCAATCAAACTCACATTTTGCCATTTTTGGCTTTTGGTATTTTAAAACCATTTTCAAAACCTTAAAATCAAACAAACAAATTTACTCGTCTTTTTATCCCGAACTACGGTGGTTTGATCCCTCGGGTACGTAGGCATGAGACTCGTCTCTCCAATCAATAAAATCAACAAAAACATTTCTTTTACTTTTTCATCCTTTAAGCATTTTTATCATCACATTAATTTCCCACTTATACATTTTTACAAGCAATTAAAATAAAGCGCATAGATAGAAATAAAACAAGAGGTTCCTATAGAGTACTATAGATACTTAGGGTGCTAATACCTTCCCTTCGTATAACCAACCCCCGAACCTTGTTCTCTTAAAAATAGGGTTTTTTTCGAACTTTTTCCCTTTCCCTTGGATAAATTAAAGATCGGTGGTGGAATATTAATTTGCGATTCGAAGTTAATTAATAACTCGATATCCAAAAATCACCGCGACAGAAATGGCGACTTCACTGGGGACAACCAAGCGGGTTGAACCTAACTTGTTTTAAATTACTATCTTCGCGCTTTTATTCTTTTATTTGTAAATATTTGTATATATTTGGGGTTTACTTTGAGTGGTGAGATAAGTCCCCCACCCGGACTTGAGAGACACAATAAGATAGGATGGGATGAAATCATAGTGACATGTCTTTAGATTATGAAGCACATGTGATATGATCCCGCTCGGTGGAGGCCTCACGACGGTAGTACTCGTCGTCATGATAAGTCATGATGGTGTTATTACTTTCAATGTGAGTGTCCGGAGAAGCCGAGAACCTTTAGATTACCTTTAACCCATCTTGGCCTTTTTAGGGCGTAGTGCGGTGACTAATCAAGAGTAAGTCTTGAATTTAGTTGTCACGCGAGACTACACTCAAACGAGATCATTTTGTGAATATTATTGGAACGAGAGTAGTCACGTAATCCAGTGGTGTTCATGAGGCGGTTGATGACTTTGGGAACTTTGTAGAACCCGTCATGCAGGTACAAATAAACCCTAGTACATACCATATGGGAGGGTTTCACCTTTGACTCCTACATTATACTTTAACCCCACCATGTTTTCCGCATCATGCATGCATGCACTCATTCATAAATTTTTACTCATCCAATGTCGAAGGACTTAAACAAATTTTTTGTAAACATTGTAGAGAATATTCATTTCAAATGACACATAATAAATTTTTCTCTTTTTTCTCCTTACAAAACCCATGTCTAAATGTTTACAACTAATTTGAGATAAGTCCTTCGATAACAAAAAAAAACATTGCATATTTTAGCATAAACACATCATACATCGTACTGCATTCATAAGTTTCCAAACTCAAGTCTCATATTTTCCTATTCTCTCTACCTCAGTCAAGCAAAGTGGCCCGGCGTATCCTTTTCAAAGCAACTCGTGTCTATAATACTCGGTTCAAGTTGAGAAACAGGATGGACAATTTTGAGGAAGAAAATCACATGCTCCGGGTACAGGTGACAACCATACAAAAAGAAATTGAGAAGTTGACTAGCATGGTGGCATCTTTGATGGCTGCCCAGAATCGAGTGTCAGCACCAGTACCTCAGTCTAGCGGTACCTTTGTACCTCCTCCTGTTGTATCTGCGCCTCTTGGCGCTCCTCAGTTTATCATGTCTGAAGGTTACCCATGGGGCATGCCAGTTGGCTTTCTTGGGGCAGAATCGCGTCCTGTAATATCAGAGATTCCCCATGTCCAATCGACAGTGCCTATTCCTCAGCTCGGCAATACACTTCCTCAGGTTACAGCATTTGTGTCTGCACCTTTGGTTCATACTACCCAGCAAACCCAGATGCCCATCTTTCATGCTGAAAGTGTAGGAGGTTATGATAGGATGGATGACTTACGGATCAAATATGATGAGATGCAAAAAGAGATGAGGGCTCTTAGAGGGAAAGATTTGTTCGGCCAAGACGCGCATGAACTTTGCTTGGTCCCTGATGTTGTGGTCCCTCACAAATTTAAAGTTCCAGATTTTGAGAAGTACAAGGGGAGCACTTGTCCCAAGGCTCACTTGATAATGTATGCCAGAAAGATGTCTACTCAAACCAGTAATGATAAGTTGCTGATCCATTATTTTCAAGACAGTCTGACCGGCGCAGCCTTGAGGTGGTACATGGACCTTGATAGGGCTAACGTCAGTTCTTTTAATGATTTGGCCAGTGCTTTTATTCGGCAGTATAATTACAATTCATATCTAGCCCCTGATAGGGATGAGTTACGAGCATTGGTACAAAAAGATAGGGAGTCTTTTAAGGAGTATGCTCAAAGATGGAGGGAGCTTGCTGCTCAGATTCGTCCTCCAGTCGAAGAAAAAGAATTGTGTAAGCTATTTTTGCATACTCTGAGCCCATTCTTCTATGAAAAAATGGTTGGTGTTGTATCAAGAAGCTTCACAGGAATGGTGGAAATGGGAATGTGCTTAGAAGAGGGAGTCCGTCAGGGACGGTTGACAAGAGAGAAAGCTCCGACCAATACTGCCAAGAGATATGGCAACAACTTTTCAGAGAAGCAAGAATTTGAAGTTGGCATGGTGGCTCAGGGAGGACCTCATTTGAGAAACCCAGCTTATCCACATATCGTAGCCATAGCGCTACCAACACAATACCCACAATCTCATCACCTACCATCTCCCCAACAATCATTCAATCATAACCGTGCTCAGAAAAGTCAACCATTTGACCCCATACCCGTGAAATATGCCGACTTACTCCCCGCCTTACTTGCTAAAAACTTTGTCCAAACAAGGCCACCTCCACCTGTGCCAGCAGTACTACCTCCCTGGTACCGCAGTGATCTAACTTGTGTCTTTCATCAAGGGGCCCCTGGCCATGATGTAGAGCGTTGCTATCCTCTCAAGAAAGCTGTTCAGGATTTAATCCGCAACAATGTGCTATCTTTCAAAGACGAGAACCCTAATGTTTAAGGTTCATCCTCTGCTTAATCATGGGTCCCCCGTCATATTCAAGATTATCAAGAAGCTTGTCCCTAGGATCACTGGGCCTTTTATTTTTCCAATTGCAATTTCTTTCTTGCCAAGCATTTATTTGCATTTTTAAGTTGTATCTTTTAAATTAAAATTTCTAAACAATGAGCATGCATATTTTGGAATCCATCCATTCGTATTCACTCTTTTCTTGTGCCATCATAAATGCTAATGTTTTTCTACTTCACTTTTCTTGTTTACAAACTTGAGGGGAGAATGATGTAAATTAAATGTTTAAAATTGCTGATATGTGCTTTCATTAGTAAGACCCGGTTGATGATGTAAGGCATTGTTTCACTTCCCAAACACTGGAGAAATAAGGAGATAAACCGTAGTCAACCCTTTTGAGCCAGAAGTTGGTGTTTCTTTATATACAAAAAAAAAAAAAAAAAAAAAAAAAAACCTTAATCTTGACCCGGGGCAGGGTAGTCTTTCAATTAATTCAATGACACATCCCAATACAAGAGGATCAGTCAGTCTGAGATACAAGAAGTCATGAGTAGACAAAACTCGCAATAGCATGTGACAGTCACAAACATCCTACACAAAAAAAAAACACACAAACAAAAACAACAACAAAAAGCCCGCTAGGTAAAAAGACTTAGGCAAAATTCAGGGCATCCCGATGGTCCATAAAATCCAAAAGAATTGGTCCATGCAAAAATAAGGGATTAAGAGCAAAAATGTTGAAAACAAACTTGTGAATGAAAAAGTAACTGTCACTTCAAAAAATTCTCATCAAAACTTCGACCAAATTGTCAACCTCAAACATCATTGTTAAAAGAAATCCTCTTGTCAACCAAAGTATGACTGATGAATTAATTGAGCGTAGGAATGAAGGACATCAAAGAAGAGTGGGTGGGTTAAAACAGAAATTTTGAGCCTAATAATCTTTTCTTTCATAATCATGAACCAGGCCACGTTATAACCCTCAAAAGACCTAATTGAAGCTAGGTTTACTTTGAAAGCATAATCAGCAAAATTATTGTTAAAAAACTGACTCCACCTGTTTGTTGAGTAACTATCTTTTACACACACCACATATGTTTCATATAAATTTTTGCGATTCCAAAACTTGCATGTACATTACATCAGAAACATTTTTCAAAAGAAACAATTTTGTTTACAAATTTATATTTGGCATCAGAGAAATTCATTCAAATGGTCTAATCAAGAGCAAATCAATTCAAAGCGCTCCTAGCTTGGGGCAAATTACATCAGGAACTCGCCAATCAGGGGCAAGTCTTTACATACAGTGGTATACCCTTCAAGGATTCAAAGTCAAGGTTTCACTCACTTGGGGCACCTGAAGTGGTTTCCAGGGGCAATTCAGATCTGCCGAGATAGTTGTTATGTTTTTTCCTCCTTGAGTCAATAATCATCAAGTTGATATTTCGGATTCTTATGGACATGTGTGTTACTATAATATGCTGAGCATGTGATCCAACATTCCTCCGTTGAATACTGAACTTGATTGTTCTCCGGTAATCTCCAGCAAGTGGTTATCTTTAAGAAGCTTATATGATTTTCTTTTCCCCAGTGAAAGAAAAAGCTGAGACCCGTTTGAGAGGCTCATTCATCAGCAAATGGCATCTCTTTGAGAAGTTTGCATATCATCAGCAAATGGCATCTCTTGGAGAAGTTTGCGCATCAGCATATCGGTCTTGTTTCTTTCTGTCAAAAAAAAAAAAAAGAAAATATAGCAAAAAAAAACAGCTCGCTAAGTTGAAAACCTGAAAAGGCGGCTTAGGCAAAAATGAGCGTCCCGGTGGATTGAAAACCCGAAAGGGCGGTCCAGGCAAAAATTAGGGGCAAAACAAAAAAAAAAGAAATATATTCCCGGTGGATTGAAAACCTGAAAGGGCGATCCAGGTAAAAGTTAGGGATTTCAAAAAAAAAGCAAAAAGCACGACCGTCGAAACAGGATCATGAGAAAATATTCAGTTTCAGTGTACAAAATGGCGACTTCTGCCAGATCTCGGACCATTGGGCTTTACCCCAAGAAGCAATCATTCTTACCATGGATCAACATACTATGTCGGGTTTTACCCCGAGGATCTGATTTATTTCACCTATAAGGATGTTGTCCCTAGCAGAGAAACTACCGATTGGTTGTACGGATATGTCGGCCCAATGCTCATCTTTTCTGATCAATCTTTTGTCTCATCCAGTCATGTACAAACACCATCCAATCATACACATGCAATCATTCACATGTACATACATGCAATCATTTACATATCCATAACATACATTCATACTTACATACAATCATATAAACATACAATCATATATACATTCATATATACATACAATCATACATACATACATATGCATATACACATACAATCATACCTACATACACACAATCATTCATATATTCATGCGTACATTCACATTCACATGCAACATGCACACAAAATCATTTCATACATACAGCATTGACCATCATGTGTCTTGCTTCATACATCACAAAAAAAAAAAGAGTCATCCCCAGTATATCTGGTCCAGAGATGTCTCCATCACACATCACAAAAAAAGAGTCATCCCCAGTGAGTCTGGTCCAGAGATGTCTCCATCATTCATATTCCGAGTAGCAGATTTTGCAAACAATCAACTGCAAACTTACGGTTCATTTCCCCAAAAGAAGTCATCTCCCGTGTGTCTGGTCCAGACAAATACACATTCTTGTCATGTCTCGCTCTCCCACAATGTCAGCAGACAATTTATTTCCTCGGTGTGTCCTTACCATCCCACAATGTTGGTAGACACTGCATTTACTTGTCCTTACCATCCCACAATGTTGGTGGACACTGTCTTTACTTCTGTCCGTACACAGGACTTTACTGCTTTCTGTCTTTACTTCTGTCCGTACACAGGACTTTATCTGCTTATGTCCGCACACAGGACTTTATCGCTTTCAGTCTTTACTTCTGTCCGCACACAGGACTTTATCTGCTTATGTCCGCACACAGGACTTTATTGCTTTCTGTCTTTACTTCTGTCCGCACACAGGACTTTACCGCTTTTTGTCCGCACACAGGACTTTATCGCTTTCTGTCTTCATTACTTCTGTCAAATAATCTTCATTACATTCAAACACTTTGTAAATATAGCACTCATAAACATATCACTCATAAGCATAACATTCATAACATAACATCATAACATATCATTTTATAGTTTATTCCGGTCAAAAAATGGTGTACTCTGTATTTAAGTCTCTTCCATCATCGAACCAAAACAAAAATATCAAAAAATCATCTTTTTCTTTTTATCTCCGATGGAAGAAACTTAAATAGGGGCATCTGTCATACCCCATTTTTTGACCAATCGCTTTTATGCGTCTTTTTACGACGGTTGTTTTTCTTTGTTCGTTTCTGACGAAATTTCGGCAGAGAGGTATTTTAAAATACCTCATTTGGTTACATTTTATTTTCCTTTTATTATTATTTTCCGATTTTTATTTTATTATCTTTATTCATTTTCGTTTTTTATTTATTATTATTAATATATATATTTTTTTTTATTTTACTTGTTTATTTGTGTATTTTCCTTTTTTGGTGTTTTTGCCAATTTTTTCATAGCAGTCCAGATCAGGTGTTTTTGTCCAGGCCCAAAGGGGCAATTTTGTCCAAATGTGGAATTTTTCATCTGCCAAACCCTAGGTCCTCACACAGTATAAATACTGCATTTATTGCACAAATCCCCAGGTGAATTTTCCCCAGCCGCAGCTTCATCTTTCCATTTCAAAATAAAAAAAAATCAAAAATCCAGAAAAATCAAAACCAAAAAAAACGAATCACAAATAAAAAAACCCAGAACTGAAAAACGAAATCGTTCATCATCATTACCATCATTCATCACCAAACCCAGAAAAATACCCAAACAGAATCAACATTCATCGTCATCCCCGTCGTTCTTCAACAAATCAAAACCATAAACCATCATCATCAGTTACGAACACAAAAAAACCAAAATCCACAAATCTTCACCGGCAAATCGAAATCCAAACTCAGAATCAAAATACAAACAGAACCAACAACCAAACCTTCAAACCCTTTTTTCAAATCAAAAACCCGAAGCCAAATCATTCACAAATCCAAATCGATCCAGAACCAAGAACGCAATGAAGAAGAAGGAAATGATTCAGATTTAAAAAACCAAAAGAAAAATGGAAGAAAGAAAACAGAACAGAGGTTGAGAAGAAGAAGGGTTTCGCGGCGGCTGAAGAGAGGAGAAGAAGAGATCGGTAATCAAATCTAACACAAAAGGGTTGAATCATCTTCATTTCATTTCCGTTCTGTTGTTGGGGTTTTTGTTTGTTTATTTTTGAATTTCGATTTGAGTGTATGATTTGTTTGTCTATATGTTTGATATTGTTTTGGTTTTGAAAAAATGGTGTTGAGAAAGAAAGAAGAACGAAACCGAGAGAGATGAGGTTTTTTTGAGAAAAATTTAAGAACAGAGAAAGATGAGGCAGCCGCGAGAGAGAAGAAGTTTTCTGTTTCAATTTTTAGGGTTTTTCCCTTTTATAACCTCACTCTGATCCTGTGCGCGCAGGTGCACGGTCTTATGGTGCACCTGCGCGCCAATGGCCCTCTGATCTTAATCCAACATCTCTGATTCCTTTTGCCTGTGATCAGATCTGAGCTGTCTGATCAATCAGACGGCTCTGATCTGATCTTTACACTTTGCTTCACAAACCCCCCTCTGGGCCACGCCCCCAGCTGGGCTTGGGCCCAGATTTGCTTTTTGCACCCCCTTTATGTTTTATTTGCACCCCTTCTGTTTTTATTTTATTTTTTGCTTAATTATTTATTTTATTGTAAAGACACTAGATTGTATTGTTTAGGATTTGATGTAAATTTAAATTAAATTGCATAGCATCATGTTGCATTCATCTCATATTTATTTTTCCTCGCAAATACCTTAGAATGTGATTAGGAACAAATGTACACTCTAAATGAAAAAATCGCATCTCATGCATATTTATTTATCGCTTTCCGCAAAACGTTAGCATATTTAATTCCGAGGGAAAAGACACCGTTTTGATCAAAATATCATTACGGATCGTCTTCGCGCTTAATTAGCTTATTGCGACGTTTGTATCATTTTTCGCGCGCTACCTTTTAATTTTAACCCGACCTTCCATTTTAAATAAATAGTCATTTTATTCACAAAAATGAGGTCAACACCTCTTCAAAAAATAGTTAGTCATTTTATTCTCAAAAATGAGGTCAACACCTCTTTCAAAAATATCAATACAATTCATTTTCACATATCGTCAAGCATCAAAAATATTTTGTCATCATACACTTTTCAAACTTTGGACTTTAAACCAAACGTTTATTTTTACCGCGAAAACCTCGGATTTTAACCCGAGTGCTTTTTTACCGCGAACTTGGATTTTAAACCAAGTGCCTTGGAATTTAAACCAACGGCGTCTTTTATCGTGAAAACCTTGGATTTTAACCCAAGTGTCTTTTTTACCGTGAACTTGGATTTTAAACCAAGTGCCTTGGACTTTAAACCAATGGCTTCTTTTATCGCTAAAACCTTGGACTTTAACCCAAGTGTCCTTTTTCTCGCCTAAAACTTGGATTTTAAACCAAGTACATTTGTCTCATTCATACATCATTAATCATGCATAAACCTTGGATTTTAAACCAAGTGTCTTTTATCACTTCAAACATTTTCTCAACAAACCTTGGATTTTAAACCAAGTGTCCGCGTTTCATTTCATAATCAAATCTCAATCAATTTAACCATATAGACTTTTTTCACAAATTAACATCAATCAAACTCACATTTTGCCATTTTTGGCTTTTGGTATTTTAAAACCATTTTCAAAACCTTAAAATCAAACAAACAAATTTACTCGTCTTTTTATCCCGAACTACGGTGGTTTGATCCCTCGGGTACGTAGGCATGAGACTCGTCTCTCCAATCAATAAAATCAACAAAAACATTTCTTTTACTTTTTCATCCTTTAAGCATTTTTATCATCACATTAATTTCCCACTTATACATTTTTACAAGCAATTAAAATAAAGCGCATAGATAGAAATAAAACAAGAGGTTCCTATAGAGTACTATAGATACTTAGGGTGTTAATACCTTCCCTTCGTATAACCAACCCCCGAACCTTGTTCTCTTAAAAATAGGGTTTTTTTCGAACTTTTTCCCTTTCCCTTGGATAAATTAAAGATCGGTGGTGGAATATTAATTTGCGATTCGAAGTTAATTAATAACTCGATATCCAAAAATCACCGCGACACAAGTGTTAACTTGTATCTATTGTAAGAAAAGTTGGAAAGGAGGCGGTATACATAGAATGAAGGAACATCTTGCAAAGTCAAAGGGTAATGTAAGAGGTTGTAGCTATGTTCCTGATGATGTTTGTCATGAAATGGATCAACTATTACATGCTAATAAGAAAAAGAAAGACAATGAGCTTGATGATGCATATGGTGATCAAAGTCAAACTCAAACTCAAACTCAAACTCCAACTCATGAGCAAGTAGCTCCACTTCCACCACGTCCAGTGGTTCCTAACAACGGAAAACGAAAAGCAAGTAGCTCCACCTCTACTTATTTTGCTCCAAGGACAACTCCCGGCTCTCAACCAACTCTTAAAAGTGCATTTGTTAGCAAGGAAGTAGTACACAAAGCTAAGTTGGCAATTGCTAGATGGTTTTTTCATGCTAATATTCCATTTAATGCAATCAAATCACCATATTGTCAAGAAGTTGCTGATGCAATTGCTTCCATTGGGTCTGGATTCAAAGTTCCAACTTATCATGACATAAGGGTTAATTTGTTGGGAGATTGCAAGAGGGAATGTTCACTACTTGTTGAAAGCTATCGATCTAAGTGGACTAAGGATGGTTGTACTATAATGGCTGATGGGTGGAGTGAGCAAAGACAGAGAACTTTAATAAACTTTCTAGTTTATTCTCCTCATGGTATCATATTTGTTAAATCTGTTGATGCTTCAGGTGTTGTGAAAGATGCTCAAATGTTGTGTAATTTGTTTTCAGAAGTTATTGATTGGGCTGGATCAGAAAATGTTTTTCACGTAGTTACGGATAATGCGGCCAATTATGTAGCTGCTGGGAGAAAGATTCATGAAAAATATGATTCTATTTTTTGGTCTCCTTGTGTTGCGCATTGCTTGAATCTATTGTTGAAGGATATATCTAGCACGCCTCATGTTGAAGAGCTTGCCTCAAAAGCTTCTAAGGTAACTGTCTTTGTGTATAATCACATTATATTTTTAACTTGGTTGAGGAAGAGAGAAGGTTGGAGAGAAATTATGCGTCCAGGATTAACTAGATTTGCAACAACCTTTATTACACTAAAAAGCTTGTATGATCGTAAGAGTGATTTACAAGCTTTGATGGTTGATAGACATTTTACTTCCCATAAGTTAGCAAAGTCTGCCGCAGGAAAAGTAGTTAGTGACATTATTTTAGACTCTAGTTTTTGGAATAATTGTTATATGATTGCAAAAATTATGGGTCCTATCATCAAACTACTAAGAATTGTAGATGGGGATGAACAACCTTCCATGGGTTATGTTTATGATGGCATGCAAAGGGCAAAGAATGCAATAAAGTGTATGTTTAGGAATAAGAAGAGAGCCTATACACCATACACTGATATCCTCAAGGCTATGGGATAAACACTTGAAACGTGATCTTCATGCAGCGGCTTACTTTTTTAATCCAACATTCCAATATGGTAATGACTTCAATGACAAGAGTAGGGTTACAGAAGCACTTATTAAATTATTTGAAGTAAAATCCCTTTGTCCCGACGCATCCAAAGCCTTTCAAGAGATGCAAATGTATCGTGATCGGAAAGGGACTTTTGGTAACTCAAGTGTTGTTGTTGTGGCGGCCAATATACAACCTGGTGAACACTAAATCATAGCCTTATTGTTTTATATTTAAAAATAGTTATGTTTATGCACATATCTTGACATATAATTTGTATTTTTTCTTTTGTAGCTGAATGGTGGAAAATATATGGAGGTAGTGCTCCAACTTTGCGAAAATTGGCGATTCGTATTCTTGGTCAAACTTCTTCTTCATCTGGGTGTGAGAGAAATTGGAGCGTTTTTGAACGTATCCATACAAAGAGAAGGAATAGACTTGAACATCAAAGACTTAATGATCTTGTCTATGTTGCTTATAATTTGCGTTTGCAAAATAGGTATAATTTTAATTTATGTCAAGTTACAAATCTTTTTGCTTATTATATATCATAATAGTCTCTCAATTTAAAGCTATGTTTTATTGTAGGGGAAAACCTAACAAGATTTATTATGATCCCATTGATTACGAATCTATTGATGATATAGATTTTTGGGTAAATGAAGAAGCACCTCCTGAACTTGATATTGATGAGATTGATAATCTCCTTTATCATAATGATGCAATTCCAATTGTTGAGAACTCATTGAGAAACAACCAAGGTGATGAAAGTTGAAATAATTCAAACTTACTAGTTTTGTTTATATCGAATATGTATTGTGTTTACTTTACTTGAAAGTTGAAATAATCAAACTTACTAGTTTTATTATTTCTTATTTTAATTAGGTGATGATGAATTTGACACTTCGGAGTTTCTAGTTGAAGAGGATAATAATGGTTCAAATGGTGAAGATGTTGACATTCCAAATGTCTTTGATTATGGAGAAACAAACCTTGATGACTATAATTATTAATAGTTTTTTTTAGATTACTAAGAACTTGGTACCGTTGAATTTTAGTTATTGCACTATTTTGGCATTATTTTTGGCAATTATTTTGGATTATTATGTTGCCAAGGGATATTATGGCACTATTTTGGCACTATGTTATGGCATTATTATGTTGTCAATTATGTTATGGTATTATTTTGGAACTTAGTTTATAATATAATTTTTAATTTGGTTTTATATTGACTTTATGACATTTTTTTTTATGTGTGAAACTAGTGAATATTTGGTTATTATTTATATATTTTTATTTATATATTAATTAAAATATATATTTAATTAAAAACGGTCCGACCCGGTTGAACTCCGGTCCGACCATTTGAACCGTGAACCGGTAAGCTCGCCGGTTCGATGACCGGTCCGGTTCTGAAAACCTTGGCTGAAAGTGACTCTGCTGCTGCAGAGGGGCGTGAATTACGAGTACAACCAAACCCGGTACCGCCAACATCTAAAAAAGGAAAGAATGATGCTCGCATTGGTACTTACTTTTTATCTAGAACAACTCCGGGAGCTCAACCTACTTTAAAAAGTGTGATACAGAGTAAAGAAGTGGTAGAGAGGTGTGATATTGCAAAGTGGTTTATTGATGCATCTATTCCTTTCAATGCTGCAAATTCCCCTTATTTTCAACCTGCAGCTAATGCTCTTTGTTGCATAGGTGCTGGATATAAAGTACCTACTATGCATGCCCTTCGTGGTAACTTGTTAAATAAGTGGGTTGTTGATGTGAAGAAACAAATAGAGGAATATCGTTCTTATTGGAAAGTTACAGGTTGTACTCTTATGGCATATGGTTGGACTGATCGATGCAGGAGAACTCTTATCAATTTTTTAGTTTATTATCCTAAAGGATCTGTTTTAATATTGTTCAAGCTTGATTTATTATAGGCCTCCATAATCATGATTTTGTATACCAACTTATTATAGGCAGTTGTAATGATTTGTAGAAATTTACAATTATTATGATCATTTTTACTAGGTTAGCATATAATAGAATTCTGTTTGTAATGATTTGTAGAAATAAGAAGAAACTGAATTATGACCCTATCAATTTTGAAACACTTGATGACCATTCTGATTGGGTGTTGGAGGATTCACCACCATTTTTAACTATTGAGGAGGTGGAAGCACTACGCAATGATCTTGCTAGTATGACAATTCAACCTCTTTCAAATGATATTGGTTTGTTGTTAGTTATTGTGATTGCAATTTTGCTATTTTAATTTATTACTATGTCAATCGCTAAAGTCTCCAAATTGATGTTATTGTAGATCAATTAAATTTGGATGAGGTTGAGGATGACGCACAACTTGGAGAAAATGTAGAACAAAGTAATAATATTGTTGATGGGGGAGATGATCTGGATGCTTTTGATGTGGATGCTTTTGATCTAGGAGAACCCAACATTGATACAACTATGTCTCCTTGAAATTAAATTTATTAGACACTTTGTTTTACGTTAATGTTTTATGTTGCAATTACATTTTGTTTAAAACTTATTTGTGCTTGATGTTTAAAACTTATTTGGATTTGTATTTTGTACTATTTTAATGTGTTATTATGAGTTTATGACATTTCCAAATTTTTAAATTTTTTATGATTTTTTTAAAGACCGAGTTATCCGATTCGACCGGTTTAATAACTATATAGTATTATTATAGAGCCGGTTCATTCCACCGGTTTAATCCGGTTTAGTCATACGGTTTGACCAATGACCCAGTGGTTCGACCAATGAACCACTGACCCAGTACCCTCACCGGTTCAAGGTCCGATCCGGTTTTTAAAACACTGCATTGATGAACCCAACGTTGTTCAACCTAATGTGGTGGAAGCTGACATTGAGCAATCTAATGTTGTTAACACCGACAATTATTTTTTTTAATGTGAAAATAATAAGGTGCGAGTTGACATGATCGAATGATGTCGTAAAGAGGCTGTAAAAGCTTGATTTACTATGGTGATTGTGAAATCAGATAACGGTCCTAACCGAAGGAAACCGAATTTTATATTGGGTTGCTCAAGAGGCGGTACGTACAAAGAAACGAAAAGGAAATTAAAGAAAGAAGACACAATTACGAGGAAATTTATGTGTCCATTCAGGCTGCGAGGTTACTTTTCGGCATCATAGGAATGGAAACTAAGTAAAGTGTTGTGTGTGGTGAACATAACGATGAGATGACAAAAAACCTAAAAGGTTCATACTCTTGTCGGAAGTTTAAAACAAGAACGAGTGTGTCCACGAGTTGTCAAAGAATTTGGCGGCCCCAACGAACATTTTGTCCACGTTGAAAGGGAGAAATCCATATAACAAGACATCAATGAAGCAAATCTACAATGTGTGCCAAAGGTTAAAAAAAATATTTTCAGAAGTGTAGAACAATTGGTGAGTCGACAACAATACAAGATATTTTTTGGGCACATCCCGATAGTGTGAAATTGTTTAACACTTTCACATGCATTTAAATGATGTGAGCCGGATTACCTTATATAGAGTAAAAAACATGTATTCAACATTGTCATCGGTTTCACACTATCCGGATGTGTCCAAAAAATATCTTGTATAGTTGTCGACTCACCAACTGCTCTACACTTGTGAAAATATTTTTTTAACCTTTGGCGCGCATTGTAGATTTGCTTCATTGATGTGTTGCTACCTGGATTTCGCCCTTTCAACGTGGATAAAATGTTCTTTGGGCCACCAAATTCTTTGACAACTCGTGGCACACTCCTCTTCCTTTGGTTTTAAACGTCCGACAAGAGGATGAACTTCTAGATTTTTTGTCATCTCATGGTTATGTTCACCACACACAACACTTAGTTTTCATTCCTGTGATGTTAAATAGTAACCTCACAGCCTAAACGAACACATAAATTTCCTCGTAGCAGTGTCTTCTTTCTTTAATTTCATTTTCCTTTCTTTGTACGCATGTCGCCTCTTGAGCAACCCAATATACAATATGGTTTCCTTCAGTGAGAACCGTTATCTGATTTCGCAATAACATAGAAAATCCAGCTTTTACAACCTCTTTGCGAACCATTTGATCATGTCATGTCGCACCTTATTATTTTCACCTTTAAAAAAATAATTGTTGGTGTTAACAACAACAACATTAGGTTGAACAATGACTGGTTCAACTACATTAGTTTGAACACTAACGGGTTCATCAATGTTTGGTTTCAATTCAAGCAGAGGTTCAGCCATGCCAACACCTACAGGCTACATATATCAACCAATTTATAAATAAAAAGATGTGCTTAGTTCGGAATGTAGAATCTGAAACCATTTTGACACCTACGTTCCGAAGCAATTTCGAGATGCACCTTCCGGAAGCGACCTTGACAACAAAACCATGAAAATTCAAAAAATAAACCGTTTATAGTGCAATTTACCTGTTATAGACTCCAAATGAGTGTAGAAACTCTCTATGAGTGAGTAAACGCTGAAACTTCAAAAAACCGCCCTAGATCGCAAAGTTCCCAATTGTGTGTCCAAGAGGTTATGAAAGTACAAGTTCTACAAGCTAGCCAGACTTGCCCACAACTCAGCCTTAAAGAGTCGTTTGCTTATTAAACATGGCTTCGGCATGTAGGTTCCGAAATTGATTAGTTTCAGAGTGTAAACACCAAATTCATTTATAAGGACAAAATGTCTCTTTGGGGGAGCCTGGCAGTAAATTAGGGGGCCTAAAAAGCAAATTTCATTTCAAACTGTTTTCTGTTATGCTATATCAGGAAACTTCGGCATGCTCATGGACCCAAATTCAAGGTTATTTTGGGATTTTGGGGGGTATAAGAGCAACATGGGGGGCCTAAAAGGCAAATTTCTTAAAGTAATAATTATAAATATTAATTTGCAGTGAATCACTTAGGCCGAATTAAGATCCTCTCCATTTTCTATCATTTCTATTTTCATCACACTTAGGCCGGCAGTCCAGTCTAGTGGAAAAAATAGTAACCATCTCAAGACTAGCAAAATTCAATAATGAAATTAAGTTCAATGATAAAAGAGTTTAAACTTTGACTAATATGCTACGTTTTGATTTGTTTTTGTATAGCCTTTCAAGCATTTTAACCTAATACAATGTTACAAATCCAGGCTTCCATATGAATTGTAATATATTCAATATCAACATTTTCTGTTACTTACAACACATCCCTTGTCCTTGATAAAATCAACCCACTCCATTTCACACTCACCTCCATTAAGAAAAGAAACGACTGGTTCATAATTGTGTATGCAAGAACAACATTCCCTTCCAACTGACCTTGTTAATGACATTAGGTCAGCATCATTCAACTTTTGCTATCTCTCCAACAGGGATGCTGCTTTCTACAACCGTTTCCCTTACGAATCTGGAAATCCAAGACCAAGAAATTATGGTTATTAATAGACAACAAAAAAATTGTATTCTACAACCTTGAACAAAGAATAAAATACCTTTCCAATTTGTCACGCGAAGATTGCAATGTGTAGATTGAGAGGATGAAAGACAGCAAGAGCCCTGGATATATCCAATGGACATTATTATAAACAGTAGCAACAAAAATGTATTCAATAGGTAAAATGCAACTTGTTCATTTACAACACGATCAAGTCCCCCTTGCTTTGAAATAGAATGTTTCAAGTAATTTCCATCAATATCTAAAAAAACCTTAAAATCATATCAGTCAAATTAATAGTAAAAACAAAGTTGTGCTGCAGGTATATCTGTCATCAAACAAACTGATGTGTCTGGGCCAGACGTTGAGTATATTAAAATTTAAACTGTTTATTTAAAACAATAATATATCGAATGGTGGTGAGTAATAATTTATCATGGTCTGCTTTAGAAGTGCCCTTACAAAACATAAAACAAATGAGTTACCAAAATAACCATTCCTCCATGAAAGCTAACAAAATGAAAGCTAACATGATACCCTGGCATTATAAATATATCAATAAATGTGAGAATTGATATTTATTTACCTGAACCAAACAAAACAAAAAATCCTGAAGTGACATCTATCTCGGAATGTTCCTTCCTGAAATATTTCAGAATGCATACTTAGCAATTTTTTCTACAAGCTATAATATAAAAAGTTTAAATGAGAATGCTGAATATCTGCAGCATATTATTCAAAGTTCAAATGCTAATAATTACAGAAAGTTCATACATCCATCACTAACTGATTCAAAACATTTGAGTGTGTGATCACTCTGATGCTTCAAAAGCAGTGCACAACATTTGAGTGTGTGATCATAAATCACGTCTAAGGACAAACAAATTATATCTAAATATTTTTAATGATTTTCCTATTAGGTTTCTTAGGTCTCTCTTTATATTTAACTAGTGAAACATCTTTCATCTATTATATACCCTCCTTAATGATAAGTCTTTCCACATAATATCCAAACCATCTAAGGAGGCTCTACCACTCTAATACTTTCACTCTAAATTCCTAAATCCTATGTTAACTTGCATATTCACATATCGATTGCAACATTTTGGTCATGTACTAGTGTAACACTACTGGCAAAACAAAAATACAGTCGAATAACACTACTGGCAAAACAAGATTACAAATATAATAAAAAGTTTGGGCATTATATATAAACCCCGCCAAATGGAAGATGCTTCATAGCAATAAATTGAGTTCAAATAAATAAAATCAAATAACACCAACCATGTATATCGGGCAAGTATATGTTTTGGCCAACGCTGAGCATCCCAGAAGTGTTTACGGATCTCAGGATGAATTTCAACATCTGTAAATCGACCACAAATGTTTTAGGACAGTAAAAGCTTAAAAATATGTTATAATAGCCTAGCTTAAGAAAATACTGCCTAAAGTTTCTCTTAAATGTACATGACTAATGGTATATTGGTATTTACCAAAGTGTAAGGTATTGACTTATTTGTAATTCATTAAATGAACACAAATTTAGGATAAAATGAACAATAAAACTAAAATGTTGATAAATTTCAAATAAACCTTAAGAACAATAAACAAAAAAGCTTTAAGATCCACAAGCAGAGATTTTGACATTTCCAGCACATATCAGGAGAACATCAGCAGAAGGTCATTGAAGATAGCATCTAAATTTCAATTGAAATTTACTTAAGATAATGTAGCTCAGTTCCACACACCGAAAATGTTCTACTGAATATTAACCTATGTTGTCACTCGCACAACTTTCATGGAGTGGGGTGTGTAGCTCAACTGGTTTGAGTTAAGGGTTTAAGGGGTCGGCGGTCCTAGGATCAAACCAGGACAAAGAAAAAAAATGCTAACCTAACAAATAATTACTAAAATTGGCCGTTAAAAAATATCATGCAGCTTTCACACACGATCATGAATCAACAGCGAGGTGCCGGGATTTCCATTGGTAGGGCATTAAGCAATCTGACTTCAGAGTTTCGGTTGAATTGAAAAATCCCCCTATAATAATCAAAATGTCTCTTCTTGTTTGTTTTCATTCGCTAAGGGGCTCTAATTATTAACCAGGACAACACTTGGCTTATACATTTTGCAAAATAAAGCTAGCTTTTTTAGGGCTAAAAGGGGAGCTCCACTGCAACACATTCAGCCGGAGAACTGCGTTCAAGAGGTGCAGGTCAAGACCGCAAATTGTGTGCAGTTTAGCATCTGCCTTTAAGGTTTCCTTGCAAAGTCTCTCATATATACTTTTTTTAACTATTATGTTTATTTTTTTAAGGATGTATTGGTCATTTTGTATTATTTTAAGTGACCTATTTAATTCTTCTTCATGAGCGCGAACCTGTTCTATTAACATTCTTCTGCAAAGCTCTGTTTCTCCCTTCTCTTCTGCGTGGCAACAGACATGCCCTACGTTTCTACTTCTGCATGTCAAGCCCACTGTTCTTCTCTGTTCTATTGGTTCCCTTTACTGCTGTTCTTCTTTATTCATTTGTCATTTTGATTACTTTTAGAAATTTAATTAGTAGTTAAGTTATATTGAGTTTTGATTTGTAATGTTAATTGACAAATGGTCAAAGTTAATTATAATTACTAAGTAAGATTACCCTTTCCTTTTAGTTTTTATATTTTGCTATATTTGAGTATTTACATATCCCTTTGGAATTTATGTTTAGTTTGTATATTGAATTTAGTCTTTGCAATAGCGGCTATCCCACTATCTGCTATACTTCTGGCTGTTTCGGAATCTGGCCGCTATCCGTGATTAAAAACATAGATATTAACCCCAATGGAGACTTCAAAGCCTGTATACCAACAAAACAAAGGAACCGAAGACAACGGGCTTAACAACGCAAACACTGTCCTAAGTCCTAACCCCTTTCCCCGCCAAAGGCCACCTATTCTTCTTCTGATCCTGCAATGTCCTTTCCCCTCTCAGCTCATACCATGTATCCTCCCATTAATACCGTAACAGGCCTTCTCTACTGATAGGCACATCATTTTGTTTAACTCCTCTCCTTCTATAAACATAGGTCAGTGGCCCATCACTCTCGTGCAAATGTTAAGAATAATACTGTTGCAACTTAATTAAATTTTTATAAATTTGAGAGGAATAACGTACAGTGATGTGGCATATCAACAACTTTTGCAGTAACACCAAGCAAATCACTTCCTGAATATTTCTGCACGACATTAAAATTCCAGTTAATCCATTTCTTAATGTCTATTTTATTGTTTAGCACTTACTAACTCATAATTCAGTGCAATAATTGGCTGAATTGAACTATTAGATGTAAATGACCTATCTTTAACATGTCATTACCAGTTCTATATCAATCATTGGAACCTCTGTACTTTTCCGATTTACCACTAGAAGCCATGGGATATAAAACTTCTCCCTTCCAACTTGAAATGATCTGCATATAAATTTTAAAATAAAAATCATAACCAAATTTCTTCTTCAATTTAAGTGAGAAGACAAGAAAGTCACAAAAAATCAGAAAACAACAAAATTCTCCCCCATTTTGCATAATTTGGTACAACAGCCGAAAATTTCATTTCATCGATTAGTTATGCCTTTAATTTCCTACTACGAGCATTCCATTTTTACCAACACGTCTCTCACCAATCCACACCACAAGGAAATCATTATCTCTTACTAGCAAATCACTCAACTAACTAATTAAGAAACTTTATAGTCTCTGATATGACACATTTTCCCCATATTTTATTTTATCTATTTTTCCATTCTAATTACAGTCCAGACGAAAACCCAAACAGTCAATCGACATTCATAAGTTATGACCTATAACAAAACATTCATTTATAGAGAACCACAGCAAACACAGTCCTAGACCTAGTAAATTTCTATAGTATAGATCCTTAATTAGAATCTCAGGATGATGCATCTGAATCAAACTAGTTTTTTTTTTTTGTTGGTTGTAAACTGAGTGTTCTCCATGCACAACTGCATAGACTAACCCCCGAATCTTATGGGACCCAAATGGGTGGTAAAATCTCGCTAAGAGTTTTAACTACTACTTCTTGTGTAGTGCATTTTGAACTAAAACAATTTTCAGCTTAATTCAAAGGAAAATTAATATAAATCAAGCAAATTCAAAACCATTGCATTGAAACAAATTTCTCACATTTTATACGGATCAGCTCCAGTGTAACCAGTTGGCTTAGGTATAGGTATCAAAACCTGCAAAATCCAATTCAAATAAAAAATTAACTACAAATCACAATAATTATACAACACAAATAAATAAAATTAGATAAAAATAAGAAATAGCAAAAACAAAACCCTAATTTGACAAAACAAGAAGACGCGCACCTCACGATTCACTGCAAAGATGGGACAATGGCGACCAATGAGATCCTGCCACACGGTTCTCGACTGCAATTTGAAAGAAAAAAGAGATGAAACGGCGTCGTATGAGAATGAAGAGAATAAGAGAGTATTTTAGAGTAGCGAAAAGAATGATTGAAGAGACGAACGGAGTGGTATTGACCCATGCGACTCATAGGGACGATGTCACCGGGTTTGTAAGCGAGAGAAATCGAAAGTAGTGACGAAAATAGAAGTAAAAGTAGTAGTAGTAGCGACGGTGGCGAAAGAAGCGGTTTCACGGTGGTTGTAGCCATGGCTGGCTAATAGAAGTTACCAATTGAACTATGAACTCAGAAGCTTCGGTTCCGAAGTTGAGTTATGTGTAGTATTATTTTTCATTTTGCGTCGTTTTTGGAGTGTGATGTTGTCCCTGTTTGTTGGGCCTTTGAATTGGGCCGAGCTATGACCAGCTGAAATTTTCTCATCCCATCCCCCTCATGTCTCTTTCACCCCTCACACCCCCTCCAAAAAATTCGGGTTCTAGTACCCGAACTTTTTTCAGTGTAAATTTTACAAAATTTTACACTAGAAAAAAGTTCAGTTTCTACAGCCCGAACTTTTTTGGGGGTGTGATGGGTGAAAGAGACATAAGGGGGGTGGAAAGAGAAACTATCTAACCGGCGTATATCCAAAAAATTCTCTTAAACTCCATGTTTCTTTAGACCCAAAATTCCTTTTTTATCCTCTAGAATGATTTGGAATCTATTTCTCGAAATAAATAAAAAATTGACAAAAATTACACTGAATGTTCTCTATCTTATTTGTTTTGTAATACTTTGGTTCTTTATTATTATTATTTTTTTGTAATACTTTGATCTTTTATCTCTTATAAAACACACATCTAAGTCATTTTTCTCATTTTTTTTATTGAAAAAATACCGATCTGGCAAGCCACATCAGATATATTTATTTTTTAAAAAATATTTTTGTTGAAAATTAAAAAATCTGAAAAAATAATGAACATATTCATCATCTTCCTTAAGGCCAGCTACCATATAATAAATTTTTTGAGGTCCCAAAAATGATGCCCACGCCATAGATATCGACTTTGCTAATAATTAATCTCTATCGAAGATCCTGAATGATCGATCATCTTTAGTGGAATCTTTTCTTTCAATCACTTTTTTAATCATCCACAAGACTCGAACTTGAGAACTTACTTAAGAAATCAAAATTCAATTCCATTCGGACCAATGTAACATTGGTAAAGATTATTTCTTTTCAATTAAAACAGCTAAAAAATTCTTTCATTTTGATTTATTTTTTTTTACTTCTAATGTTCTATGCTCTTTTCTCCCATTTTCATTCAATGTGTATAATGTGAAAATTTAAAAATTGGAATGATTGGTTAGAGTTTTGTTTGCTCTGTTCTTGTTTTTCTCTACCTGCAGTGTGTAGTCTATAGTCTTTGCGATGATAATACTTCTCCAATCTCCACCATAGAACAACAACCGTTGTCTCCGCTTTTAGAAGAAATAGCCAAGAGCAATTCAAAGTTGGTGTTGATTACATTGACAAGTACAAAGCAAAGGTTATGCATGGACAATTGGCCATTAATTGTTGTCGTTGCAATATCTCGACAATGGCATCATCATTAACTTCATTATTGCCACAAAGTGAGCAAATCAGAAAAACATATAGTACACCAGTACACCACTTGGAATCCAAAGCGGGAGATCACACAATTCGTTGACTCTATTGAGCCGAAAGAATTACGTAAATAGCCGCATCGTAAATTTACACACATAAGTGAGTGACTTGAGATTCGAATCTCAGTCATCACGTTATGTCTAACAATTTCAGCATTTATTTTGTCAGTTGAGTTAAGACTTGTGGACAGAAATAGTTACATCCATAATGAAGAAATTAAATTTTAGGTATTTAAATAGGTATCATCTATAGGTATCACTTATTTATAATTTTTTAATGGAAAATGTTAGCCGGTATTTTCACGATAAATAGGTCTCAACCAAATATAGTAATATTATTTATTTTTTTACGCAATATAGTAATATTATTTTGGAACTTGTATAGTCACTCAATATTTTTCAAACATAAAAAAAATGTTATTTCCAATTTAAATTTGTCTTGTTTGTTTTCTTAACTAGTGTACGGTTAACATAATTCTGTTTTTTTTTGTCAAGTAGTCTAGAGGCTAGAAATTTCACTCTTAAGGTGGATAAGTGTGATGACTTTGGTTCGAACCCCAATCCCGCTCAAAGCCTCAAACCCCAGTCCCCTGCATATATAATGCAATGTCACTGCTAATTGAGTTATGCTCACGGGACAACATGATCATGTTTTAATAATAGTATCTAATAAACTTGGCATCTCAAAAAGATATTAAAATAGACGCGTAAAATAGATTCACTGATATAAATCAATACATCAATTATTCAATAAATCTAATAATAAAACATTTACTTATAATTAAAGTTGAAGAGTGACCATTTCAATTTTTAAATATCAAAAAGTGTGGATCTAGCAAAAAAGAGAGGGCTGACTGACTTGTCAATTGAGTCTCTAAGGTACATTTTATTTCTCCCTCAACCATAGTACCCAATAAATATCATTAATTTCTTATCGAGCAAGATACTATCACTAGAAATGATATTACCCTATATTCATGTCTCTATCTCCCTAAATAAAAAATAAAGAAAAAAATTATTTACCTAATATTCTGGTATAAGCCTCTAAGAAAATATTCTAATATAATGAAAAATTGGATAAACGCACAAAGTTTCAGAATATCCATACAATAAAATCTGTAGCATTGATGATACCAAAATATTAATTGAATTTTCACAATGATTGAACTTAACCATTCAACCTAAAACAAACGAACATCGGACTAAAAAGAAAAAAATTGTCACACTAAGACGGGAAAGTAAAATACATTACACTACATGAAATTAAAATAAAACAACAAAATAAAAAAAAATAAAAAAAAAAAAGGACAAAGTCCAATATGATGATCTTCCAAACTCCTTAATAACCCAACATCACTGTCTTTCTCCAAGTCAGCCACCAACTATCTTACACGATATCCACAATTCATACTTATTATTTCCTTTATTTTTTCCCTACCACCATGAAAAGTAATATATATGGCCATGTCCATCTTTTCGATACATCAAAACCTTCCTCTAATATCCACAAATAATTTCATCAAACAAACCATGTCCATCTTATATTCAAATTTATAAGCTATGTTACTTTCCTATAACTTTATGTAGTCTTTTCGTTTTCTGAAGAGACTCTTCACTCTCTTCAAAGTTCAAACACACTTTGTCTACAATCATCTTATATTACACCAAGGACCACCTATATATATACACAATTAATTAAACCCTCTAACTCATAATTCACCTTATTTTTTTAAGAAGCTAAATTAGTCATCCAAATTAGTATCAGAGAAAATCCAACCTAAAACCTTAAGGAGCAGCACATTCCCAGGTCCCAAGCCAGTGACACCAGACCAACCCAAGTGAATTATAATTTAAATTATGTGGTGTGGTCACATTTCAGATCATAATAACTCATAAAACATTATTTGTTTTATAACTTCAATTACTCACATGTATGATTTATACAAAACGATTTTTTTGTCCTCCCTATATATGTGTTATCTCTCTCTGTCTCTCTTTTCTCCCCTGTATTTTCTTCCAGACACTGTTAAACCAATGGTAACCACCCACATCTACAAATTTACATGTGGAGTTGTTGAATGATAATGTTTAGTGTTAGTGTTGTCTACTCAATGTTATTATTACTTGATGTCTTCTCCCATGAGATTATATATAACTATAGTACGTATTTTGTTCCTAAAACTCTTAATTCTCTTATCTACATTATTCTACAATCAAAATTGTTTGATATAGTCACTAAAACTATGTACAAGGGGAGATTTTGCACTTCTGGTGGGAGTAAGGCTCCCCTTGGATATGTTGAAACTGATCCATCTGGTCGATATGGTCGAGTAAGTTCTCTCATCATACTCATTTCTATATATATAGTTTTGATTATTTCTTTTTACTGTTTGATGTGCTATGCAAAAAGGTAATTGAATTTGTTGAGTACGAAAAGTCTGTACGGTTCAAGAGTAATGTGTGTACTTATAAATACAATAAAAGAAATGTACCGACTATTTTTAGAATTCTGTCAAAATGTAGGGATTAAAAATATATTTAACCTAAATAAAAATTGAATGAGCTGGCTTCTATCGCTTGCGATATGACCTGAACAAGTGTTTATAAAGTGAAGGCAATCATCACCTTACAAGCCGGTTTTGTGAGAATGAGTTAGGCACTTAGGCCCAATACTCAATTTTGACATGGTATCAGAGCCTCTATGACTAAGTGGTCTAGAGTTCGATCCCCACTCCCCTCACTTCCTAATTGCTTTTATGTCTCCAAAAATTAAACTTTCCTAATTTGAGCGGTTAAATAGAACTTGTTTGATTCACATTTGAGTTTGGTCCAGAAGCTTCGGAAGTTAGGACATAAGGACTTACTATATACATGAAATCTCATATACTAGCTTTCTAACATCTATACTTTTGATTAAAAGCGGGTCCGACATTCAATATTTCTATGTTTTTGGTGCTTGTAGTTCAAGGACATTCTTGGCAGAGGAGCTATGAAAACTGTATACAGAGCATTTGATGAGTTCCTTGGGATTGAAGTGGCTTGGAACCAAGTCAAACTTGGTGATGTTTCTCATTCACCGGATCAACTTCAACGCCTTTATTCAGAAGTTCATCTTCTTAAGAACCTCGACCATAAGTCCATGATGATCTTCTATGGTTCTTGGATTGATATCAATGGCAAAACCTTCAACTTCATCACTGAATTGTTCACCTCCGGCACCCTTAGAGAGTAATCAATTAACCAACCACTCATTATTTGTTAATCCATCTTATATGTTATTGTATGTTTAGTATATAATACCAAACATTCACTTATTAGTCATATATATTTTACGATAACATTTTCGCCTATATAGGTATAGGAAAAAGTATAAGAAAGTAGATATTCGAGCATTGAAGAATTGGGCACGCCAGATTCTAAGTGGTTTGGAGTATTTACACAACAATAATCCTCCTGTGATACACAGAGACCTCAAATGTGATAATATATTTGTCAATGGCCATAAAGGAGAGATCAAGATTGGTGACTTAGGTCTTGCAGCTATACTTTGTAGATCCCAAGTTGCTCAAAGTGTCATAGGCAATGCCTCTAGCTCTTTTATTTTTTGTAATTACTCAATTAGTAAAGCGTTAAATATTTTCATAAAAAAAAAACCTAAACATTATGAGTTATAATTTATAAAATTATGTTTGACATGACCAATAATCAGGTACTCCGGAGTTTATGGCACCAGAACTATACGAAGAGAAATACAATGAACTTGTAGATATATATTCTTTTGGGATGTGTATGATAGAGATGTTTACACTTGAGTTTCCATACAGTGAGTGCTCAAACCCAGCTCAAATATACAAGAAAGTAACCGCGGTAAGCGTAATTTAAAAAAAGAACACTTTGATTAACTATATTTTCAAAAGCATTAATATTTTCCAAGTTCATTCACAAACTTTGTCTAATTTGATGTACTAGGGGAAGCTACCAAATGCATTTTTCAGAATCAAAGATTTAGAAGCACAAAGGTTTGTGGGAAGATGTTTAGCACATGTCTCAAAGAGACCATCAGCAAAAGAACTATTGTTGGACCCATTTTTTGCCAAGGAACAACTTGAACTGTCATTGCCAAACACAACATTATCTACAAATCAAACAAGTAGAAATATGACAATCACTGGGTCCATAAATGAAGAGGATAACACAATTTTTCTTAAAGTGCGGATATGTGATGAAATAGGTGTGCAAAATTCCTTCCCTACACTTGAGATTAATTTGGATATCCCCCTTTACGGAGAAAATAAGACATGTCAAAATTTAAAAAAAGACGGATGCAACCTTAATCATGGTCACTCAGATATTAGAAACTTGATTTTACGACTTAGATTCCGGTTACAACCTTTTTATATCCAATATTTAAAGAATACAGGTTCCTTGCTTTTCAAAATTTTCACGCATTAACGAAGTCATGTGCAACAGTGACCGTTGGATCGAGATTGAATAATCTAAATTTCAGGATTAGTATTTTGTTGTTTTTAAGAACTCAATCTGCATTAAATTTTAGATTGTCTGATCCAGATCTAATAGTAATCGATGTACTGACTACGTGAGTGCGTGAAAATTGTGACGGTGGCAATCCGATTCGGATTTAAATGCTTTAATTTTTCTTATAGTAAAATTCTAAAATTAGAAGTGATTTTTGAATGCAGGGCAAACAAGGCATATATTCTTTCCATTTGACACAAACAATGACACTGCGATTAAGGTGGCAATGGAGATGGTAGAAGAACTTGAAATTAGTCACTTGGATCCATTAGAGATAGCTGCAATGATAGATAATGAGATATCAACATTATTTCCAACTTGGATGGGTACTCATGGTAAGTATGATCATCAACCACAATATAGCTTTAACTATGAAGAAGATGATGATGAGGATGTTAATAACCACAATCCTTTTGTCTTGTCATCATCTTGTCCTTCTTCACCTCATGATTCTCTCACCAAGTCTATCTCTAAGACCCACTTCTGTGGAAAGCATGGCATGTTTCCTCAAGAATGGAATCAAGGTACATATATATACACTATTGCTTCATTTCTTGTACAATAACTGTTTCAAAGTTTAGTAACGAGAGAATTAGTGATGAATTTACTTTTTTAGTTAATATTTGTTATCAACTAAAAAATAATCGATGTAGTCACTATTTGTTTATCCAGTTTGATCCAAATATGACCTATGTCTAGGCAAGAGAGCAACTCTCCGTTATACTGATCAATTGAGTTTCACTACACAAAATTTCCAAAAAATTTAAAAGAATTCTCTTTCAATTATAATTCTATCAATTCTCCAATCTTTACCCGTGACCAAGAGATTCATTGATCTAGATTTCGTGAAGTGAATCCAATGATCATTTTTTCAACTCTAGAATTGTACCAAGAAAATCTTTTTTTTGTTCTCTCTAAAACGCTAGTTTTATGTTGGCAGCACAATCTTATTTTTCCAGTCCCTCACTTTTTTCTAAGTGCACCAGCCTATATATATGTATAGAAAATCTAAATCTTTATTTTGAAACGGTTAGAAATAATATAAAACCATTGATGTAGTTATATCCTAACAGTTTAAGCTTTTAGGATAATCGGTTATTTTACAGAAACATATTTAATTTAAAATAATCAAAATCTCATATTGTTTTTAAACATATTCAATTTTTTTTTATAATTGAAACATATTCAATTTAAAAAGAAACATAATCTCATACAAAATAAACTGATTTTAGGCATATGTTCACATCTATACTCTTCAAGTCTTATATTTAAAAAAATCTTGAAAAATAAAATAAACTGAGAATCAAAATACTAATTTTAAATTTTGAATTTTACCGCTCATAATTTTAGTACTATGATCTAAACTATATTTGCTCATACTATATTGTCTCTGACCTCCATATATTTGCAGATCTATTTATTAATGATGATGGAAGCTCTCCAAGCTCAATGAACTCTTATAGGTGTTCAAATATCCAATATCATGAAGATGAGCATTGTCCAACAATAGTAGAAGAAGTCACAGCCAAGCATAACAATCTAAATTGCACAAGATCATGCCAAATAGAAGAGGGACAAACAAGTAATTTCACTAAACAATTTTTGTACCCGAAAATGGACTCCTATGGTGGTTGTAGATGTGGTGGTGGCCATGGGTCGAGCCACCACAACTTGTCAAGGAAGACAAAAAATCGTTTAAACATGGACGAACATAGGAGCTTGCAACTTCAACGGTCACAATTATTGGAGGAGGTGTACAAGAGACGGATGTTCAACACAATTTCCACCATGGAGGGAATTGGATTTCAATATCCGAATGGACGTCGTACTCGTTGAAGATTTATACAAGATTAAAATTTAAAGTTTTTTTTTTGTGTTTACTGTTGCCTTGAATTGTTTCCCTTTTGATGTGTGAAAGTATTTATAATTAATGAAATAAGCAATAAAATTAAGCATTTTAACCATTTGACGAGATGTATCAAACGCATAAATTGAAATGCAATGACTCTCCAAACATTACCTATTGGGAATTTCCAACTCGAATATGTTGAAACGTAAAATATGTATTAAGTCAAAAAATTAAGAAGATACAAGTTATTTACTTTCATTTTTTTCTCTCTCTTAATTTTTTTTTTTTTTTTGCGTAAATAGGATATACTCTGCCCGGAAGTGTTGAGACTAATTCCTCAAGTCTTGTGGAACACAAATGAGTAGTCAATTCTCCCTTAAGAGTTTTAACACTGTTGTGTGCTGAAATCAAGGATCAAACTTAAAACCTTGATTAAACTAAAAGAGATTTTAAGCCCAGCGAATTAAAATGTAAGCAAAATAAAAGAGTTATAAAGTTCAATGTATTTAGGGCTTGTTTGAATTTGACTTGTTTTTGAACATATGAAAAATAGTTTATGTAAATAAATAAATTTTTAAGCTAATTCATAAGTTTTCATTAACAAAATTGTTTCTTTATAAGTTGTTTTTACAGCATAAGCTTAAAAATAAGTCAATCAAAATAGACTCTTATTCTTAAAAAAGCTGCTTATAACGTGTTCTTCTTTTCTTTTTCTCATGTAACCAAAACACCCCTACTTTATTTCTTTTCTTTTTGTAGACATTTTTTATGTAGGTGGCCCAAGTCCAACGGAATCAGCATGCGCGTAGACCCTTTTAGCCCAAATAATTAAATGTATAAAAAAGATAACAATCAAGCTTTTTGCGAGTGAGAATATCTGTGTGCACAGTTTTTTATCAGTTTGTGCACAATTGTATGTGAGAAAAAACAACATGTACTCACTATAAAAATAGAAATTTTACTAATAACAATCATATTGTATGTCACGTTCCTCAATTTCATCCTATTTTCTTGAAATAATATAGAAAGTTGAATCATTTTTATTAGTTGTTTGTGTAAAATTAATTTATACCGATGGTGCATATTTTTCAAATTTATTTTATGTATATACTTTTTTTAATTCAAAACTGTATGTATATACTAATCTTTCAACTCGTATAAAACTATAACGGACGATAAATTTTGCTCCAAACGGAACAGAACTAGATGAATCTAACAGTGAGGCTCGAAGTGGTTATGGTGGCGTTAGGCTTCAGGTACGGTTGTTCGTGGTGGAGAAAGGAAGAGTGGTTAACAATCCATCACTTAAGTCATTATGTGATCAAGAAAGAGTGAAATGAAAAGTGATTAAATTGTGTAATTTGGCGCCAAAATCTTGTCCATATATAGAGGGACATAATTATAATTGTCGGTGACAACTGCAACAACTAACATAGGTGAGGGGATCCGTTGAGATGAATTTGACGGTCCTAATGGCGTTGCAAATAGGGTATTCGTTGCAGGGAGACACAAGAACAATGATGTTCACGACCTATAGCTTACATGGGAAGCCACCAAAATGAAATGGATTTGGACTAGATTTAGAGTTTATGGGCCGCTTGTATTAGGCATTGGCTAGTCCTGAACAATTGACCCCCAAGCTCTTGGGAGTGTAAGAAGGAGTTGCTTTATGTCTAAAGATTAGCGGACCAAGGGTCCGTCTAGACGCCTTTGTTACTGTAGTGCGGTCTCTTCCTATCTTTGAGAAATCTGGCGCATTATATGCATTTCAAAATTGAGGAGGCGACGTGGAGTACTAAAAGGACGCTTGAGGGTTGATGGTTGATGTGTGTTCCACTCGCATATAGGTAATAAGGGGCAACACGCCAAGCTCTACTCAAGTTTAGTTGTGTTTTCAAGATATTTTTAGGTCGTTGGATGACTTGCTTGGGCTTTTATATGATTTCGTTTGTTCATTGATTTCCCCTTGAAGTGGTATAAAGCTAAACTTTCAGTTAGAGCGAAACTTTTTACATTTTCGAACTTCTGAAACTTTAGTCATTCTCTATTTTTAGTCCTACCCTTCAAATGTTATACACTACTCTTTCAATCACCGACACTTCTTTCATTTCTATTCACATTTGAGTTGGGCGTCACTTTCTTTCGATCATCCTTATTCTAGACTTTCCGTCCTTCAAACTAAGGTACTCTCTCCCTCAGTTTGATAATGGCAAACCTTGATAACTTCGTAGATTTAGTAAAGGATGATTTATATGAGTTTGATAACCCTGAGAATGAGGAGAATGTTAGAAACCCAGTCAATCCTATAGTAATAGATTTAGAACCGGACGTCATAGACTTGTCGATCAAGCCTTCTACCGTTATGGTGCATAATATTTTCGAAAATCAACTTTTGCATAGGAGAAAGGTACTTTTTGAAACTACCTATAAATGTCCCTTTTCTAATGAAGTGTTGTGTTTATTGAAAGAAATTGCTAGGAACAAGTTTCATAACCCTTTTTCATTTCCTTCATGGAAGAAAATTTTGTAATTTAACTAAAGATCAAAACAAAAAATAATGTTTCATAGATATGTACCAAGAACTTAAAATAATTTTACATTGTGAGTCAATAAAAAATTATCAATTTATAAGGCCATATGCAACTAATATCGTTGATGATTTGACACAATACAAGGATTAGATTGTCAGCAGTAAACAAAACATAGAGTTTCACACGGCTATATGTATCTCGACCATTGACTATCACATAAGACAAATCAAATTAACTCATTTACAAAATTATTTGAAATCAACTCAGCCACACACGATTATGATCAAGCAATAACAGTAGGAAATCCTTTTTCCATGATACAATATGCACAGGGATGTCAATGTGGCAGAGAATAAGCGGATAATACTTTACCAAACAATTCACCACCATTTAAAATAATCTCCATCTTCGTCTCCACTCCCCGCTTCAAAGAGTATTATTCCTTCATCTTCATCTCTGGGAATCTTCACAGTTATCATGAGGATCCATCAACATTAAAAAATTATCAAATTTCTATTATTTTCAATCATACTAGTTGTAAAAAAAATTAATCATAAAATAAATAAAAATTAAGACATATTATTGTAAGTTTTGTGAGCTGTGACAATAATAAACATCACATAAACATAAATTTATGCATACATTGTGTGAAAATATAAATAAATATACACATATAAAATTTATTTTAATAAAGTGTTCAGAGACGAAGTCTCTGCTAGGGGTGTACATGGGCCGGATTGGGTCGGGTTTGGTCAAAACCAAAACCCGAACCATATGGAGTGCTCCGGATTAGGTCGAGTAAAATAACCACCCACTTTAGTATTGGGTCGAGTTGGGTAAACTCACTTATTTCCGGGTTGGGCTGGGTGGGTTAGTGGGTTATCCAATTTTAAATTTTTTTTAATATCAAATGACTAAATGATGAATCATCGTATTTTTTCATAAAAATAACTCAACCTTTCATAAAATAGTGTAACATATTTTCAGTATATTTTTAGCATCACAATATGATAATATCATCATATTTTTTTCTTAAAAAAAACAACTTATTTTCACTATTTTCAAATAATGATATTTTTTAGCACCACTACTTTTAAATGACAAAAATAAGTCGAAGAGTGAAAACTCGAAGGAGATGATCATAAAATGCCTTAAAATAGTGATGTATGAAATTTAGAGTATTGAACCTGTGACTTTTCCCTTTTAATGCTCAAATTGCAAAAGAAAAATCTTTGTTATTTATATTAAAATTATTTAAAAAAATCATAGCACTACAAATTCAGTGGGTCGATGGATTTTTTGGGTTGGGTCAGGTTTTGCCCGAACCCCGATTTTTTTATATGGATTTTTCATTTTGAAATTCATACCCACCCAATGCCCTGATCCAAATCACTTTTTGAGTTGGATTGGGTGGATTTGACCGGGTTGACCGAATTTGCCCAACTCATGTACACCCCTAGTCTCCGCAAGACAAAGGATAAAATCTCATCATCATCTCCAAATCTCCTCTGAGGGACTTTTTCCACTCTCTCCATCACTGCTTGGAAAAATCCTCTCTCTTCAAATCCCCAAATGATAATCTCCATTTACAAATTAAATTGACATCAACCAATCATTAGATCGATCACTACAACTACGATTAGGAGGGGCAAGAACCAATTAATATCATAACTGACCCCATAACTAAATTAAACCGATAGTGAAAGCCAAAAAATAATATTTTTTTTTGAACGGCAAAGCCAAAAAATAATTAAATTGACATCCCTAAATATGCATATGTCAATGTAAAATAATTTTTCACTATTGGTGATCTTATATTTTCTCAAAAAATATTAAAATCTCATAATTAACATTTTTTTAATCCCAATGACAAGTGGCAAGAGAAGAATGGATGTCCATGAGACACAATAGTTCTCCATAGCAGGGAAGCACGTAACTCAAAAGTCGTGTGCCCCACGCGAAATGGTGTACAGGGTCCCTCTCCTTCCCATTTTTCAGCCTTCCAAAAAAGCTTCTTTCTAACTCAACAACAATTATCATCACCATTGCAATTTTTTCTTTCTTCCAACGACGTCGTATCCATACATCCTTATCATCAACATTTCCTCCTTTAATAACATCTTTTCAAAATCATCATCGACGATCGATTCATCAAAACACAGCATTAGTTTCACACCACAACAAAACGACGTCGTCGCTTTTCAAAATATATATCTTTTGAGTTTTTTTGAATCGGTGATTCTCGTTATACGGTAATATTTGCAACGAAAACAAAGACGTTATAACGACGCCGTTTTCGTCGCAATGCCGATCACACGAAGTAACAGCCAGATTCCGGTACCGCTTCCGTCACCGATTCCTACCGCAAGAGGATCGCGCTCCGCCGCTAACGAAATCTTCAGCCAGTTTATTGAAAAGGAGCTCCAGTTACCGGAACTTATACTACCGGAATCTCACTTCCAACCTTCACCGGCGGAAATTGACCTCCGGTTTCTTCCACATGCATCCGCTGGTCTGCTTCTGCGCTCCGCTAAAGAGTTCGGTGCGTTTCGAATACGGTGCCATGGAATCTCCGGCTACGAACTCGAAGCTATAATGGAGGAAGTCGAGTGTGTTTTCAAAGACTCTAAAAAGGTTTACGTTGAGCGTAACGGACGGTGCGGTGGGATGATTCCCTGTGTTCGATCCAACAATGGAGTACTGGAATTCACTGCTCATAACCAAACGCATCGGAAATTTTGGTATTGAATTTTCACTTGTTTTGTTTTGGTGTTACTCATTTTGGATTTTGAATCAATGCAGTAGCTATTGCATGCAAATCACTTTCCTTTTTACATTGAAATTTCTATGCTTAGGAAATGTAGTACTTTACCATTTGTATTTATGATCAATTAATAGTGTATATTTGGTTCGGCTGGGAGAAAAATCGATTTTGAGTGAATTTATAAAATTGATTTTGCCTAAAATTAAGTTGAAATTAAAGTGATTTAGATTTAGATACATTTGAGTAAAATTGAGTTTGAACAATACATTTCAGTCTAAAAATCAATTATAGAATCAGAAGCTACAATTTCTTGCTTTAAGTAGAATCAATATTGGACACAAAATCATTTCTACTTGAAAACAATCAAACATGTCAAAATCAATTATACTACTCTAAAATGAATCAATTTAACTCATCCAAAAGCTAAACCAAACACACACAAATTACTTATGAGTGAGTTATGATAGCTTTGCATGTTCTAATTCATTTTAAGGATCAGTAGTAATGTTGCAGAAATGACAACTAAGCACTAGTTTTACTTGATTGCCACCCATTATTTGATGCACATTATTTAGTGTAAAATTGTAAATGAAAAAGAAAGAATCAAACAGCATGTCAAAAATCCTATACCAAAACAGAATTAATCTTCTAAATCTTAAACTAATTATGGTGGAGAATTTTAGTCTAGGTAACGTTTTTCTTTGGTATACTGTGAATGAAAAAATTATTTATAATAAATCAACAATAGAATATTTTATAATAAATCAACAATAAAATATTTTAAATTATATTAAATAACTTCAAATAATTAAATGTGTAATATTGTCAATATCTTAAACAAAAAGGCCCTCAGTTTTCAATAAAGCCGAATTACATTGTTCGATGTTGATGTAATTGGATTATTGACCGTACATAGCACATGTTTGGAATGACTGTGAGTTCGAAGAAATTGTGGTTGCACCTGTGTTTGTTGAAGTTATAGCACATGATAAATGATTGTATACATACCCTTAAAGTGTGATTGGTTTGGCGGCAATTGTGACAATAGACGAATTTGGTCGACAAATATTCGCAGTAGCTTTATTCCACATAGTGTGTATTTGCTGCAAAGACTTGACTTTTACTTTGCAAGCTGCTTTTTGATTGGTTAGTCTAGTTGTTCGCGTGGTTTTGACGAAATATAGCTCATACCAAATAGCCAAGCTGGTGACAATATTGCATTACGTGGTGGTTTTACAAAAAATATTGTAATTAGAGAATTTGGACAATTCACTTTGTGAACTTGACTTTGCATTTTACCAATCACTCATTTAAAGTATAAATTTTGTCAAAATCATAGTGAAACACCATGATTCTGACAGACTTACTCAAACCAAACATGCACTTAGTGGTTTGTTTGATTGTATGAGTTTTAAATTTTACTGTTTAACATGTATATAACTGATAATAGAAAAGACAATTGGTCAACTACATTGCCATTCATCTCCAATGAAGACAAAACAAGGTGCTGACTTGTTTTTATGTTACACAAGCAGGGTTCATATGGGAAAAATAGCAAGTTGTTTGGATCATATAGTGGAGCAAGTCGTATTAGCTCTGCAACAGGACACATCTCAAGATTTTAACGAGATGATTCAAGAGACGGAGTCTGTCATTTGCCTTTGCAGGTATCCCCATAACAATACCCCAAAACGAAATGAACGCGTCTCAGATAACACAAAGGGCATATTATGTGAACATGCGTTGCGCTTCTACCTTCCATTGGAGCATTGCATATTTTACGTTCAAACTGAAAGAGGTCCTCTGTCATTTGATGCAGGTCCAGAGCACATAGTTGTCACCGTTGGCAAGCAATTAGAGGTAATTTTTATCATCTTTTGGCAAAATTATTGTATTGAGTATTACATATTTTTTAGGCGTAAGTAGGAAACCAATTTTGCCAAGTATTACATAAACAGTATATCATCGGCAAATCCATTGTATTGGTTATGTAATACTTGGCAAAATCGGTTTCCTACTTTGCCTAAAAAATATGTACCAATAGATTGCAAAAGGAAAGAGATTGGAGGAAATAAATCAAAAGTAATACATACAAACTTATAAAGATCCAATTACTACTGGAGTATCTCTTTTTAGGTCTAGAATTAGAGGTTATTTTATTTGATCGTCCAGAAACTAACAAAGAATTTAAATTTATGAATGTATAGAAGTGGAGCCACGGTGTATTTAAATGTGTTCCTGGGGAAATGATCTTCATGCCGAGTTTACAGAGTAGCAATGCCTCTTTCTCCATAGAGCTTACATGCTTGGTCTCTTCAAATCTAAATCACATAACAGACAATTTTGACAAGATAATATCCTTAAACGATCAAATCCTTATTGTATTTTGTCTTGTATTTTTATACAAATTTCTATACTACATCTTCTCCTGATCATCAGAACATGGTTGCACCATTTTCTTTTCTTTGGATGCCTTTTGTGTGGTCATGATGTTGCGCTACCCAGTTACGTATTTTTTTCCCTACTTTATTTCCAAAGGCCATTTTGATGTACAGTTTGATTGAGTGTAAATGTTGTGGGTTTTAGTTTAAAAATTACCAGTTATGAGATATTGACATGATTTTCTGAGGTGAAATTAGCAAAATTGATGTATAATGCATACATTATTGAACTTCACAAAAACACAGAAAGCAGATATTTGCATATTGGCAATTTAAACATGCGGGTCATAATTTGTATTGTTATTATTATTGTAATTGCTGAATGAGATATACGAAGGAATTTGAGAAGGATGTTCAAAGTTTTATTAAGATTGCATTTCTAGCTTACAAAGAAAGAAAACCACATTATAATTATGCACCTATAAATGAATATTGGGTTAAGATTGAAAAAGTTTGTATGACATTAGAAGTATTTTAGTTTAGCTACTCATGTACTGGGTTAAGGATGTTCTAATTTTCAATATATGCTACTAACATAACATGGTAACAATTAACACTTGTTTATAAAAAAAGAATATTGGATTTCTAGCTTGTCAAAGTTTTATATGAAGGAGTCTGAGTATGTTGCTAAAAATTTTATTAAGATTGCATTTCTAGCTTACAAAGAAAGAAAGCCACATTATAATTATGCACCATTTTCTCTTCATATTGTGCAAATATGTTTCCCTTAATATACAAGTCTGAAGAAGCTGCTAAACAGAATGTAGGGAGTTCATGGGATCAATTTGAAGTGAGATTGTTTATCATAAGAGAGAAAGTTTGAATTGTGATATTTTTTAATTTTTAAAAAAAATATGCACATAATAAAATTAATCGCAAGTGTATACTCAGATAAAAATTATTGTTAGTGAATTTTCTCTTGATGAGAGAAATGTTATCAACTACAAAAACCACTTTAATTTGAAGCTCAATAAGATACTGAGAGTTGTGTGATTTGTGTAAACATAAAATGTAAAGGATAAATGAATAAGAATCACACACTATTTATTTTGGTTCACTTCAACTTGGACTTGGGCTTTGTTTGGTAAAAAATAGAAGATAGCTGATAAGCTAGCTTTTAGCTTATAGTGAATAAGTTAATTGATTGAATTTGTAGTGTTTGGTAAAATTAGCGGTTAATCTAGCTTATAAGTGTGAAATGACATAAAAAAGATTTGTTTAATTAATATATAATTTTTTTCAAGGAAGATGGTGGGGGTAAAATTGGAAGAAAAGATGATAAGCTATAAGCTCATAAGCTACTTGAAATAGCGTTTAAAATATAAGCTATAAGCTCTTTTTTTTAAAACCGTTACCAAATAGAGTTTTTAAGCTAAAAGCTATAAGCTAGTGTTTTTGTAACACCCAAACCCGTTATTTAAATATATTTCTACCTTTATTAAAATCTTTTATAAAAATACGCAACGGAAAATCACAATTTATTTATAAAATGTTTGGTTAAGGTATTACAAACTTCAACATACTTAACTAATTGATTGATTAATTAGCCTAAAACATCGTCTGCAAAATCATTCTTATAAAATATACATTTTTCAAATTAAATACATTAAGTCATAAATGACCCTATATCCTAAATACAACCCTTTCCCCGTGTCACACTCAGAGCGGAGCTTCACCAAACACTTTGGCATCAAATAAGCACATAACCTGTAAACCTGGACCACCCAACGGTCCAGAAGTACACAAAACAGAGAGTTAGTAAATCATAACCAACAAAATACATGTGTAAGAAATATCCTTATCACTTCATCATATTATCATGCATAAACTAACTCTCATAAACATAATCATACATATTCTCTCAATCTTAAATCATACATAAGATTATCAATATATCACATTGAAATAACAATTATAATCAATGTTAAACCATATAACTCACTCATATAATTCACGTCACGCACACAATGTGACATAACAATTACCACGTAATGTTCACATAATCCTAATGCAAACTAATGTCACAACTCACGCTATGTCACCCTAGACATATCTAATGCATGTGGTACCATCGTCTTTATTAGAGTATCTCACATATAATATTCGTCTTTATCGAATAAATATAATTCGATATCCGTCTTTATCAGAATCATAGATTCTAATATCCCTACTCAATACATGAATGCATGCATGATTCATGTATAACCACAAACACTTAATATAACACAATATTAAGTTTTACTCTATGATATGGAACACTATCAATATCCGTCTTTATCAAATAAAATTCGATATCCGTCTTTATTAAGATAACAAAATACCTTAATATACTTCTTTATCAAATAAAATTTGATATCCGTCTTTATTAAGATAACACAATACCTTGATATACTTCTTTATTAGAATAAAACAATTCTAATATTCCTCATTCATATATATACAAATCATACATTCATTAACGTCAACAAATCATTATTAATTAAAACATCATTAACATTTGTTATTAATTAATAAAACTCAACTTCAATTATCGTTAATCAAACATCATCAACAATTCTTAAACATACAACTAATCAATGTTATAAACAAGTAATTGCACTTTAAACATGATTAAACATCACTCTGTCCTGACATTTTCGCCCGGCGAGTAAAAACAGAATTTTTTGCAGAAATCGGCGAGAATCGGCTAAAACTGACGAACCATTTCGCCCGGCGAAGTAAAATCTCGCCTGGCGAGCACTCAAGAACATGTTGGTTGCTCTGTTACGGGAATTTGTCCAAATCCATCAAAAAATCTCATTTTTGAGTTCCAGTTACCAAAAGATGTTGTTTTCAAGTATATAACACTTATATAAACATGAAAGGACGATTTGTTTCTCAGATCTATAACAATCACATACAAATCTTGAGATTTATACTCTTTTACTCAAAACTCATAAAACTCAAAGTTTCTTAACAAACATCTACAAATACCCATTTTTACCCATCAAAATTGTTCATACTATTAGTTAAGAGTATATTAAACATGTTATGAACATTTGATTTCACTTTGGTTATGAAAAATCATCCCAAAAAGCCCACGAAAATGAGTGGAGAAAGTTTGGATTCGGAGAAATCGACATTCTCCCCTTTCTCGAGTCACTCGCGATTATGAAAACTAACTCTCTTACCTTAGCTCGACAATTCTCGGATTTGGCTCTTCAATCTCCATGAAATCCCTTGCCCTAGCTCTCCTCCTTCTCTCTTCTCTTCCTTCTCTCTACTTTCTCACAAAAATGTGAAAAATGGTTTTCTCTCTCTAACATTGGGTATTTATAGCGCTCCCCATTTTAGTCACTAGGCCCAATAGCATCCAAAGCCCAAAAGCCCACTAACATGGCCCAACACGCGTAAACTCCCATAAACTCGATCAATTAACTAATACTCTCGATAATTAATTAATCGCCACAATAATAAAATAATAATAATAAGCCACATCAATATATAAATATACACATATATACAAATAACGAATAAGTGAAAATCGGATCGTTACAGTTTTGACCTTCCCATACAGAGTCTTGGTCTGCGTTTAGTTCTCACCATCTTGTTGAGATGAAAACGTTCTCGGTTTTTACATTTCAATCTTAGGTCACCACCGGTTCTATACAACATGTCTTATACTACTAGCATCAGATTTACTAATTTTTAGTTTTATTTTATTAGGAATTAATTGTTTGATGTGTTTGCATGACTATTTTTAATTGTTTTAGCATGTTAAATAATTAATTAATGGAAGTTAGCCCATATAAATAATTAATCATAGTTAGAAGAATTTTAGTAAAGTAAATAAGAGGAGAAAAATAAAGAAAAGAATAATTAGAAGAAAATAAAGTGCGGGGTGCGAAGGTTGAGTGGCGCGTAAAAAAGGAGCGTGGGTTAGTGAAATAAGGATTTGGGCCTAGTGGTGTAGTAAGAATAAAGGGGGGTGTGAAATAATAATTCTTTAAAGAAATAAAAATAAAAAGTAACAGATATTTAACCTTTTTAATACAATATAAATTTCTAAAAAAAACAGAGAATGTTCTCAACAAAATTGTTTGATTACAAAATGTGTTTGATTTTTATTTTTCTGAAGCAAATTTGTTAATATTGCTTGCAACTTCTTGAATATTAGAGCGTTCTCCAAAATTGTTACTTTTGAGAGGAATTAAACCTGAGATTTTGAGAGGAACATACTCTCATGTCACAAGTCAATATCATTAACGTGTGCTTGTTATTACCTACTTGAATTGGTTAAATGATATTGACTTGTGACATGAGAGTATGTTCCTCTCAAAATCTCAGGTTTAATTCCTCTCAAAAGTAACAATTTTGGAGAACGCTCTAATATTCAAGAAGTTGCAAGCAATATTAACAAATTTGCTTCAGAGATGTGTGAGAATATGCTGGAAGAGGGGGGACAACCTCTTAGTGGGCCTTTCTTTGAAGGAAATCATCATTCTGCTATTGGGCCCAAAGTTGGTGGGCCTCTTTGGAATATAGAAAGAGTGGAGGTGTTGGCTGATCGGGAGGGGGGTGCTATTAATAGTAAGGTTCAAGCTGAGTTGAAATTGGGCCCTTCAATGAGTGAAAATTTGGACGGTCTTTTGAAGGGTTGTGTCACGCACACAATAGATAAGGGCAATATTAATCTGGGAAGTGCTATTAGTGATGTTTCAGCTCAACCAGATATGAATGGTGTTCTAGCTAACTCTTCGTCCAAAGCGAAGGAAGGAAAAGTGTTGAATCGAAAAGCTCCGACCCGTTTTCAATCGCTACCAATTTGGGGTGCTCCAAAGTGCTTGAGGTTCATGGGAGCTATTCAATCTTCATCTAGACAAGGCAAACAAAGGCAGGCGGTTAGTTTGGAGGAAGGAGTGGTGTGGAGTGCGGGTAAGTTGACAAGATCCTCGAAGAAATTGGTGGTGGAGGTGGAGGGCGAGGGGGATGGGGGTGATACAGTGGTGGTCTCTGCTTCTAGTGTGGCGAGCCCGTACCAACAACAATCAACTAATCCGGTAGGGCTGATCTCAAGGGTTAATGGGTTGTTGAGAGAAAAGTCGTTAGAAGATGTTGATAGTTTTATTGAATTAAAAAAGCTCCCAGAGGTGATTGATGCAGAGGTAGCTAAAATCATGGAAATTCAACAAGATTTGGGTCTTAATAACATTTGCAGGGAGACGAATCATGAACAACGATTGGTGGAGATGGAAACTCGGGATCAACAAAATTTGGTCGAGTATGAGGAGGCGTGTCGTAATCAATGATAATATGTTCCTTCAATATTCGTGGCTTAGGGGGAAGAGAGAAACGAGGTATGATTAAAAGTATGGTAATAAAGGAAAAGGTGGAGTTCCTAGCGCTCCAAGAAACTAAACTCGAGGAGGTGTCAGATGCTCTGTGTTATAGTCTCTGGGGTGGAGAGGATTGTAGCTGGGTTTCTTTTCCTTCTGAAGGAAATAGCGGAGGGATTTTGTCGATTTGGCGAAAATCTGTCTCCACTTTGATTTTTTCTTTCACAGGGGTTGGGTACGTGGGTGTATGTTTGGAATGGGGTGCTCAGAAGAAAAGATGTTTAGTGGTAAATGTCTATTCGAAATGCGATATGCAGAATAAGAGGCGACTGTGGGAAGCTCTCCTTATGTCAAAGGGTGGTTTCGGTAGAGGTGTTTGGTGTGTTATAGGTGACTTCAACGCTGTTACCCACAGTGATGAAAGAAGAGGGAGTAATCCTCATGGTCTTTCTGAAGTTTCTTTGGAATCTATTGAATTCAATACTTTTGTAGCTAATATGGAATTGTTGGATCTACCGGTTCTTGGTCGGAAATTTACTTGGTTTCATTCCAATGGGCGAGCTATGAGTAGGATTGATAGAGCTCTAGTATCAGATGATTGGTGTAGTCTGTGGGGTCAGCCATCTTTATGGGTTCTTCCGAGATCAATCTCTGATCATTGTCCTCTTTTACTTCGGTGTGGTAACGTGGATTGGGGTCCTAGACCATTCCGGTTTAATAATCACTGGCTTCAACATGAAGATTTTAAGAGAATTGTAGAAGACTCGTGGCGGGGACAGGAGGTGGATGGGTGGATGGGTTTTATCCTAAAGGAAAAGTTGAAGGGCCTTAAAACTCGTATCAGACTTTGGAATAAGGAGGTGTATGGTGGAATTGATTTGAAAATAAAGAATCTGGTGGAAGACATTGAAGAGTTGGATGTGAGAGGTGAATTGGGGGTTCTGTCTGAGGAAGAGGTGGTCAAAAGAAAACAACTCTTTAGTAGTCTTTGGCACTTGCTGAAATGCAAAGAGTCGAAACTTTTTCAACGGGCACGTGGTAGATGGCTGCGAGAGGGAGACTCAAACTCGGCTTACTTTCGTGCCTGTATTAAGTCTAGAGAGAGAAGGAATTTTGTGATTGCTTTGAAGGTCAATGGGAGTTGGGTGGAGTCTCCCACGGGTATCAGACAAGTAGTGGTGTCTTATTTCTCTCGTTTGTTCCAATCTACAACTTGGCCCCGCCCAAGGTTAGATGGTGTCGTGTTTCCGAAGATATCAGAAGAGGGTAATTGTATGTTGTCTCGCCTGTTCTCCATGGATGAAATAGATTCGATTGTTCAGGATTGTGATGGTAATAAAAGCCCCGGTCCAGATGGTTTTAATTTTTCTTTCATCAAATCATTCTGGTATTTGCTGAGGGAGGAGGTGAAACTCATGTTTGAACAATTTCATCAGAATGCCTCTCTTCCGAAAAGCTTCTCCTCTTATTTCGTGGCTCTAATTCCAAAGGTAATGTCCCCTTTTGCGCTTAATGAGTATCGGCCTATTTCACTTTTAGGCTGCTTGTATAAGTTAGTTTCGAAAGTGTTGGCGGCGAGACTAGCGTTAGTGATGAATTCTATTGTTGCTTCAACACAATCGGCGTTTCTCAAAGGTCGATTACTTGTAGATGGGGTTTTGGTGGTAAATGAAGTAGTGGATTTAGCGAAAAAATCAGGGAAAGATTGTTTGATTTTCAAGGTTGACTTTGAAAAGGCTTACGATTCCGTCGATTGGAGTTTTCTTGACTATATGCTTGAGAGATTTGGTTTTTGTGACAAGTGGAGAGCTTGGATTCGGGCTTGTGTGTTCGCGGGGAATATGTCGATTCTAGTAAACGGAAGTGCAACGGAAGAAATAAATATTCAGAGGGGATTAAAGCAAGGTGATCCTTTGGCACCTTTCCTTTTTCTCTTGGTAGCGGAGGGTCTAGGGGGATTAATGAAGAAGGCGGTGGATTTACAGCGGTTCAGAGGTTTTAAGGTGGGAACAAATGGGTATGTGTGTCACATCTACAGTACGCCAACGACACCCTTTGTATTGGTGAGGCCTCTATTGAGAATTTGTGGACTTTGAAGGCGGTTTTACGTGGTTTTGAGCTTGTGTCGGGTCTCAAAGTTAATTTTGCTAAGAGTTGTGTTTTGGGTGTAAATGTGTCGATTGACTTTATCCGCTTAGCTTCAGCTTTTCTCAATTGTAGAGTGGGGGCAGTGCCTTTCAAGTATTTGGGTTTACCCGTAGGTGCGAGTCCAAGAAGAGCTAGTACTTGGGAGCCTTTGATTGAATCTCTTAGACAACGCCTAGGCACTTGGGGAAATAAATTTGTTAGTCTCGGTGGTCGTATTATTCTTTTGAATGAGGTTTAAAATGCCATTCCGATCTTTTATCTGTCTTTTATTAAGATTCCAGCTTTGGTGTGGAAGAAGGTGCGGCGTATACAAAGGGAATTTTTGTGGGGAAAAAAAGAAGGAAATAATCGGATAAGTTGGGTGAAGTGGGACACAGTGTGTAAACCAAAGAGTTTAGGAGGTTTAGGGGTGAGAGATATCAGAGCGGTAAATATTAGTCTGTTGGCGAAGTGGCGGTGGAGGTTACTTCAGGATGACAAAGCTATGTGGAAGGAGGTTCTTAAAAGTAAATACGGTGACTCTGTGACGGGCACTGTTTGTGTGGGCAATGATTGTAAACCTTGGTTCTCTTCATTGTGGTGGAAGGATATATGGTCTATAGGTGCTAATCTAAATACTAACTGGTTCACCCATGGGGTGGTAAAGCATATTGGGTATGGAGATCAGACGAAATTTTGGCAAGAAATATGGGTAGGAACTGTTTCTCTTCAGGAAAGGTTTCCTCGTCTTTTTTCGGTTTCGATCCAAAAGAATGTAAAAGTAGCGGATATACGAGAGGTGGTGGATGGTATTGTGAACTGGAGATTTATGTGGCGCCGTAGACTGTTTGTTTGGGAGGAAAATCTTGTAATGGAGCTTACAGATATAATAAATCAGGTGATTTTGTCGGAAGAAAGGGATAAGTGGGGCTGGCTATATAATGGTGGTGGAGACTTTACAGTGAAATCAACTTATTGTTCTGTGATCAAGCTGTTTATACCCATGGAAGCATTGGGGCTGATTGAATCTAAGGCTTTCTCATCCCTGTGGAAATGTTCAGCTCCTTCAAAGGTGATAGCTTTTGCCTGGAAACTTCTTTTAGAAAGGATTCCGACTCGTCAAAACTTGATTCGAAGACATGTGGTACTTCCGGTAGGAGAGCAGTTGTGCGTTTGGTGTGGTTCTGAACCTGAATCTGTTTTGCATCTGTTTTTATATTGTGATTTTGCTAGGAAAATTTGGAGTGAAGTGTTTTACCGGTTAAGATTGGATTTCTCTTTACCCCATAATTTATTATCCATTCTGAATAGTTTACAGGCAGTCACAACGAATAAAGATAAGAAGCGGGGATTGACTATGATCTGGACGGTGGTAGTTTGGGCGATGTGGATGACACGTAACTCAATCATTTTTGATAACGGATTAACTCAGCTAGAGAAGGTCATGGAGGATATAAAGTTGTGGTCGTGGAAGTGGTGGTTGGGTCGGGTGAGGCCGTCTGCAGTGTGCCTCCTATATGAATGGATAGCCGAGCCTTTGGTTTGTCTTGAGAGATAATTAGATCATATCGGTGTTGGGTTTTTTAGTTTTGGTTGCTGATGTTTCCAGTTTTCTTGTATTTGCGGTTACCTTCTGTTTAGGCCTTCAGCTGTTGCTTATTCTTTTCTTTTTCTGGTCTTTTGAGACCTGTTTTTTAGCTTGTATTTGCGGCTGGGTTCTTCTGCACTCCTGGTGCTCAGAACTTTGGCTTGAGTTTTTATTAATAAAATAATTTTGCTGTTTTCAAAAAAAAAATATATTTATAGGAGTTAAAAATATATTTAACCATTTTATTTATTCAAAAGTCAAAAGTTATTTTTTAAATTCCTTAATACGTGCTTCTAAGACACTTGTTAACATGACATTTAAATTTAATATTCTTACTTTAAAATATGAGTTTTTTAAGGTACATAAATGTAGAAATTTAGCATTTAATGATATAAAACATTTACTCCCTCTGTCCCATATTATAAGGGAAAAATGACCATTTTTTTTGTCCTAAATTATAAGGGAAAAAACAATTTTCAAGAATGTTTTTTACTTATTCTTATAAAATTAAATGCAAATTGCATTTAATTTTTTCTCTCTCTCATTTTCTCAATAAACAACAACCAATCAAATTTGTTTTTACATCTTCCCATGCAGCTTATTTCAAGAAAAACCCACAAAACCATATTTCAAATTCTCAAGTTTTGATTTTCTTAATAAGTGTGTTTTTTTTTTCCCCTTATAATATGGGATGGAGGGAGTAATTGTTAAAAAGTTTTTTTATTTTTGGTTTTTACCACCAGTACCCGACCCCCACTATACCGCCTAATCATGTTCGAGAGTCAGTTCTGACATCAAGTGATTGCAACCCTTTTCAATCGTAGTTGTGAGGATCGAATGGTGGTCATACCTACCAAATCCAATGTCAATCACCACATTAGTCTTTAATATAATATTGGTCGAGATACATCAATTCTACAATGAATTTATAAAGAGTAAAAAAATTCTTAGATCTAAAACCGGAGGGAGTAGTACTCTCTCTGGTCTTGAATATTAGAAACAAAAAAAAAAGGCACACCCTTTAAGAAAAATGGATAAAGTTTAAAAAAAAAATATCATTTACTATTTTACCCTTAGTTTTATACGGTTTTCAAGGTGTACTTCTTTTTTATACGGTTTCCAAGGTGTAGGCTTTAGTAGTATGGAAAAGTAAAACAAAGGGTAAAATTGGAATATTTAAAATAAATGTAATGATTGTACTCCTTCCGTCCCATATTATAAGGGAAAAATGACCATTTTTTTTGTCCCAAATTATAAGGGAAAAAACAACTTTCAAGAATGTTTTTTTTACTTATTCTTATAAAATTAAATGCAAATTGCATTTAATTTTTTCTCCCTCTCCTTTTCTAAATAAACAACAATCAATCAAATTTGTTTTTACATCTTCCCATGCAACTTATTTCAAGAAAAACCCACAAAATCATATTTCAAATTCTCAAGTTTTGGTTTTCTTAATAAGTGTTTTTTTTTTCCTTATAATATGGGACAGAGGGAGTAGTAACTTTTTCTTATATTTAAGACTTTGTAATTTTTTTTTTGTTTCTTATATATAAGACCGGAGGGAGTAATATACTCCTGTACGGTAGTCCTCTAGTCTTCTATAAGAAGATAAATTTTTAGACATGCATTAAAAAATGAATGTACTATCTAATCTATAATATAGTCTAAATATATCAAATTTTCAATGTATCTAAAAAGTAAATTTCGAAGGGAGTATTTATTAAAATCTGAATTAATTTCATTTACGGTATTCAATAATAGTAAGAAGGTCCCTGATGACATTAAGAATGAGATTGCCCACATTCAACCCATGCAGCAGATGGATCATTTCTCTAAGTATCTAGGAATGCCCACCTACATGGGGAGATCAAAGCAACAGGTGTTTAATTACCTCACAGATAGGGTTTGGAATAAACTCAAAGGGTGGAAAGAAAATAATCTGTCATTTGCTGGGAGATCGAGGCACCCTAATAAAAGCTGTGGTCCAAGCCATTCCTACCTTTATCATGAGTTGTTTTCTTCTTCCTAAAGGCCTATGTAAGCAGTTGGAAAGAATGGCTTGCAATTTTTGGTGGGGAAGCACTACTGATAAAAGGAAACTTCATTGGATCAACTGGAAGAAAATATGTAAAAATAAAAATCAAGGGGGTCTAGGGTTCAGAAACTGCTGCATGTTTAATGAAGCCTTGCTTGTCAAGCAAGGGTGGAGAATTGCTACCCAGCCAACCTCTATGGTGGCAAAAGTCCTAAAAGCTAAGTACTTCCCCAAGAGCCATTTCCTGGAGGCAAAGATGGGAAACAGAATCAGTTACACTTGGAGAAGTATCCTCCATTCTAGATGGATTCTTAAGAAAGGTTGCTACTGGACTATAGGCAATGGGGAACAGGTTCATATTTGGGAGGACAACTGGCTCCCTCTCCACAATGGTTACAAAGTCTGGAGCCCTCCCTAGAGGAGTCTCAATGGCTCTAAAGTAAAGGAGCTTATTGATCCTGCCACCAACCAATGGAAGCAATCCATTATTAATCAAGCTTTTCTCCCCTTTGAAGCTCAGCAAATTGGGGCCAAATCCCCCTGGTTAACACTAAGACATAGGATGAACTTACTTGGTTTGGCACTAAAGATGGAACATACTCTGTGAAATCTGGCTACCAAGCAATTATGGACTGGGCTACTCTCAATAATGAAAATTCTGGTAGCAACACTCTAGCTTTTGACCCTACTTGGAACAAATTATGGAAGCAAAAAATCCCCCCAAAGCAAGCTCACCTCCTATGGCGAATCCTTCACCAAACCTTACCCGTCAAAAATAACCTTAATAGCAAAGGCATTCACTGTAATCCTATATGTCCTAGGTGCAATAATAGTCTTGAAACTATTGATCATGTGTTCATGCATTGTGAATGGGTCAATGGTGTTTGGTTTGGGTCTCCCATGACCATTCAGTTTAATGAAACTCACCCTCCCTTCTCTGAATGGGTCTCTAAAATAATAAATAACAAAGATAAGGAAGCAATCGCAAACATCAGTGCTCTAATCTACAATATTTGGAGAGCGAGGAACTTACTTGTTTTTTAGGAGAAGAATATTCCAATCATATGTGTGATTCAACAAGCTATGGTTGCGTCTCAGGAATATAGCAAATTGGGCAGATCTAATCCCCGTCCTTCAAACTCCTCCACTTCTGGTACTCGTGGTAACAACAACTACTGGATCCCTCCGACTTGTACCGCCGTAAAGTTCAACGTGGATGCTCACCCTAGTGGTGATGGCCGTTGGGGTTTGGGGATGGTTATAAGGACGGAGGAGGGAAAGTGCGTTGGAGCTGCGACGAGAGTTGTGAGAGGATCTGAGGATGCTCTGGATGGTGAAGCCCTAGGATTGCAAGCTGCTTTAGACCTTCTAGAACACCAAGCAATTCATGATGTCACAATTGAGATGGATTCAAAAACGATTGTTGGTTCTATTGCGAAGAGGAAGTACCACCAGTCCTACTGGGGTCGTATTGCTCGCCGCTGTGGTGAGTTCGTTGATGCTCATCCAAAAGCGTGTATCAGATGGACAAAGAGAACAAGAAATCTAGCTGCCCACACATTAGCAAATTGGACTTTAGTTGAACCAAATAAAACTTGGATTGACACCCTCCTGTGTGTATTGTAGACATTATCCAAAACGATATGTCTTTGTATATTTCTTCTGCTTGAATAATAATATCCTGTGTTTAAAAAAAAATAATCTTTTGACTGCATGAGTATGCTAAATATTTGACCGCATGTACTGTAATTTGATTAGGTTTTGGTGCTAACCTGATTGGTACTACTAGTAGTGTTTTACTCCATGCACGATCCTTTACAGCAATAAGCAATTTTGTTTTTATGTGGCATAATCAAATGACACTTTTTAGAAAATGTTCGTTACGTAACATAGTAATCTCAGTCTGTTATTATTGGGGGAGGGTGAAGTTTCGTTAATCGTGCAAATAAAAAAAGGTTTCTATGGCGGTTACAATGTCGTATTAGAGAAAGAGAAAGAGACCCCATGAGAATCTGATTCTAATTTGAAGGTAACTCAAGAAGATTTCTACTTTTCTTAATTCTTCCAAAATATCTTTGTATTACGGGCAGGTCGGTCATATTAGAAAATCCCAACATAATCTTACAGAAAGATTACGATAGGAACATCTTGATTATTGCCTAATCAATGATAGCTTAGTACTGACTGGATTACATCAGACAAAGGTCATAGTTTAAAGGTAAATAAGCATGCATGTTACCGACTCACTCTAAACTTTGATCTTAATACTCCATCATCCCTAATTACTAGTAAAATATATTATTTATTTACTTTGTCTCGACTGTATTTATTTAAGAGTTTTGCTAGTAATGAGTATCATCGGAACACTTTTTAATTATTCAATTTAAATAAATTTTTTATTTAAAAAGTTAAACAGCATAGTTTTCAATGCATTGACTTTATATAGTTATAAAAAACTTACTATTTAAGGATTTAAAGAGTGCCGGGGATACTCGTTAGCATATGTCATTTTTAATAAGATACAAATGTAAATATTAGCATATAAAATTTGTTCAATTTATTTTGATGAATATTTTTAAAATATTAAGTTTTTATAATTTTTACTAATAGACAATTAAAAATATTAACGCTCAAAATTGTGTATTGGTGTACGTGTAGTGGTCAAACAAGGTCTTATAATTATGGACGGAGACAATATAAAAAAAATTATCTTTTAAATTTATAGAATAATTAATATAGTATTTAATCTATAAATTTTTAAAGTAACTTTTTTTATATTAAAAGTAAGAGAGAGTATTATGTTCTTTTTCTGATCTTGTAAAAATATCGTAATTGATTTGATGGAAAAAATTCATCTTATATTAGTACTATATATATTTACATGTTTTTCAATAAAAATTAATAGATAATAGTGAAAACTTCATCACATTTTTTTTAAGGAAAATACTACTAACGAAGTGTCCTAATTAACTTTCTTTGTCTATAAATCAAATATGATAATAGTATTTCTTAAAAAACATGCTAACAAATGTCTATAAAAAATAAAATAGTAATAATATCTAAAAAATTCACAACTTTTTTTAAATGTCTAAAAAATACTCTTTTTCATACAAAAATAGTTTTTAATTTTTTTTAATGGCAAATATATATATATATATTGAAGTTTGGTTCTTCAATTAAATTAAATATATATCAACTCTAACTTGAGATTTGGTGGTTGGTCATTAACAAAATAAATTAGGGCATGCTAAATAATGTCATCCGGACAATAATCAAGAAAATAAAAATAAAAGTTTTAAGTAGAAAATATTGATTTTGAAATTTTAAAATATACACTATTTTAAAAATTTTAAGATATACACTATTTTAAAAATTACTCCCTCCGTTCCAAAATAACGGACCTAAATTTGACTTTGTGTACTATTCATATGATCTACTTTGAGCATATTTTTCTACTTATATGTACATGCAAATATATGCATATGAGATATTGTTTGATTTGTCTCGATGAGTATTTTCAAAATATATAATTTTTATAATTTTTAATAATAGATAATTTAAGATATTAACAATCAAAGTTGTACATTGGCAAACGTGAAGATAGTCAACTGAGTCAGTTATTTTGGGACCGATGGAGTATAAGTTTGCCCCCTAAATGACACCCTCTACAAATATGTTGATATAATTTATTTTTTTCAAATACTACTTTTCTTAATGACACCAATTTGCCTTAGGATTTGAAGAATCAACATTAAAAATATTTATAACAAAGAAAATATAATAATATACACATTTCAAATAAATTTATTATCTCAACAACTTTTTTTAATACTCGTGGATGTTAAAAGTTTTTATAATAAAGGATGCACAGAGTATAAGAAAATTAAACCACTTCCATTACATATTTTATTATTAATTTATAATGAAAATTTAATAATACTCCGGATTATTTCATGATTGAGATTTAATTGATTAATGCTAAGTATTCCAAAGTCATAGTCCTTCAAAGAAATTTACAAAATTAGCTGGCTGGATAATTCTTGTTTATATGCACCGATGCCTCTGGACTTTGTTAAAATTATTTAATGTGTGGTTAATGACAAATATTTTTATTTACAATTGGTTAATGACAAATATTGATGTAGTATTTCTTTGTTTTTTTTTTTAATTTATTTATTTGTTGGCGTGAAAGAGTGAGTATATATATGCGCAGAAAAATGGACCATTCACATTCATTCATTCATCATACACATACATATAGTTGATAATGACATGCTAGGCTATACTCTAGATATCTTAGCTAATGAGCTGGATTTGACATCGACACAAGGCAAAGATCTTGGCAGAGGTGGGTTTGGTTACCGGTTTCAACAAAGTATGAATGAATTGGATACTCATAGAAGTGAAGTTCTTCTACTACACTACTACTACTACTAGTACTAGGTTAGCACTACTATAAACATGTTACATGCATGTGATGATTAAGCAAAAATGACAACTTACATGCATGTTACAAGAACCGTTATCTATACAAACAAAGGATATGGATTGAGTGCGTTGGGTCATGAGGTGTCTCGAGATTATTACATGGGGTCATGAACAATTATATAAGTGAGTTGAACACTACACTTTAATCTAAAATCTTAAGGCATCAAGTTTATAGATTTTCTCACTTATAAATCATTCTATTTCATCTGATTTGGGACTTAACTCACACTTGAAATACCAACAAGTGTGAGTCCATCCATTCTTTATGGGTATGCTCCCACTCGAACGAAAGCTTTTTCATCCACTTGTACCGACGTTGCTTGGTCTCAACGGGACATGTTGCCTGAATACCTTATCGAGAAGACTTTCGATACAAGGAGCCGAATCAACAACTATCGGCTCTGATATCACTTTGTTGGGTCCTGAGGGGATCCGAGGATCATCATATCGGGCTATGAACATTCACTATTTCATCTGATGTGAGAGTCAACTTAGGCTCCGTTTGACCCAGTTTTTTTTAGCTTTAAATTCTCTTTTTAATCAAAAGTTAGGTCAAACACATTTTTAATAAAACTCTTAACCGTAAGAAGCAGATTATTTTTATGTGCAAAATTGGATTAAATAAACTTCTAGGAAAAGAGGTTGAAACCTACTTTTGAAAAAAAATCCGAGCTTTTTTTGTAATAATCCTGCTTCGATTCACGCCGAAGACTCTTTTTATTATTTTTTCATTTAAATATTATTAGTTGTTATTATCTTTTTATAATTTTTTTTATAAATTTTTTTTTTTGAAAATATATTTTACCAAACAACTTTTGCTCGTTTTTTGAAAGCTCTTATTTTCACTTCTAGATTTCAGATAGCTTCTAAGAGCTAAAAAAGCTAGGTCAAATGGACCCTTACACTTATATATGGGTTTGCTAATTTACAACCATCTAAAAACATTAAGGTGTAAATTAGCAATGCGCACCTTTTCACTTTGGACAAAAAACCCTTGACATTTTTTTATTTTACACTAGAAAATTGAGAGTTAATTATGTAAATTTTAATAAATGTTGTGCACTCATTTGCTAATTTACACCCACATAATTATAAATATATGCAACCTATATAAACAACCTAGGAAATTAAAAAAGACAACTTGATACAATCCAAACACAAATTTATAAATTACATAATTTTGGTTTTTAAACAAAACATTGTGCATTATATTTTTATTTTTTTTTCATAGTATTGGTGCCTTATATATATATATATATATATATATATATATATATATATATACACGATTTGTTTTCTATGCATGAATTCACAATGTAATAACATTTTCTTATTTAATAAAATTTATACCGTAACTCCAAATAATAATTTATCTTTAACAAAAGTCAAAAAAAATAAATTAAAAGTGTCTGATCACATGTTTGTGTTCATATGGCTTGTTTCATGTTTTTTTATTTTTGAAAGAATTTGTTTCATGTTTAAAATTGTTTCTTTGAAACATTAAATTGTTTATAAATAAGTGGGCGTAAATTAGCATGTTGGGTGTACATAATTTAATCAAAGTTACAAAATTAACCCTCAATTCACTACTTTTAAATATCAAAGATGAATGATATTTTGGTCCAAAGTGAAAAGGTGCGCATTACTAATTTACACCTTAATGTTTTTAGATGGTTGTAAATTAACAAACCCTATATATATATATATATATATATATTAAAAACTAAAATTACATGAAGATGTGAGCTATCTAATTTTAATTAAACAGTTCAGAGCAGTTATTTTGTTTTCTAAGATAACAGTGGTTATAGTAGTTGAATGCAGCATGATTACACCTAGGCTGCCTGGATTAATTTGCATACAACAAAGCATGAAGAAAGGTTGCTCCTACTTCCTATTAAGAATACCTTAATCTCATTTTGGGTGAAACACTCCCTTCGATTTTAAATATCGTCATACTAAACAGTGTATTCCATGCAATTATTAACTATATCAAAAAAGAAAATAATAGAAAAAAATAAATATTGATAATATAATTTTTTACATTTTTAAGTTATTAAATACACAAATTTCAAAACAAATTTTGTTGTTTAATTTCTCTCTGGTGCCAAATTTGGGTTGGTTAGTTTAACTTCTTCAAATTTTTTATGCTTATTAATATGTTTGATTAGTGCCTCTAAAATTTAACAAAATTATTAAAGTACATCAAATTCTTAGGAAGGTGAGTGTAATTTACTCTATTTATTAATTAACATTCAAAATTGTTAGAATCTAAAATCTAAAACAAAAATGTGTGTTGTATTTTTTTTCCCTCAAAAACTCTATAAATATTAAAATTGATTGCTCCCAACTGGATCTTATTGATTCAAGGTTTTCATACTTCAGATCTAATCCAAACCCCATCAAATTGTTTGAGGGTTTTTCGTCTTTCTTGCTAATTTGAATGAAATTAATAAGATGGAAATTGCTATTTCTTACGAATCTCGAATCAAAGAAACGCAAGAATAGTACTACCACCATCCCATGTTTTCTGTTACAAGACAAATTTATATATTTTTTAAATAATTACTTTGTGCATCGTGTGTTTCGTGTCTACACTATATAGCATAACTCTAATAAGATATTAAAGTGATAGATTTGTGTATAAGACCATCTACAATGGTCACCACCATTCAACACCCATTTTTTTACTCCACATCATTTTCTCTTTCTTCCATCTAATCATTCAACACTCATTCAATTTTTACCCTCTCCAATGATTTTTCATTCAACACCCTACCCCTACACTTTTTATTTCATATTCTTATTTAAATTTAAATTTTTGTTTTTATGATTTACATTGAATTACAATTATCGATTAAAATTAAATTAAAATAATAAACACTTAACAATTTATTTTTTAGTAACGTAATTAAAATAAAAACAAAATTTATTTAAATACCCCCCTCTTTCTTAAATAATTTCATAATTTGTACTATACAAATCCTCTTAACTTAATTTAAAAACAATATAGCCAAATACTTTATCAAAAAAATTTCATTCACCATTGACATATAACCATTAAACGAGGGTGTTTGAGATGGATTACTAATCATAGATCCATAATATGGATGAAAGTTTGGAACAGAGGATGATTGGTTGAAATCTATGATGCATGGGTACTCCGTTTTAGATAGAGTACCGGTACCGGGTACCGGTACGCGTATGGTACTCCCCTGGTACGCACCGACGCCGTACCTAGATTTTTGTTTTTGTTTTTTGTAATGTGTACACGAGTGGTACATCTGTGGTACACGCGTGGTACACCAATTCAAAAAACACTATTTTTTTCTTCTTCTTTTTCTTTAATTTGTTTTTTTATATAAATATTTAGGTTTTTTATTTTTGTATAATATAAAAGTAGGACATACCGCTAAAAACCAATAAAAAAAGCAGCCATTGGAATTATTCACTCATTCATTAAAAATGAATAGACTAAATTCAAAGAGAATTGAAGATCGAGTTTTTTTATTCATACAAATCTTCGTATTCTCTCGAGAAAGAGAAATAATAATACTTATAATGAAAGAACAACAAAAATGTGGAATATTCGTAGAGATGAATGAGATTTATTTAATATATAATTGATATTTTTGAAATTGCTAGTCTTTCTCACGATAAACCTAAACTAGAGGCCGCTCATTTTAGTGATGATGGAGGTGGAAACAATTGACTCTTTTTGAGCTAATTGCTTTTTAATTTCATATTTTGATGTTTTTGAACAATTTGAATTACTTTTAAATTGTGGTGTGATATTTTTTATGTTTAATTATTTATTTTAACAATATAATTCTAATATTTGATTTATATAATTATATTTTAAAAAAAAAAATAGGGACGTACCCGTACCTTAGTTTTTCTAAAAATGACGTACCCCGTACCAGTACCGGATACCGGTACCGTACCCGGGCCACATAGGTTGAAATTTGGTGCAAAACCAAAATTAGGTATGTTTTGAGGAAGTTGGTTGAAAAATGGATTTGGATATTGATAATTGTTGGGATTTTGATAATTGTTGGGATAATTAGAAGAATTTTGGGTGTTGAAATGATTATTGGGATCCATTTCACTAAAAAAAGATTAAAACCTCAAAATAAAGACTAATTGAAAGATAATAATAGGATTAAGATAGTGAAATACTTGATTTTTTTTTTTCTGTGTCTAAATCAAATGAACCAAGTCTCTATTTATAGAGAAAAAAAAATCATGAATTTTGGTAAAAAAATAAAAAATTAATTTGCAACGAAATAATTGAGTTCAAAGTATTAATGTGATAAGAATCCGGAGAGCCAATCAGACAAAGTCATGTGTCCCTATCTCTTTCTCTCTTCACGTTTCACTCTCGCTCACTCTCCTCACCCGCGCGTGTATCACACGCGCCCTGCTGCAGCAAATTGCAGCTGCCCACGTGTCCCATGCGTCAGTCATTCAACACCATATAACTTCTTCATCATCTCTCTCTTCCAACTCCACATTCAACACCTATTTCCAATCATTCAACACCCATTTACTTTCATTCAATAACCCCATTGTACATGGTCTAATAATTATTTGAAGAAAGTAAATAAAGAAGATGTGATTGCAAGGTAGAAGAAAGAAATGAAAGACACAATTGGTGCATCATAACATCTATCATAAGACGGATCATATGAATTGCCCTTGGTGGGAGACCTACCTAACTCTCCCACCTAGCATCCAACACTAAAATAAACCTATGTTGCGCAGGTGCGAGTATTGTACCGACACACGATACGGGCATCGGTACGGGGTACAACATTTTTAGAAAAACTAATGTACGAATATAAGTATAAATTAAGGTACGAGTATGTACCTGATACTGATACAGCTAGTACTGAAAAAGAAACCATGAAATGAAATAGAAGAAAAAGAAAACACACACAAAGCCACTAAGTAAAATCTCTGATTTTGTTTTGTACCCAATAAAAAGGGATTTGGATCATCTCCTTCTCAATTCTCTCCATCTCTCTCCTTCCTCTCCATCTCTCTCTTAATTTCAATCTCTCTCATCAATAAAAAATAATAAACAAATCAAGAGAGAGAGTGATTTTAAGAAAGAGATAGAGAGGAAGGAGAGAGATGGAGAGAACTGAAAAGGAGTTGATCCAATTTGAATAAAAAGATCTTCAATTCTTTTTTTTTACCGGAAAAATTTAAACATTTAATTTTGTCTTGATGTGGTGTGGCCAAACCCCCGCCAAGAATGTGAAGCGTGCAACAAAAATAAAAGTTGTTGTCATTCTAAATAAAAAAATAAAAGGTTCGATTCTTTAGCAATTATCAATAAATTGAAAAACATCTAGTCAAAAAAATAGAAAAAGCAATAATTGAAAAACATAATTTGTAGCCAGGAAGAATCTACAATCATGCTATAGTAGCCACATACGTCGGTTCCTTTTCGATTTCCTCTTTATATTTTTGTTTCTTGTGATTGCTTTCTATGTATTTCATGGTATTTGGTGTGGTTCATTATTTTCACCATTGAAGTTACAACAAAATTCTGAAACAGGACATAAAGAGCGACGTGACACTATCCCATTTCCGAAATTTAAGCAAAACCTTATAATCTTGTCATCTTAGGATAGGGGTGTATGCTCTCTCGTTGTTTTTCAATTGTGCGTCAATTTTCAATCACTTCATCATTTTATCTATCGTTAAAAAAAAAAAAATGGTGTCCTCGATCAAGCAACGGTTAAAGAAACAAAAACAAAAATTTTATATAGAAAATATTTTTTTTAAAAATGTCTAGGCATTGAATGTAATACTTTAAAAGATTATATTATGATTTTTGTTTTCATCATTGTCTTGGCAGTAGCATTTCCTTTTTTATTAATAACTCAAGAGCATTTAGACGAGAGATTTCGCATATCTCTTCTACCTTAAACAATGTCTTGAGTTCGATCTCTAATTTAGGCATTGTTAATATATACTTCCTCTAGTCTCATATATAAGAAAAAGTTGACTTTTTAGATTCATTATAGAATTGATGTATCTAGACAATAATATAGTCTAAATACATTAATTCTACAATGAATCTAAAAAATGAAATGTTTCTTATATATGAGACTAGAGGGAGTATATATAAAATAAAAGTCTTTTGTATTTCAATTGTCAACCGAATTATTTGTATGAGACTAACGACACAATTGGTGCTATAGTAGAGTGATTTCGAAGGCTTCATTTCCAACAAGAAGTGACAAATGTTATAATACATTCAAAATATCATTCGGAAATGGCATTCGAATAAGTCATTCAAAAAAGTCAAGCATTTGAAGAAGTCATTCAAAAACGTTAGATATTGCCATAGTGTGTCGATCAAGCAAACAACTCATACAATAAAGTTAGCAGAAGTTATTGAAAGACTAGTTACTCAACTTCTACAAGCAAGGTGCATAATGCCACATCATTTAATAAAGGAACACATCATCAAAATTGAAAGTCGAACCCAATGTTTTCCATGCCGGATAAACAATTATTTTTCAATGCCACATAAGCTTTCCGTCAGTGACATGAAAAATATTTGACGGGTTGGACTAATCTTGATAGCGAAAAAATTTATGAATTTTTTTTACTATTTTTAAAATATAGGGACCATTCGTGACAATTTCGTAAAATGTAGAGATTAAAAACATATTTAAACTTAAATTTTAATCGTTCAAAGAAAATAAAAACCATTTGCGAGATGAGAATGTCATAATAAAAATTTAGTAAAAAAAAAAAAAAAGCCAAAGAGAAAAATTAAAACTGGACCACGAGTAGGTACAAAAACAAAGATACGAATTAATATTTTTGCATATCTGTTAGCATACTTTGTTCCTTTACGGTGACTCATTGTATTGAGACATACCAAAATTCAACAAAATTGTGGTTGTTAAAGTTCAAAAATTTATGTCATCTGGTCACCCTAAAACACTAGGACTAGTACATAGTATATTTATATGGGTCCGTAATGAATTTCCATCCTGTTAAAGATAGAAGAAGAAAATACAAATACAAACACTCTTACCGAAGATACTTAGTAGCTAAATACTCTCTTCGGTCTCATATATAAGAAACAAAAAAAAAATTTACAAAATCTTAATTATAAGAAAAGTTACTATAATCATTACATTTATTTTGAATATTCCAATTTTACCATTTGTTTTACTTTTCCATACTACTATAAGCCTACATCTTAGAAACTGTGTAAAAAAAAGTAAGAAAACTTTTAATTTATTTAAAAATAAAACTAAGGGTAAAATAGTAAATGACATATTTTTTTATACTTTATCCACTTTTCTTAAAGGATGTGCCTTTTTTTTGTTTATAATATTCAAGACTAGAGGGAGTATGTCATTAGTTAGCTTAACACTTTAGTTAATTTTTTAATCCTTCTTTACACTTGTATATATAGCCACTGATACATTTTTTTGTACTCATTCATTCATTTTACAGAAATCTAATAACAAACTCTCTTTCTTCTCGTTTCCCTCTAGAATTTAGTTATGAATTCAGTTATAGTTTCTATTCTTAACATGGTATCATTCGCAATTCGATCCATTTCCGTTGCTTTCTAATCTCGTTTTTCGCCGTGCTCCGCCATGCCTCCTCGCGTAGCTCTGGTGGCTTCGATTGATCCTGCTCTCGATCATTCGAGTCCTTTCTATGTGCATCCAAGTGACGGACCTACCTCCGTCACAGTTACGCCATTGCTTAATGTGCTCTCGGCGGGAAGGTGAAGCTTGATTTTGTCGACGGTACGATTTCGGTGCCGATCGATCCTTTTGATCTGTCATTACGCGCATGGACACACACTAACATGCTCGTTCATTCATGGATTGTCAATTCCGTCTCCGATTCGATTGCACAATCTATAGTCTTCATGGAAAACGCAATCAACGTGTGGAATGACTTCAAAGAACACTTCTAACAGGGAGATCTTGTTCACATCGCTGAATTACAGCAAGAGATCTACTCTCTTCGTCAAGAATCGTGATCTGTTATTGAATTTTTCTCCGCTCTCAAGATCCTTTGGGAAGAACTTGAGATCTATCTTCTGATTCCGGTTTGCTCTTGCCGCGTTCAATGCAGTTGTGAATCGATGCGTAGCGCTCGTCGCAACCACAACTTGATGTATGTGATTCGCTTCCTCACCGGTCTCAATGATCAATTTGATGTGGTTAAGTCTCAAATCCTCCTAATGGATCCGTTACCTCCTCTTAATAAGATCTTCTCAATGGTTATCCAACACAAACGTCAAGGTAATTTCTCCCCTTCTGAGGATTCTAAAGCTTTGATTAATGTTGTGAATTCCTTAAATTCAAACATATACAGTACTAATTAATTAAATGGGGACAAAAATTATATTGCGGATTCAAATTATACAAAGGTTTGCAACTATCATGACTAATTTGTAGTGAGGACTCCAACCTCTATTACACACATCTAAATTACTCCCTCTGTCCCTAATGATAAGACATTGTTTGACAAAAATGTAGTATTCATTTACCTTATTTTGATTGTATTTTTTAATAATATATAAATATAAATATTAGCATATAAGATTTTGTTCAATTTGTTCCGATGAGTATGTGAAAGCACATCTCACTACCAAAGAGGAATAAGAGAGGGATTCGAAAGCACATTTGACATTTCTCTTAATGTTCGTCGTCTCTTCGATTTCCTTGTCGAATTCGGTAAATACTATTAAACACATCAAATTCAGTTAAAATTTTGTTTTTCTTTGATCCATTTGGGTTGTTTATATATATATATATATATATATATAGGGCTGGTACTATGGTGGACCACATTCTTAAGTGGTCCATCGTGGACCAATGATTTTTGTCGGTTTAATGCGACTAACATTTTTATTTTCTATTATTTTAATTAAATGATCGTTTGATTTTGGAGGCTTCTGCAGGAACCCGAGGTCTATGGTATAAGGTGTTGGAGCAAAATATGGAATTAGGGATGGTCAGCCGGATAATGGAAGTAGTACAACTTCTTGTTGGTGGAGTGATCGTACAGCTTTTAATTGGTGCATGGAATGATATTAATAGCATTAGACATGAGACTGCTAAGGAGGTGATTTGTTGATATTATAGTGAGGAGGATAGAGGGTGTTAAGAGGACTTTATTTCGGAAGGATATTTTGGTGTGTAGGAGTTCGTTAAAGTCTTTTTTCAATAGATTGTTTCATTTGTGTTTATATAAGGATATCTTAATGGCGGAGATGTGTAGACTTGGTTGGGCCTTTGGAGCGAATATGTGAAGGTGGCATTGGCGTTTGGTTGCATGGAAGGAAGATTTGTGGAGAGAATGTTGCGTTGTTATCGGTAATGTTGTATTGCAGGTTGATACTTTGATGATTGGGAGTAGTTACCCGTTCCTGATACAGGTTACTCAGTAGGTACATGGAAGATGAAACTTATCATATTTTGACTAATTTGTCTCCAAGCGAGTAGTCTGCTCATTGTAACAGCCCCCGCGCTAGTAGTGCAATTGGTAGTAAGAATGGATTGAACAAGTATTTGAACCCCAGGGTACGTGGTTCGATTCCCACAGAAGGCAAAAACTCCACTAGAGAGAGGTGTGGATAAGATCGTGAGGTGGCAGCTCCGGGATCGCCAAGATGGGGCCCGGGGACTGTTACACTCATTGCGATCTTATTTGGAATAAGCTTGTACCATCAAAAGTTTTCAATTTTGCTAGACGATTTGATAATGATAGGTTGCCCACAAAGTCTAATTTATATGCTTGCGGGTGTTTACATAATGACTCCCTTTAGTGATTAGTAGGGTCTGATTTTGTGGAAGATATTCCCCGGTCTATTTCTAAACTCTCCAATTTTTAATGCGGTTTGGAGTGATATTATTTTTTGGTTAAGGATTGTTAAGTTTTACTTCATCATTTTTCTGTTAAGTAAGAGTTAGTTATGAGCTATTGTAACTAACTAGAGTAATAATACCCTATGTGATGGTGTAGGATTAGTATAGTGCAGTTCACATTGATGTATATATACCAATCTTGTAACTGTTTTCATTTAAGTGAACAATAATGGATTCACTCATTTTCTATTGTTAAAAATGTAATGCATAACTGAATTCATTCCTTAGAATTAGTTGGTTTTCATTGTGTTTGACAGTTGGATAACCAACTTGAAAGGTAGTTAGAACCACTTGTGAAGTTAGTTACTAGAGTGTTAGTTACTTAACTCACAAGTTAGTTAGTATAGTGTAGTATAAATAAAGCATTGTACTATTGATTTGGCCCAATGTGGATGAATAAAATTTTCCTTTTTTTCTAACTCTCTTCTTCATCTTCTTCATAGTGTGTGTTCTTAATTTTCATCTTGTTTTCACCATTGTTAACACAGTCACAGAAAATGTGTAACAAACCTTTGTTTGAACCAAGTCTTAGGCTTATTCCGCGCCTATATGTGTGTGTGTGTGTGATCCTTGTGTTCTAACAATTGGTATCGAGAGCACGGTTCAATCCAAGGGAAACATGAGTGAATTGTGAGGGGAAATCATTGGGAAACACTGAGTGTGGTGTGTGATATGATTCTCTTCAACAAACAAGATGAATACAAATGGTTTTGGTACAAATATTCTGGTTCTTGATCTCAAGAATTGGGATAGATGGAGTGCAGTGATGAAATCCTTATTTGGTGCACAAGAAGTGGCAGAGATTGTTACAAATGGCTTTGAAAATTTGGGTGAAAATCCAACTGAAGCACAGAGAAATGCTTTCAAAGAAGCCAAGAAGAAAGACTGCAAGATACTCTTCTACATTAACAAAATGTTGATGCTCATTAGTTTGAGAATATCTCAAAAGCAACAACATCTAAAGAGGCTTGGGATATTCTTGAGATTTATCATGATGGAGGAGAAAAAGTGAAGCACGTGAAGCTGCAAACTTTTATGAAAAAGTATGAGACAATGCAAATGGAAGAAGATCAAAAAGTAAGTGACTATTTCTCAAAATTGTTAGAGATTGTGCATCAAATGCAAACTTGTGGAGAAACTGTCACTGATCAAATGGTCGTAGAGAAAACCTTAAGATCTTTAAGTCCAAGATTTGATTACATAGTGGTAGCAATACAAGAAGCTAAAGATCTTAGAACCATGAAACCTGAACAATTGCAAAGTTCACTAGAAGCACATGAACTTACAATTTTGAATAGGAATTCTGAAAGATTGAATCAACAAGCACTATAAGCACAAACCATTAAGAAAGAAGGAAATAACAAGATTTACAAGAAGAAGGGTAAGGGAAACTCAAATTGGAAGAACAATGGAAAGCTCAAGACTGATGAAAAACCTGAATCTTCTAAAAGAGGAGGGTTTAACAAAGGTCAAAACAAGAAAAATGACTTTGATAAGAGTAAGGTGAAGTGCTATAACTATGAAACAATTGGACATTTTGCAGATGAATGTTGGTTCAAGAATGATGGTGAAGGTAATGGTAATGAAGCAAATGTTGCCGAGGGTAAAGATCTAAATTCAGTGTTGATGATGGCCACAACCTGTGATGAGAGTGGCAAAAGTGATGAATGGTATCTTGACTCAGGGTGTTCAAATCACATGACTTCACATAGAGAGTGGTTAACTGGCTTTGATAGCAATAAGGGAACAAGCATCAAACTAGCTGACAGTAGAAAACTTGCAGCAGAAGGAACTAGTAACATTGTGATCAGAGGCAAGAATGGTGGTAAGGTAATCATTGGAGATTTGTTATATGTTCCAGATATGAATTGCAATCTTATGAGTATAGGTCAACTGGTGGAGAAGGGATTCTTAGTGACTATAGAAGGTTATTCAATGAAACTGTTTGATGCTAAGCAAAAATTTAGTGCTCAAATCAATGTTGTCAAAGAATAGAACATACAAATGCAACATTTCAAGTGATAGTTTGATATGTATGTCTGCAACAATGAGTGAAGATGTTGAAGCACTATGGCACAAAAGGTATGGACATTTGAATTTTAGAAGTCTTAGTGATTTAAATTCTAAGGAATTGGTGCATGGCTTGCCTAAAATCAATGTCAGTAATAAAATTTGTGAACTGTGTGTGAAGAGCAAGCACAGTAGAACTCCATTTGTGTCTGAAATGCCTAAAAGAGCTGGTGTAGCATTAGGAGTTGTTCACTCTGACATTTGTGGTCCTTTTGAAACTCTTTCTTTGGGTGGAAGTAAGTACTTCATCACCTTTGTTGATGAATACACTAGAATGATGTGGTTGTATACTATAAAGCTTAAGAGTGAAGCTTTAAATGTGTTTAAAAGTTTTAAAGTCTTAATTGAGAAGGAGAGTGATAAATCAATTAAGATTTTGAGAACTGATGGTGGGGGTGAATATCAAAAGAATTTGAAAATTTCTGCATTAGTCAAGGCATTGTGCATGAAATTACAGCTCCATATACACCACAACATAATGGAATGGCTGAGAGGAGAAATAGAACTTTGCTGGATATGGCAAGAAGTATGATAAAGCATAAATCTCTGCCACACAAGTTCTGGGGTGAAGCAGTCACTAAAACTACTTATATTTTGAATAAGTGTCCCACAAAGAAATTGAGGGTGGTACCAAAATAAGCTTGGTGTGGGAGGAAGCCTAGTGTAAAACATCTCAAAGTTTTTGGTTCCTTGTGTTACAAGCATGTGCCAGATGCTAGAAGAACCAAACTGGAAGACAAGAGTGAGATCATGATACTTATATGGTATCATCCAACTGGTGCTTACAAGTTGTATAACCCTGTGACTCAGAAAGTTCACATTAGTAGAGATGTGATTGTGAATGAAGCTGAGAAATTGAAGTGGGAAGTGGAACCTGTGTACAATAGAGAGATTCAACAAAGCTACATCTTTCTCAATTCAAGAGATGAATCAGACAATGGTGATAACCTTAATGAAGTGGAGACTGTACAAGGAGTGGAGAACCATCCAATAGGCCTCAGAGAATAAGACAAGTTCCAAATAGATTGAATGATTGTGAAGTCACTTCTGATAGTGCAATTAATGATTATGGTGAACTCATTCATTTTGAATTGCTTGCTGACTCTGAACCTATTGATTACAAAGATGCTTTGAAAAATAGTGTATGGAAAAGAGCTTTGGAAGAAGAGCTTCAGTTAATAGAGAAAAATAAGACTTGGAAGCTAGTTAACCTACCAGACAAGAAAAAGAAGATAGATGTGAAATGGGTGTTCAAAGTGAAATTGAACCTTGATGGCACAATTTCAAAGCATAAAGCAAGGTTAGTAGCTAGGGATTTCTTACAAAAACATGGTGTAGACTATAATGAGGTGTTTGCCCCTGTAGCTAGAATTGAAACTGTGAGACTTATGGTTGCTCTGGCTTGTAAGAACAGATGGTCACTCTATCATTTAGATGTGAAATCAGCATTTTTAAATGGTTCACTTGAAGAGGAGGTGTATGTGTCACAACCCCCAGGTTTTGAAATTCATGGCAAAGAGAATATGGTATACAAGTTGCATAAGGCACTATATGGCTTGAAGCAAGCTCCAAGAGCTTGGAACAAGAGGATTGATGAATTTATGATTCAAATTGGATTCAAGAAATGTGCTACATAGTTTGGTGTATATGTGCAAAGGCTTAAAAGTGAAGAACTCATCATAATTTGTCTGTATGTTGATGATTTGCTCATAACTGGAAGTGGAAAATCAGGAATTGAAGATGTGAAGAGCAAACTCAAGAATGAATTTGAGATGACTGATCTGGGTGGACTTTCATTCTTTCTAGGAATGGAATTTATGAAAAATAAGGATGATATGGTAATGCATCAACATAAATACATTGGTGAATTACAAGAAAATTTGAAATGAATAGCTGCAATTCATTGTAAATCCATCAGAGACAAATTCAAAACTTGATGAGTGCAACAATGATGAGAAGGTGGATTCAACCATGTTCAGACAAATGGTTGGTTCATTGAGATATGTGTGTAATTCTAGGCCTGATATTTGCTACTCAGTTAGTGTGATTAGCAAATTCATTCATGATCCTAGAAAGCTTCATTTGATTGCTACAAAGAGGATACTTAGATATCTCAAAGGTACACAAGATTATGGTTTGCTATTTCCTTATGGCACAAGAAATGAAGGGTGTACTCTAGTGGGATATTCTGATAGTGACTGGTGTGGAGACATAACAGATAGAAAGAGCACATCTGGTTATGTTTTCAAGTTCAACAATGTAGCAATTTCCTGGTATACAAAGAAGAAACCAGTGACTTCCCTCTCTTCTTGTGAGGCTGAGTATATTGCAGGGAGTTTTGCAACATGTCAAGCAATGTGGCCTGATTCAGTGATGAAAGAATTGAAGTGTGAACCTGTAAAACCTTTAGTTCTCAGAATTGACAACAAGTCTGCTATAAGCCTTGCTAAGAATCCAGTTGCTCATAGAAGAAGCAAGCACATTGATACAAGGTTTCTTTTTATCATAGAACAGGTGATAAATGGCTTGGTGGAGATACAATATTGTCCAACATAAGTGCAGTTGGTTAATGGTTTCACAAAATCTGTGAAACTTGACAGATTTGAATTTTTAAGAAAACAGTTAAATGTGTTCAGTTATGAATTAAGGGGTAGTGTTAAAAATGTAATGCATAACTGAATTCATTCCTTATAATTAGTTGGTTTTCATTGTGTTTGACAGTTGGATAACCAACTTGAAAGGTAGTTAGAACCACTTGTGAAGTTAGTTACTAGTTACTTAACTCACAAGTTAGTTAGTATAGTGTAGTATAAATAAAGCATTGTACTATTGATTTGATCCAATGTGGATGAATAAAATTTTCCTTTTTCTCTAACTCTCTTCTTCATCTTCTTCATAGTGTGTCTTCTTAATTTTCATCTTGTTTTCACCAAGTCTTAGGCTCATTCCGCGCCTATATGTGTGTGTGATCCTTGTGTTCTAACATCTATGCTCTCAATTCCCTCTTACTTTAACAAGGATAACATGCGTTTTTTTAATAGTCAAATTTTGTTAGCATCGCAATTTTGCAGGGTACATAATTTTACAAAAATTCTGGAATCCGTTTCCAAGCAATTTGGTTAAACCCAAAAGCTTGTGCAGTGCATGCAATCGGGTGATATTTGTTTTTGCTTCATTTTTGTATAAACTCTTATTTTAGGCACACTTTATGTTTAAAAGTTTTAATATATTATTTTGCCTTCTTATAAAAACATTGTTTCAATTATATAAATGAAGATGACGATTAATTTTTACATCCAAAAAACAACATATATTACCCTGAAATTTTAAATATTTTTTAAATACTAATTTACAATTGACTACTTGTAGTGACAATCTATACACAAATTTCCATATATTTGTACTATATAAGACTTTTTTTACTGCAACAAAGGGAGATCTTAAAGCTGGGTAGGCAGTGCCCAGAATCACCAAATTGGAAATTTTGAGGAAAAAAACAGTAAAAAACTATGTAAGTAATTCTATAATTGGATCACTTGAATCTTGATAATCTTTTGGTCGGGCTGTCAAGCTAGAACCTCTTCTTTGTCCTATAAAGAGACAACAATATCAATTGGGGCTTTCCTTTCAAGTGTCAAATTACACCTTTATCTGCTCAACAAAAATAAAAAATTACACCTTTATGACCAAAATAAATTATACTTTTGATATACTCCAAGGATATGAGAGAAGCTAATGTATTTTTTTTTTGGGTTTCAAGGAGAAGACAAAACTTTAAAACTTCTTTTGTTTAAAAACTATTTAACCATGAGGAAAATGAATTATGAATTATATAATTAAGAGTACTATAAATATTTTTTGGACAGAAAGAGTATTATAAATCTTTTGTATTTATGTTCATGATGATTTTATTTGTTACATTGTCATAAAAAAATTTAATAAATAAATAACGTAAAAAAAAAAAGTTTAATGAATATAAAGCTTCACCCACGTAGTTAATAGTTATTTGGCTAAATTGTATTTTTGACCCTTTAACTTTTACAAACCTGTGATTTTACTGTTTAGCATGACCCTTTTCATAATAACAATTTTAACTTCCTAACTTTAGTCATATTTACAAAGAGGCCGACCCCCACTAATTTCAAAAAAGTCAACACACGTGAATAATAACTCACATGCTACATCAACATAATAGGTTGACGTACGTGACATGAGTCATTGTCCACATTGCAAATGCATCCTATAACTATAGCCATCATATATGTTTTTGGTGCAAATTTTGGTAGTCAGGTATGGTGTTTGGCTGCAGTGATTGGTAAGAACAACATAAAATTAAAATCTCTTTTTTTTTTTTTTTTTTTTTTGTATAAAAGAGGGCTGCAACCCAATTTAAAGTTACATTTGAAAGACCAGCATATATTGATCTTTGATTAAATGATTTTAATTATTCTACTTAACTAAAAATATATTCGACACTTTTATTTATTATTTATGTCAATATCACGTAAAAGACATTAGTCAATATTATACTATATAGTAAACAAATACTTCTTGTAAAAAAAAAAGTAAACAAATACTACTAAAGTTGAATTTCTAGTACCTCAAAAAAATTCTTGTAGTATATTATATTTTATTTTATAGCACGCTATGTAAGCCTATATTGCACAATACAAGGTGGAAATAAGCCTGTGCCTCTGGATAAAGTTTGGAACCAACTTTTGTAATAAACGAAGTGCTTTTAGCTTTTGAAAATCAAACACAACTTTTACACAAATATTTATATTTTTCTCATCCACAGTATATCATAGGGTCTAAAACAATTTGAATTTCACCGTTTCAAAAAAAAAATACAATTTGAATTTCAAGTTCTTAGTTAAGGGGGTAATCTTCTGACCTGTGATGTTGTGGCTTCAATAATTTTTTCTCCATGAAATATTAATTATTTTTTAGGTATTGTTTGGATGCAATGTTTTGAAGGGGAGAATTCTAGCAAGCAATGTATATATTTTGATCTATATATTTCCGTCAATTTTTTGTTGTTGTTGGAAGAATATAATAGATGATTATATAATATTTAAATCACATTTAATTTTTACATAAAAACAAAAGTCGCATTTAATTTTATTTTTTTAAAATTCTTGATTTTCTTAATTTAGAGAAGAAAAAAATAGTCATCCCCTTCAAAATTCTCCATTCAAATATGGTCTTAGCCTTATGATTTTTCTGGTTTCAAATATAATCTTAGCCCTATATATGATTTTTTTTGCTTTCAAATATAGTCTTAGCCTTATGATCCTTTTGGTTTGATATAATCCTCACGAATATTTTTATCTTAATTATTGTTATTTTGTTAAATTTTTTTCCCAAGTAGTTTAATAGTTAGAATTTCATTCTTTAAAGTGAATGTGGCGAAACTTGAATTTGAATCTCAATTTTTATGTATTACAAATCTCAATTCTTATGTATTACAATGTCTTTAGTAAAAAAAAAATGTCTTTATTAACTGAATTATGTTAGGAATTTTTTTTATTTGTAGTTCCTATATTAACTGAATTATGCTAGGAAAGTTTTTATTTTAGTTCCTCTAATACACTTACATATTATTATTTTTCGATAAACAGGGGACTATACATTTAATATTCATCTGAAAAAAGTGGTATATAATAAAGACAAAAAAGTACTTGTAAGTGGTAATAAATTTTCTAGTGAATATATAGCTTTCTCCTGTGTAATTATTTGTGAAGGTATACAAGAGCTTAAAAGCTGCATGCTCTGGCTAGTAAAGAATCCCTTTACATTATTGAATGAAAGAAGCAAAATCAAGGGCTTGTGTACTTAAAAACTTAAAAGGGATTTTTCTTTTAGCGGTATAATAAAATAATAATGTGGTATTAGGCTTTCACGTTGAATCTAATTCGTATATTATGCTTTTATATTGAACATAATTAATCTAATAAAATTAGTTTTACAGTATTAATTAGTTTGTTATATAAAATGCGTCCCTTTTTGTTTACCAAAAAAAAATGCGTCACTTTTTATAAAAATTTGATTTAATTGCATATTTAGTTCTTTATGCTTATTTTAGATTTCAATTTCAATTTGACCTCTTATATTTAAAAAGTTTTGAATTGATCAATTTCAATTTCTTTATGTTTAATTTCATATTTGACTTAATATGAATGTCATAACAAGAATCCTTTCTCCTGGACTTTAACCACCACTAAGACGTCGTATTCATATGATCAAAAAGTTGATCAATAGAAAGTTCGACATTATTAAACAATCAATTATTCATTTCCTTTCAGAGAACTCAACAACACACTATCCACACAACCTGAACTTCTTATTGAATATCTAGAAACTGAGTAGCATGAGACTTAATAGAGTTAGGAAAAAAAGAGTAGAAACTCCTAACCAATTAATCACCCTAGACCAAATAATCTCAAACACATCACAAAGAAGTCTGTTTTTTTTTTTTTTTTTTTTTACTAAAGAAGTCTGTTGTTGAAAAGTCTACATAAGAACAATGAAATATTCAATGGAATTAATCGGTTTCACGCCAAATATTTAACATCTTCCGAATCCTCCTGATGAAAAGTTATAAAAAAAGAATATGTGCTGGCTATTTTGCAAGTGTACAAAATCGTTCAAATAATAAATTAGTAAGTAAGATCGTCTTCACAGGGATTGTGTTCAAAAATACAATTAAAGAAAAATTAGGAATTTAGAAAAGCGGTGGGGGTAGGTGGGTTTGACAAATTAGGAATTAAGAGTTGTTTTGCATAAAAGTAACGGTGTTTGACAATCAGTTTGAGAAAGATGGCTATGTTATTTTGAATCCCTTCCCTTTTCCTACTTGGCTAACATGTTATTATATTTCACAATTCAAATAAGTCTGGTTCCTCACGACGAATTATTCTTTAAATAGTAATAATCACTCTCGTGTCTTATTAGCCTATTCAGTAATGACACACTCCCTAATCCCTTAGGTGAGTTGGGAAATTATGAAAGCATTAAAGATGCACGTTAATTCAAAAGTCACAATCCGCAAGTTACGTGTCCCTACAATAACCATTTGTGTTGAATAATTATCATCAATTTGATATCAAAAGGTAGAGTCAGTACGCTTTCGATATATAGATCAATTCCACGAATACGTATGCTAATGAAAAACATTAAACATAGATGATAATATTTAAATGATTAATAAAGACGGAATTACAATAATATAATAATCAATTTCATGGATCAAGTAGTTCTAGGATACTCAACCTAACCTAAGGAATTTATCTACTCATAGGCATAATTAACATAACAAAAGAGTTAGAAAATTACACATAAAAAGTAATATTGATAAAACGCTAGAAAAGCGACTCCCTATGATATGAGGTTGCCTTCTCTTGAGAGCTTCTTGCTCTTCTTTGTTGCTCCTCTCCACTTGCTTGTAGCTTTGTGTGTTGAGAGACATGAAATAGTGGTGGTCAAGGGCTATATATATAGCTTTTTCTTGGGCTTGGACTTTTTGCATCGTGGCATGATTTATTTCTATCGTGCCACGATGTCTCTCATATATAGGTGTATCGTGGCACGATGCATCGTGGCATGATGGACTTATTTTTCTAATTAACTTTGTATATTTTCTTCAAATAAATAATTTCCATCGTGACATGATGCTCCTCGTCGTGGCACGATGTATTTAGGTAGATTTTCTTCAATTTTTGCTTATTTTTGTGTTATTTCTTCTACTCTTTGCTTCTTGGTCAAGTAACTTCATTCTTTAGGTATTTTCCATGCTTTTTGGACTTGAAAACCTAAGAAAACAACTAAAAACTATCCTAAAAAACTATTTGAAAACATCACATAAATTCCTGTCATCAATACGCCTCTTTAACATAATATCCTTCAAAAGAATCAAACTCTCACCTCCATATGTCTTGTGCATTAACCTACAAAACAACATTAGTCACCAACAAGCTCCTCCCAAGCAAGTAATCTTCGGCGCCATCGCCACCCCCCACTGTTTTGCCAGCATAACTAACACATCTCTGGTACCACGATATCTTTTTCTAAAGCAAGATTATATAATATCTGAAATCTACTATTTATCATTCCAAAACGATGAAAGTTTCCAATTACCCACCCCTCTACTAATGTTATTATCAAACCAATCACAATCTACACCTCCATCTCCCTTTCTAATATTCCACAAATCCTTCCACCACACCGATGCATGTAAACCTTCCTCAACAATAATAAACAAAAAAGGAGAAAGAGGATCTCCTTGTCCGATACCTTTTCTCAAGTGAAATTCCTCCGTAGGATTTCCGTTAACCAAGACGAATGTTGATGCTGAAGTAACCCACTCCATAATCCACTGTTGCCACCAGTTAGCCGAGAATTCCATTTTAGCTATAACTTTATTCAAATAATCCCACTCAACAAAATCACAGGCTTTCTCAAAGTCAACCTTGAACAAAATAAGTTAATTTTTTCTCTTTTTAGCATCATCAACTGCACAATGGCTTAACAAAAACAAATGTTACAACGACTTATCAACATCGCTGAACAATGGATAAATAATTACAACTCTGCAATGGCAAATTAACAAAATCACAATACAACGACAACAATAGTAGCAACAACAATTCTTAGAAATCAAAACACATAATTACAGTAAGTAATTGCCAAAGTCAAACACTAAAACAGAACGAATTTCACAGTTTAAAACATCAACACAATAAAGAAATCAAATATTGATTTCAAAACAAACGGGGAAGGGAAAAGATGGTAAGGTCCTCGACCTACACTACCCTTGTGTTAAAACATGCCCTTAATATGAACTCACCATCCCCCTTACCTCAAATGCTTTCATATAAATAACTCTAATAATCCAAAATTCAGCCGCGAGGTAAGTTAATTAATAACCTTCAATACCAGTCTTGTCTAAATTTGATTAGTGTTATTTCAACAACTAAAATTTGACATTGTATTTCAGCACCGTATAAAAATACAGCACTTATAACTTTTGATATGATTTAAAGAGAGTGTATCAACTTATTTCTGAATATTTGAGTTTTGCCGAAAGAAACATTAAAAAAAAAACCTTTAAATGGAAGAAATTGTCAGTCATTCAGTGGATTGTGTCCCTTAAAATATAAACAAATAACAATATATACAAATTTGTGCCAGTTATGTCCTATTCTGAAACCACTTTGGGTCCATGAGAGACTGTAAAAGGGTACTAAAAATCAGAAGCAAGTTTTGTGCTCCAAGTATTTGTTATGGAAGAAGACAATAGAAAGAAAACAATAAGCTGATAGTGGCAATCTTTTTTTAGCCTTTATAAACACACATGAAATGATCCAAATTAAGCCTTACAATCCATTTACACGTTTATTTGTCAGTGATAATAGTGACATGCAATCTGAACTCTGCAACTCTTCATTGAATTGAATGATGTTCCCCATTCACTTCCTCAAAGCTATACTGCTATAGTACTACAAGTAGTAGTAACAATTAAGAGCCAATTTTGATAAATTTTGTCTTTTATTTTTAAGCATTAAAAAGCTAAAATAAATTAAACATGAGGTTTTTTTGGGACAACTCTCATAACTTAACTAACATCTTGAGTTTGATCCCTAATGTTAAAGCTCTAAGAAAGAGTTTGTCCTCCAATCTTTTGCACAAATTTGATTATCATATTAAACATAAAAGTTAAATGGTGCTTACCCCCGACCCAGTGAATTTTGGTTTACACACTATAATATTTTTTTTTTAGTTACCCATTGTAATGTCAAGATTCTATCTTTTTAACCCTTTGCTGTCATTTTGTCCGCCGTAAAGTTAACAAATTTTAATTTACCCCCTTACTAAGCTTGTCACATCATCATTTCTGAATTATCTTAAGCCAACATATTCAATGAGGGGTTAAAGGATAAAATCTTGATATTACGATAAATCAAAATTCCCTAATATTACAAGAAGGTAAACACTATTTAGATTTCAATTTTTTATCACTTGATAATTTTGAATTAATATTATATAAGTGTAGCTTGTGGCCACATTTTCTTATGAGTGGTTTATTTGTGGGTATGAAAGAATTATACTATTTATTAATATTAAGTTAAGAAATGAACCCTTTTTTATAAAAAAAATAAAGAAAAAATAAATAGGACCCTTGTCCTTAAAAAAATAAGTTAATTTAACATCCAAGTCAATAAATTCTTATAAACAGTTACATATAAAGGTCAACAACCACAACTGTCACTACTATTTATTTATATATTGAGTTTTAATAGTGAGTGTTCTCGGACACATTTTAAAGATTTCAATTAAAGAAATTATTTATTTAAAAAGTTAAATATTTCAATTTACAATATATTGATTTTACATATTTTCATAAAACTTTCTTAAAAATTTACTATTTAAATCCTTAAAGAGTGTCTCCGGGGAGTGAGCGTAATTCAGTTGGTAGTACATTATATTATATATCTAGGGTGTTGGAGGTCGAACCCAATCATCCTACTTATCCATCTTAATGGTAATTTTTTTTGCCACTGGTTACTTGACAAAAAAATGTCACAGAGTGTTCCAGAGACACTTGTTAGCATTTTTCTTAAATATTTAATTATTTTTTGTTGGTGCTTTAAGTATTTGATTATGCGAGGCGATCACAATTAATTTTAAACCGATTAGTTTTTGTAAAAAATTAGTTTTAAAATTAGATTAAATATATTAAATAGTTTATGTTTAAAGTAATGAACCACTTTTATGAATGGTTTACTTCTCGTCATTGTTTAAAGTTATGAGAAATTCTGATGGTACTGAAAAATATTTTTTAAAAGTAAAAATCTCGATGCTTTTCGTCTTTATAGTAAACAATAATGGCATAATTAATGTCAATTCAATACAATTTTTATTTTTATTTTTTATTATTTTCATTAAATTAATATTAATTAAGTCATTTTATTTCAATAGTGAAAATAAAGGTGACTATACTTCCAAACAATGACTATGACTATCCATGTTAAAATTTTCCTTATGTACATTCACATAAATTGAATTCAACATTAAATTTTGATAGAACAAATTAAATTGGAAGTAAAAAATTGAAATCTTAATTTCATATTAAAATTAATTCCAGAAACAAAATCAATTATAAATTCTAATCAATGTCACTCAAACATATCAAATAAAATTTATGCAACTAAAATCACTTTTAACTCCTTATAGTAAAACCAAAGACACACTATAATGTCAAGGTTTTTGAAACCTCTGCCATGGTTATTGTGACTGCATTAACCATATTTGTCTACACTAACACATATGAACATAAATTTAAGCACTAAATTGTAGTAGTATTGAACTAAACCAAGATATTACTCACACTAATATATGAACATGATTTTTTCTGTGTGTAACAGAAACTTAATTAACTTCTTCTACTGATTATCAGTCAAATCAAACCAAATTTGTTTGAACACTTTGATGATAACTTCATGATACTCATCTGAATTCAAAGAAAGGTAACAAGCAAGAAGATCTTCCAAATCCTTTGATGTTCTAATATTGTACTGAACAATCATCTCCACCATTGATTCTCTGAAATCTCTCTGTGGATTCATTGATGACTTAACAATTGCGAAACTATCGGAAAGGCTTCTCCGGTTGCTAGCCGAACTGGTGGTGTTCGACGACACGCTTTTCCGGCCATGTGATTGAATTTTCTTGCTTGAAATCCTTGGTGAATTGATTCTAAGTTTCACACTTGGTGAACTCATTGAGAATCTCCTACTTGGTGTATTTGTGTTGAGGTTCCTCTGTTCTTCCTTTAAAATCTTGACTTTTAGTGACCCTTTAACATTATGTTCATCATTTGATGAAATTTTGTTTCTGGGTTTTGTTTGTTTCTTGTTTGCATAGTTGAGTAAGTAATTGAAATTCTCTGGTTTTGTCACAATTGGTGGAAGTTTCATGAGTTCTGATAATGAATCATACCCATTTAGCTTATCATCTTTTCTTGTTGCAATGATAGAATTGTTGTCAACATCTATTATGATGTCATTTGTTGGAAGAAGAACACGGTCTGTTCTGATTTCTGGGTCAGGGGATTCTGATTCTGCAGAACTATCAAATGGAGATGAAGATGTTAATGATGTTTTTTGTGTTCTTCTTTTTGGTCTTTGTTTTTTTAATGATGATTTTCTAGGTGGTTCAGGTGAAAAATTTGTGTTATTTGTTGTTGGTGGTGAAGTGTTGTAGATTCTATTATTACTTGTTTGGTTAAGTTCTCTTGTAAAGTAGTAAGATTTTCTTGGATTGGTTTGGTAGGGTTGCTTTGATTTTGATGTGTTTGAGGTTGAAGATTTCTTTTTCTTCCTTTGTTGTTGTGTTGTTGGTGTTTGATTTCTTGTTCTTCCCATGTCTCTAAGCTTGTAAAACCAAGCATTAGGCATCATATCTGAAAATTTGAACCTGTAATTTCCCATCACCAACTCTCACTCACTAACTATCTAGTGTTTATCTCTCCCTCTCTCTCTCTCTATCTCTATCTCTCTCTTAAAAGTTGTGTGCTTTCTAGTTCTCTATGTGATGAGTGAAGGATGTGATCATGGTAACAACATGAGTGCTTTTTATTTGGCAATCTTTGGTATTGTGAGATAAATAGAAAAGAGAGACAGAGGAGACTTTTGGAATTGGAGGTAGGGATTAATATGGGGTCCACAAGAGAAGAAAAAGGTTGGGAGAAAAGAAAGAAAATAAGTGAGGTTGAGGTGGTTAATGACTTTATTAGTAATGACAATATATTAATTACCTAATCCCCAAAAAATTTAAAAATAAAAGTTCATTTACTGCTACTCAAAAAGTAGGGTAAATATTGATTTTGGTTCTTAAAATGTACACAAGGCATTGTGATAATAATATTTGAACGAGAAGATGGTAGCTTTGGATTGGGAGGTGGTGGTGTGTTACTCGTATCGTGAAGCAAATTGTGCGGATGTACTGTATTAGTTAAGCATGGATGTAACATGAAAGCGGGAAGTGTTTTTTCTTTGATGATTGTCGTTGTAACATTAGTCATTTATATGTTGGGGATTGTGATAGAATAATTGCGTCGTAGTTTCTCTTTTGTTGGGTCTAAATCCTCTTGTTAATAAAATGATTTAAAAATATTTCATCCATTAAAACTACAAAACATATTTAAATATATTTTTTTCTTCAATTTTCGTTGTTGATGTAAGGTTAGTGTTGGTATCCAAGCTAGGTAAATTTATGATATTGGTGTAAATTCAGATCAACTAGCATCTTTTCCATTTTCTACGTGAATAACCATAAAGAAAAGGCATAGACAAAATCACACTAGATATCACCGTCGACCTTAACTTTTCTAAGGGACGAATCAACCCTAAATTGGAAGAGGAATTTAAAAGAAATTTTAAGGAGTATTTATTATGGAAGGACTTTTTTTAAGAAGCTAAATTAGTCCACTCGAATTGGCAATATAGAGAATCGAACCTAAGACCTTAAGGAGAAACACATTCTTAGGTCTCAAACCAATACTACCAGACCAATCCAAATGAGTTTCGATGTAAGGACTTTTTAATGGGTAATTTGTAATTAATTATGTAGGCGATTTTAGATATTTGAAATCTATCTAGACAATAATCCCGAGTGTCTCAACTCACCTCAACTCACCTAAACATTTCCTTTATCAAAATAATAGAAATGTGTCTTGTAGACATCATTTTGATTTTCAAATATGTCTTTAGTTAGTTTGTTAGTTTAATTTCAAATATATTTTTCTCTAAAAAATTACAAACAAACAAAAAAGAATTTTTTTGAAGAAATGTTTGTAATTTTGATAAATTTAACAACTAAAATTAACAAATTTAGAAACCAAAAAGATATGATTTACACCACAAAGTGACACAAAAATGGTTTAAAGTTGAAATACCCCTTGATAAAATATTTTATTCGCTAGCAAAATTTGTAATCCTTATGGGCTTATGAAACAAGGTTTATTATATAAAATTGTAACCTTAAAAAGTAGAGCAACAATTACCCCAAAATTTTGTATGTGCCCTTTGCAATATTTGGAGTGTTTTCTTTGCTAGTGCTTGTGACATGAACACAGATACTAACACTAAACTGACTCGGATTGACCAATTGGTTAAGTGTTCAGATGCAAAGTAAAAAGCAGTATACTTTTATAAGTGGTAAAGATACTATTTTGTTGAAAGATCATTGGATATTTTTTTTTAAACTCGGTATTCGGTCTTAAACCGAATAATCTGAGGGGACCAATCCCACCGCCCACTTGCGGAAGTCTCATTTAAAGCTAAATTTTTTTGTTCTGTATGGAATAGTCCACCGAAATTAGCACCAGAAGAAATCAAACTTGAGATCTTGAAAGAAATATACTTCAAAGATCTAACCCAACATCACTAGATCAACCAAAGTGGGTTAGATTTTTGGATTATTGTATTCAGCTAGCAATGTTATTTTGGTTAAAAAATTGTTCTTATGATAAAGGAAAAAGGAACACACATAGAAGCTTTTAGTATTGGAAGCTTGTTATGTGGGTCAGAAAGATTTAATACATGTATTCAATTTTTGGAAAAATTTCAGTGGCCCATCTACTTACTAGTAAGATTTATAAATTTGGATTACTATACTTTTTTTGTGATATTCTTTTCTTATCATTGATTCTTTTTCATGTTTATGGAAATTAGAACATGGGTTTGTTGTTATATAGGAAGGAGTATTGGTTTGGCATTATGACTCTATTTATCCATCATCTTTTTCTTGGAAAACTCTTGACCTATCATGACTCTTCAGTAAGAACAGGAATCAATTTTTCAACCAGATGAAATACAGTGTAGATTCCTATGTTGCAGAACAAATGAGAGAAAATATGTTTGTATATATACGATGTTTTTAGTGTGCATATAATAAGTAAATTTGTCAGAAATTATTAATTTGTTAATAAAACATAACCATTTAACCCAAAAAAAAGAATTTTAAGGTTTTTTAGGAGCAATATCTTACTAGGGCGGTTAATTCTTGGGCATATTCCATAGATTTGAGATTATTTCTTTATGTATTGAACATTTAATAGTTAATGAAATGTATTAAGTTTGTTCGATTAAAATAAAATAGTAGATTTTTGTCAAAAAAAGATAAGAAAAGAGAAGATTTAAAAAGAAAAAACTTGTAATTAAACACAAATTCATTTAAACACCATTTAAAAATCTAAAAAAATATAGCTCAATTTATCTTAATTTTTTTTTAAATAAAATAAAATTGATTGATGTACAAATTTCTTAAATATTTGATAGCGGTTCCACCACTATCTTGTTGGGTCACGAGGGGCAGCCACCGTAAGCATACATTGGACATAAGAACAACTCTACAAGTGAGTTGAATACTACATTTTAACCCAATACTTTAAGGCGTTATGTTTATGGGTTCTCTCACTTATAAAATGTCCAACTTCCACTTTTCTAAGCAATGTGAGACTTCTCACCTCACACTTGCCACGACATATTTGACTTGTATAAAACAAATATTTAAAGAGGTTAGTCCTTTATATGGATCTCAATCATCTAAAAGATTAGTCTCGACAAGTTATAGGTAGGGGATAATGTGGTTTTAAAAGGAAACTAGTATAATACCCATGCTTATCCACGGGTCGTGGTGTTGCCTCGATTTTTTATCATTGGGCGAATATTGTATAGTGTACATTAGTCCTGTTATAATATATATTACTTGTCATTATAAGATTGTTGTCTTGTATGATAATTATAAAATTGTTTTTCTATCATTTTGAAACCGATGAAGTAGTAATATTGGTTCCTACTATGATGCAGAATTGCAGTTAATTTAGGCATCATTGATAAATATGTGTCATTTATGTTTTTATCGCAGGTTTATTTGAATTATAAATATTACTAAATATTAAAGTTGAAAAATTTGATTAAAAATATTTTGTTTATAATTAAAAAATTGATATATTCGTTATTTAAATTTTTCATCAGCAAAAACTTATTCTTCGTGTATAGTTGTTATTTAAAGTTTTTATCAACAAAAATTTGTTCCTCCGTATGAAATAATTAATAACATATTCCCCATGTAGAGTAGTTATTTAAATTTTACATCGGCAACTATTTATTCCCCGTTTACAATATTTAAAATAAATTTTTCATTGGCAATAACTTGTTCTTTGTTCTTTGTGTATAATAGTTAATTTAAAATTTTCATCAACAACAATTTAGTCATCATGTACAATAGTTAATTAAAACTATCATGAACAATAACGTATTCTCCATGATATTAATTATTTAAGTTGTGGTTATCTTGCACATGACCATGGTACGTACAATGATCTGTTTGATCTTGTAGGCTTTCATAATGAAGATTCAATGCAACATTTGTTTGGATAACGTCCAACATTTTTGTTCTACAACAACAACGCAAAAAAAACCTTGCAAATATTAGTTGTCATGTAATATGCATGACTCAACAAGTCATATTTTATACAAGAAAAATAAGATATTATTCTTTACAATATATATATATATATATATATAGTTGTTGGTGTTGTTAGTTATTAAAATGCATGGCTTTAGTCATATTTATCATGGGATTGAGAAAAAATAAATTGTGTGTGAATTATCTAATTTTCGAAATTAATTGTTATTTTAAAATTAACAATTTTTTTATTTTATTTATCTAATATTTGTATCACTTAAATCTTTAAATTGAAAGTAAAATCTTTAATTTCATACTAAGTTCAACATAAATTGTAGATTATGAGTATCTAAGTTTGATCTCTAATTTGAACAATACTTGATATATTTTTCTTATCACCTAAGAATTTCAGAATACTAAAGATTATAGATCCACATAAAAATTATAAAAAAATATGTATGAAAATTAATATATGAGTAAAAATATAGGTTGCCATAGAAATTATAAAAAAATTGGCATGCATATTAATATATGAGTAAAAATATAGTTTCCCGTAAAAAATTATAAAATGTAAGCATGTGTATTAATATATGGATAGAAATATCTGCACCACTCTTTGGTTTAAAAAAAAAATATGGGTAGAAATATACATCCTCGTATAAATTATAAAAGATAGTCAATTTTATTTATATTTATATATAAGTAGAAATATAAGTCCCACATAAATTAACAAAAAATAGTCAACCTTACTAATATATATACTATATGTCTTGTCTACATCACCAAAAAAAATAAGACTCGTATATATTATAAAAAATAGACAATGTTTTTTTTAACAAGGCAAAATGAGATATATTATATAAACAGAACCAGCACAAGGCGTACTGAGAAAAATTAAGAAAGGTTACAAAAAGAGTAGAAAAAAAATCATAATCAGCAAATTATACAATGCCCAAACAAAGCAATGGACTAGACCGCCAGCTATGACAGTTTAAAGCTAAAGTGCTACTCGTCGACTTCAACCACCTATAGGAAAAAAAGCTTGATCTTTTCCAACATCCGATGTAATGAATGTGTCGAGCCTCTAAACAGTCAAATGAGTTGCATAAAAAAACGGCGCGCTCGGACACCACTTGCTGAATATGTAAACTAAACGAAGTGATCAGATAAGGTATGTGAATCGACCGATGAAAAACCTAACCAAGAGTGAACTAGAAATCAGAGAGAACCAAAAGTGTTACAAGAGAGGAATAAGTCTTGAGCCGATTCGACCGCTCCACATTCGGTCACACAAAAATGAGCTTATAAAGTTGGTGGGTAACCTCTCGCGCAAGAGACGCCATGCAAAGATGGAGACCTTCAAGGGAACCTAAGTGTGCCAAATGGGTCATTCCACAACGTCAGTACTAACCGAATTAATCCTGTGTAGTCAAGAGCTGATATGCACCACAAACAGAGTAGCCTGTCACAGGATCTGGCTGCCACTGCCATCTATCTAAAGGCTGAGCCTGTAGGTAAAGAGTATGAAGTAAAGACTGACACTCCCCCAACATCTCATCCTCCCACACTCTCAACTGCCTCCTCCACACTCACGCCTCCCCACCATCCCCCTACCCTAACAGAGCCATCTCAGCCACCGCTCCTTGATTTAGTCTCCGCCAAGTCAAATATGCGTGCAAACTGCTCACACAAAGGAGTCTCATCCGCCCAAGGATTAGTCCAGAAGAAAGTGCCAGACTCATCCCCCACTTTTTTTTAAAGAAAGTAATTTAAATAAATTTTTTCGAGGAAGTATTTTCTCGGACAACTCAAATTCGTTATTATATTAGTATGAGTTAAATAAGTTTTTTGACCCTATAAATATATCAAGTTTCGTTTTTAGTCCCTATAGTAAAAGATTTCTATAATGTATTAAACTCGACCACAAAAAAAAAAAATATACTAACAACTAATTTTTTATAAGAACTAAAAAAAGTTTTGATTTTTTTTGAAAAAGCTAAATTAGCCCATCCAAATTGACATCAGAGATAATTGAACTTGAAACCTTAAAGAAGAGCACACTTCCAAGTCCCAAACGAATACCACCTGACTAACTCAAGTGAATTACATTTGAGATATTCATAAGAACAAAAAAACTTATTTAAATTTAAAATAACAATATAGAAGACAAAATTATTTAAATTTTGGCCATGTGTCTGTTTTTTAGGATGGCTAATTTTAGCATAATACTAAAATTTATTTTTTACAGTAAGCCCCATTCATTAAAATGACAAAATTAATATGTTTTTGGTCTCTATAAATATCTAAATTTTTTTTAATTCCTATAAAAAATTTCAGCATGTTTTGTTCCCTTAAATATTTCCTTTCATGAAATTTGGCCTCTGTTTTCAGTCAACTCGTGTATATTATTTGAAATTTTTTCTACAGTCAAATTATAGGATTCTTTCATGCAAAAAAGTCTAATTTTTTTTAACAATGGATTAATTAAATATGAATTTTTTAGTTTATTGCGCATAAATTATTCATTTTATGTTAAAAATTTCTAAATTTTTGAGGGAGACGTTCTTAAAATATTATAAATATGAATTAAAAAAATCATAAATGTGAAAGTAAACAAAAGTTTGTTTAAAGGTAAGAACTAAATGTTGTGACAGAAAATATTTGAGAGACCAAAAGTTGTTGAAATTTTTTATAGTGACTAAAAATAAAATTCGAGATATTTATAGGGATCAAAAACTTATTTAACCCAAATTAATATAATACAAAAGGATCATGAGTTGGAACATACCTCATCCATATTTTGATATCAGAACATATAGAAATTTTAGAAGCCAATATGGCGTTAACAAAATAAAATTTGAGTTTAACAACCAAACTATTTTTAAGGATAATGATGGAGTACCAAAAAAACAATGTTGGTGACTTTTGAGGAGTTTACAAGATGTTTATGTAGTTGATATGGGTATGGTAGAAGTAAGATATAAACGTAGTGGATTAGGTGGAAGGATCCGACTTAGTTGGAAACAAACTACAGCTAGTGGCATGCATGGGAATGCCATAATAACAACCTTGATGCAAGAAGATTGTGGTTGAAACTGTGTTGAGATTGAACATGGTGTAGTAGCCGTATTAGAATTATTAGTATTTATTTTTATTATTTTACCAATTATTTATTTATATGTGATTATGTGACTTTGTGAATAACTATATTTTGTGTGTTTGAGGATATTTTAGTCATTATGACATTTATAGTGGTTATGAGTTTCCAGAGTAATGAGAATTAATAGGATTAATTAATTAGAATAAGGTTAATTGGGGACGAAGGTGGTGAACTTATCTAGTGAGAATGGTAGGGTGGATCTCAAAAGAGAAAGTGTGGATCTTTCGGAAGAGGAAAAATTGTAGCAAAAAAGATACTTCTCGGAGTTGCGATTATTACTTCAAAGCAAGGAGAGAACTTTTTTCCAATGATCTAGGTTAGATGGTTGAAAGAAGGCGACGCCATTACAGGGTATTTTCATGCTTCATCAATAGTCAAAAGAGGTCAAATGCAATGGTGGCTTTTAAAAGTGGAGTAGGTTGGATCGAAAAACCACTTCACTAAGTTGTTTTCGGAAGTAGGGTGGGAGAGGCCGCGACACGATGGTATTGAATTTCTAAAACTCCCAAGTAACCAAAATATGGGTCTTGTGAGGAGCTTTTCGGAGGAGGAGGAGGAGGTGAGGAGCATGGTGCAAGAAGTCGGTAGGAATAAGAGTCCGAGTCGGGATGGTTTCAACTTCACATTTAGGACGAACAACTTGCACTTGAATCCTCCTCTTCCCCCATGATAATCCAGAATAGTATCAATATGTTCAATGTGTTCGTCTAGGTCTCCGGTTCTGTCATATATTTCCAATTTGGGTGGTTTTCAACAGACTTCGATGCAGTCTGTGATCTTTGTTGAGAACGGGTCTATGATATGATGAGTGTGATTCATCTTATGGAGTCTATTGTCACCATTGTCTTTGGGCCTTGACGAGGGAGACCCACTGTTGTTGTCATCAACTGAGTCATCTGGTGGGGGTCCGTCCCTATGTCCACCCTTTCCTGTCCAATGTTCCTATTATGTACTTTGTTGTTGTTACCATTAGTGTGGCCATATGTATTAGCGTTGGTTGCCCCATCGTTGATTACGGGACTTTGGGTTCCGTTTTGAGGATCGTTGTGTTGTGATCCCGCTTCACGATGAAGTGATGTATGTTGACTTTGGGGTATCAAGTTCATTGTTTGCTAGACTTGAGGTATAGACTCCCTGTTTGCGGATTATGGAGTATCGGGTTCTCTGGTTGCGCATTTTGGAGTATGTGACGTGATATTGCTTGATGTGCCAATTACTGGTTTTGCTCAACGTTAGAAATTTTGTTGTTTTGTTGTTGAAGTAATGTGTAAATGTTGAGGAGTATGTTGTTGGTCGTCTGGTTAGAGTTGGAATCCTCTCCATTTCTTCAAAGGAATGACAAATGCAATTACTATAGTTTTGATGTAAATCAATAATATAAATGCACGTCTTTTGAGAATAATTGATATTTTTTGAATAATTATACATTTAAACTTTGATACTTGCATTTTCCATTTCTTTTAAGAAATGGAGAGGATTCCAACTCGTCTGGTTAACCTGTGGGGTTTGATGGGTTGTAGTGTTTTGTTAGTTTAGTGGGAATACATCTAAGGGGGTTTTAATCGAATTTAGGTTCACTCCATTTCTTATCCCTCCATTTGTTCTCCATTTAGAGAGATATAGACACAAATAAAATTAGTGGGACCCACTTTAAAAGTGGGTCCCACTAATTAGTAGATCCCACTAATTTTATTTGTGTCTATCTCTTTCTAAATGGAAGACAAATGGAGGAATAATAAATGGAGGGAACCCAAACCGGTTTTAATCTAGTCCAGAACAACATGGAAGTAAACTGAAATTCGCTAACAATACATGGAACAAAAGAAAGTGTATTATTCTACTTCTTTTAATTTATTTTTCCCATACAATCAATAAAATGGATAATTATTTAAATTAACTTATAACTTCTTTTTTGATATAACATTTTTTAATATGTCCGAAATTGCCAAAATGAAATATAATTTGGAAACAACCGGGTAAGATGACTAAAAATCATTTGAGATGAACTAAATAGTACAAGAACTAAAACAAAAATAACAAGATTGTACCCAAAATAAAGAAGCAAAATAACGAGAAACAAAATAGAAACTTGTTTAGAGATTGCAAACAAAAATTCATCTTTTCAAGGTCTAAAATTAGACATCGAGATATCTCCTAGACTAATGACATTTAACTATTTAAGATATACTAATAGCTAGATTGCTAGGCCTAGCTGAAATAGTGACCAAGTCTAGAATTTGAAATTGACAAATTCATATCCATAATGCCTTGAATAATGAATGATATATAGGTACACATTGTACTACAATCATACAAGGAAATTAATGTTGATTACCAATCTTGTAAATTTGCATTGGGAACATTGTAACAAAGTTCTTTTTTTCTTCCTAAAATCATATGGTTAAAAAATGTGCCTTTGATACTTTGCCTAAGATGCTTGAAGTTGGTCAATTGGTCCCCCTACTAAGTGACCGTAGAAAGGTACAAGTCCATAAGCCACCCCTAACGGTCTGACTAATGTGAGGTGTATCTAAACTGGACTTAAATCAAATTGAGAAAGATGGGTTTTATTTAAGGGGTGGGGACCAAAGAGTGTTTCTCTCAAGGGATGAAAAATATTGATTAGATTGTTTTTATTTTTAGGGTGGACAACATGTACATTGTGAAATATTATCCATATTGTTTTATATCTTTTTCTAGTAACATGAAGTGAATGCATGAACCTAATTCAATGTTAAGGCTATTCATATAATAGTTTTCATGCGTGTGTTGTTTATTTTGATCGATGGAAATGTGATGTTTACTTAATTTTGATAGGTAGTATGGTTAAAGTAGGAAGCGGGCAGTTTATTGCGTCTATTAAGTAAATTAATACTCCCTCCGTTATTTTTTAAGTGTCCGTTTAGAATAGTAACACAAAATTAAGAAATTGGATTTTTGCACCTTATCTTCCTATTATACCCTCATCAATAGATTTATTGTTATACCAAAAAAATATTTTCAGATTATTGTTATCAAGAGAATATAACAATAAACAAACTTTTTTGTTTTTTTTAAAAAAAAAAGCCTTTAGTTTTTCAAATATATATAAAAAAATATTTATTGAAAAAGATAAGTGTAATTAAAAAAGGGTACAATTGACAAATCGTACCCTTAAAACACAAAATGGACAGTTAAATCGAAACGCTAAATCCGATAAAACTGGACACTTAAAAAAAAACGGAGGGAGTAACTTAATTCTTTGTAAGTTCTTTACAGAAAAAAAAAAGGTTTAAACTCTAGTCATAACGTCTGACACTAGCAATTTCGGCATTTCTGCCGGTTAAGCTAAAATTTGTGAACAAAAGGTTTATAATTCTACCGGTAGTTCTTTCTCTATCTTTTATTGTAAGATTTATATTTGAGATTTCTTTGCCCCCTTAATAGGATTTCTCAAAATTTTACATGCATTAAAAAAATTATACAAAAACCCTTTGAGAATAATAAAAAATGGAAAATGTTTAATTGGAACATGAAAACTAATTCAATTAGTTCTCGTTAATTTTTGGGAAGGAGTGGATATTATTCAAGAAGAAAAAGGATTCAATTATTTTGAAAGAATTGAACGAGGCGTGTCCATTCTTCATTAAGTGATAAATAGACCAAGGTCAGTCATGCACAAGTGGAGGGTGTGATACCTAACCGGCCTCCAATTTTTGGGGGCTAAAAACAATTATATGGCAGTATGTCTCTATAAAAATAAGGTGAATTTTTCGATACATATATTATGTGGATATGTACTGGTACATTTGCTAAGGTGGATAATTCTGATTGGTTTACTAATAGTATTTATTAATTTTTCTATATTAAATACTATTTGTGAACCAATCACAATCATCCACCTAAGCCGTGTACATATCCACATAATATGTGTACCAGAGTGTTTACCTAAAAATAAATACGTTGGTTTAAAAAAATAAAAATAGTAGTAGATTTAAATTTGAAGTTTTATTTGTGCTTTACTATATTACAAAAATGAGTTAATGACTTAGTATTGATAACAATTGATAATGATCATTTGAAAAATATATAATAAGAAGACTTGATCGATTAATTTGTTTCAAAACTGCTATATTGGAGGCTTGTTTAAGTAGGTAGAAGGTATTTTGTTTTTATTAATTAAAAGTTTTTTTTATGTAGAAATAAGAATATTTTGTATGTTTAATTATAAGAATGGTTATTTTTTATATTATTTACAATTTAAATGAAGATTACTCTTTATAAATTTTTTGTATTTTTTATTAAGGCTTTTTTTTTTTGCTCCAAATAGTCGGAACCAATCCTAAATAGGATCATACAGTTTTGGATTATTCTTTATAATTGACGCATTTCTAATGTATCCGACACCAGCATACAACTAATATAAAGAGTAATCGTGCTTTATTAAGTAATAAATTGGCCCATAGAATTTTGGTTTGGGTCATTCTTTACGGTGGGTGCATTTCTAATCTCTAATCTTGTCTGCAATTACTCTTGATCAACATCTGAAAACCACCTTGGTTTCTAAAAAAAAAAAAAAGCTTAGAAATTTGAACATTAGAAGACTTAATGAATTGTCAAACTTTTGTCACATACCATTGATCGATACGACACATTGCATTGAAGCAACAACTTCTTCATTTCAGACACTCTGTTGACTTGTGGAATTGATGCATGAATTTCTTGATTCTCCTTAGGCATAGGCTGATATATTTCTGAGATAATGATGACTTGTTTGTCATCTTTTGATAACACTGCAGTTGTTACTCACATTTGATGGGAATGTGATGTTATTTAATTAGTATTAGTATGGTTAAAGTCGGAAATGGACGTCAGGTAAGCCTCAGTTGGTAGGATATTTGTATTATATATGCAAGGGGTTGGGATTCGAACCCCGGTCATCGCACTTATTCACTTTATGGGTGGAATTTCTAGCCACTAGATTATTTGAAAAAAAATCGAACGTGGGTAGTTATTGATTGCGGTAATTGTTTCTGACTGTTTAATTAATAACGAATGACCGAGATTAAACAATGTAAAATTAACCAAATTAATTAATTAAATAAATCAGCGGCATATGATATTTTGTGTGTGGCTCAAATTATTTACTGCGTGTACATGTGTGAAATAGTTATATCATGCAATCCAGATACGGGTAAAGTTCTTCATTGGTAAAGTTTGTAATGCTTCTTCTAAAAGGGAATTGGTTTTGCCACGCTACGGGTTACTCGCGCGCCGTACAAAATCTATTTTCAAATAAATCCAAAACAAACGGGCCCTAAATCTCCTATAAAAAATGTAAAGTTTGGACTTTTATATGAAAATGGAGAAGACCAATTCCTTCTATCAGGCCGTTTATTTTGTTGTGATTTATGTAGGCCCAAACAAATTTAGGTCATGAATGATTGTGCAATAGGATGGACCAAAGGGAAAATAAAAGTTGCGTTAGCATTAAATAAGAAAAATTTCTCTTCCGACCCCCTGTCATTCTTTTTTACCCTCCAATATTCCAATTTTGCCCCTCATAAAACTTCGGTTCGAAAAAACCAAATTTTTTGTAGTGAAAATTCAAATAAATTTCAGTTTCTAGAAACCAAAAAAAAATTTGAAGGCAAAATTGGAAATTCAAGGAGTAGAAAAGAAATAGGGGGGTCGCTTGAGAAATTTTCTTAAATAAATACTTATATATGTTTGGGACAGTTTCTCTCCCTCCCCACCCTCCAAAATTTCTCTTCTCACGTAAAACACGCAGAAAATTTCGAAAAATTCATTGAAAAATATTTTTCGAAATTTTCTATGTGAAAAGATAAATTTGGGAGGGGAGAAGAGAAATTGTTGTATGTTTGATACACTACTAGGTCCCAAACCAATACCACCAACCTTGTAGGGACTAATCTTCTCGATGTAACTGAGATCCATTTAAGGGGTTGACACCTCTCCCAACAAATGATTCTCCATACACACTGGCCGGAGATCGAACCCAGGACTAAATGGGAGTATCTACCACTTGTGCCACACTATGTTCGTTAATATTTTTATTTTATTTTTATAGAATCACTGTACAAACAATTTGTCAGCATAGACTATTTTTTTTTATGAAAAAAATCTACAAAAACTAAAACCATAGATAACATAAAATTCAGTGATTAATTTGGTCTCTAAGAAATGCAAATGCTAATTTGAGATCCTAAGGATATCATATATTGTTCAAGTAGTCTCTAATATGTGGACTAAAATATTCTCATAAATTAACTGACCCCAATCTGATTATACGGTCCGGTGGACCCAATACTGGTGGTAAAAATGAAGATATTCAAATTGAAATTTTCGATTTTTAGAGATGAAATTCATATTCTTTATTGGAACATTTTAGGGTATTTACTCAATAAAAAAATGGTAAGTGTATATATATATAATAGAAGGTTTGGCGGTGAGAGATATACTTTTCGCAGTCAATGTCAGGTTTAATTTCGAAGGGGAAGCGGACACCACACTAATTGGCTGGGAGGGCAGCGACAATTGGAAAATCGATTTCAGGGATGTTGGTGTTCTGGATTGGGCCTAAATGCCCAACGCGTTGAGGACGTCCACTTTTGGGTCGTCGAGCAAGGCCCAAAGCACAAGCCCAAATTCACTTGACCGTTGGACAGCGTACGTCTCCCCTACGACTCGTAACGCCCAACATCGGAATGATGAGTATTAACTTCTCATCACGGCTCCTCAGCCGTTTTCCGACAGCCATTGATGGGCATTAACTGCCCATCAACGGCCTTGGCAAAGCGTTGGAGCTATATATATAGAGCACCTCACAACTGCAAAAGGTACGTAACATTCTATATTGAAAACCTATACTCTACCTCTACTGACTTGAGCGTCGGAGTGCCTGTAGGTACACAACCCCCCTCCGGGTACATTTGGACTGAACGGAACCACAAACCGCCGTGCACCGCCGTGTCTGGTCGACTCTGATCAAGGTAAGATCAGTGGCGCCGTCAGTGGGGACTTAAAGTTTCCCCGTCTTTCCCCAGAATCAGACCAAAACTCATACAAAAAAATCCCATTTTCTCGACCAATGGCCGGTGCAAACCAAGAATTCATGGGAGAGAACAATCCCCCAAATCCTCCACACCACCAACTCGATGGCTTAGAAGCATCTGTCACGCCGGAAGGTAGCGCAGCACAAGCACAAGTGACTCCACTTGATGTACCACCACTGCACCACGTACCCCCACCGGAAGACCCATTGGTGGTCCCACAGGTGCCACTAGGAGCACGGAAGTAGTGATGACCGCATTGGTCAACACCATCAACAGACAGGGACAACTCCTTCGCGAGCAAGCTGATAACATGCGCGGACAGAACGACTTAATACACGAGCAGAATCACCGAATCCAAGCAGTCGAAAATTCACGCGCTGCCTCAAAGATCTCGCGAAGTAATCGTCGACACAGGTCGCCAACACCTGAGAACAACCGCTCGCGATCGAGGTCTAGGTCCCCGAGACCTGGACCTCGACGAAATGCGGAGAGACCACTGAGTCCAGTCAGAGAAAATCCTCGGAGGAAGAATCGCTATCGTCTACAAAGAAACAACCGCACTCCCCCACCGAGGAACAACCGTTCACCTCCTCAAAGAAATAACCGCTCACCACCGAGGAAAGGTGAAGTCGTTGCTCGTGGAGGTAATGCTCGACATTCCCCAAGAAGGGAATCTTCGGGCAGTGGAGATGAGAGGCACCGACTCGCGAAGAATCATGGACATTCCTCTCCCATGAGGATTGGAAAAACCCCCATCCCTGGATAAGTACGATGGGACAACCGACCCTGACGAGCATATTCAGAGCGTCGAGACTGCCCTCGACTACAGGAATCTGCGGGGAGCGATCAAATGCAGGTTGTTTCCACTCTCCTTGATACGAGGAGCATCAACATGGTGGAGAAATTTGCCACCAGGCTCGATCGACTCATGGGAAGACTTATGCCGCATGTTTACATCACATTTCACCACTTCTCGGCGGCATTCGAAGACAGTCGCCAACCTGAAGGCAATAATCCAAGGTCCTGAGGAATCTCTTCGAAGTTATATCGAAAGGTTCAATAAAGTCTCTGTCGAGGTCGATGCGACTGACAAAATGAAACTGTATCTTCTCGAGAAAGGACTCCGTGAAGAAACAAAATTCCAAGAAGCTGTTGGAATCGTCGAAATGGAAAGTCTCCCCACTAAGTGACCGCAGAAAGGTACAAGTCCATAAGCCACCCCTAACGGGCCGACTAATGTGAGGTGTATCTAAACTGGACTTAAATCAAATTGAGAAAGATGGGTTTTATTTAAGGGGTGGGGACCAAAGAGTGTTTCTCTCAAGGGATGAAAAATATTGATTAGATTGTTTTTATTTTTAGGGTGGACAACATGTACATTGTGAAATATTATCCATATTGTTTTATATCTTTTTCTAGTAACATGAAGTGAATGCATGAAAATAATTCAATGTTAGGGCTATTCATATAATAGTTTTCATGCGTGTGTTGTTTATTTTGATTGATGGGAATGTGATGTTACTTAATTTTGATTATGTAGTATGGTTAAAGTAGAAAGCGGGCAGTTTATTGCGTCTATTAAGTAAATTAATAACTTAATTCTTTGTAAGTTCTTTACAGAAAAAAAAGGTTTAAACTCTAGTCATAACGTCCGACACTAATAATATCGGCACATTTCTGCCGGTTAAGCTAGAATTTGTGGACAAAAGGTTTATAATTACTGGTAGTTCTTTCTCTATTTTTTATTGTAAGATTTATATTTGAGATTTCTTTGCCCCTTGATAAGATTTCTCAAAATTTTACATGCATTAAAAAAATTATACAAAAACCCTTTGAGAATAATAAAAAAAGGAAAGTGTTTAATTGGAACATGAAAACTAATTCAATTAGTTCTCGATAATTTTTGGGAAGGAGTGGATATTGAAGAAGAAAAAGGATTCAATTACTTCCAAAGAATTGAACGAGGCGTGGCCATGCTTCATTAAGTGATAAATAGACCAAGGTCAGTCCTGCACAAGTGCAGGGTGTGATACCTAACCGGCCTCCAATCTTTGGGGGCTAAAAACAATTATATGGTAGTATGTCTCTATAAAAATAAGGTGAGTTCTTCGGTACATATATTATGTCGATATGTACTGGTACATTTGCTAAGGTGGATGATTCTGATTGGTTTACAAACAGTATTTATGAATTTTTCTATATTAAATACTATTTGTGAACCAATCACAATCATCCACCTAAGCCGTGTACATATCCACATAATATGTGTATCAGAGTGTTTACCTAAAAATAAATACGTTGGTTTAAAAAAATAAAAATAGTAGTAGATTTAATTTGAAGTTTTATTTGTGCTTTACTATATTACAAAAATGAGTTAATGGCTTAGTATTGATAACAATTGATAATGATCATTTGAAAAATATATAATATGAAGACTTGATCGATTAATTTGCTTCAAAACTGCTATATTGGAGGCTTGTTTAAGTAGGTAGAAGGTATTTTGTTTTTATTAATTAAAAAAGTTTTTTTTTACGCGGGAATAAGAATATTTTGTATGTTTAATTACAAGAATGGTTATTTTTTATATTATCTACAATTTAAATGAAGATTACTCTTTATAAATTTTTTGTATTTTTTATTAGGGCTTTTATTTTTTGCTCCAAATAGTCGGAACCAACCCTAAATAGGATCATACAGTTTTGGATTATTCTTTATAATTGACGCATTTCTAATATATCCGACACCAACACACAACTAATATAAAGAGTGACCATGCTTTATTAAGTGATAAATTGGCCCATAGAATTTTGGGTCATTCTTTACGGTGGGTGCATTTCTAATCTATAATCTTGTCTGCAATTACTCTTGATCAACATCTGAAAACCACCTTGGTTTCTAAAAAAAAAAAAAGCTTAGAAATTTGAACATTAGAAGACTTAATGAATTGTCAAACTTTTGTCACATACTACGATTGATCGATACGACACATTGCTTTGAAGCAACAACTTCTTCATTTCAGACACTCTGTTGACTTCTGGAATTGATGCATGAATTTCTTGATTCTCCTTAGGCATAGGGCTGATAATGATGACTTGTTTGTCATCTTTTGATAACACTGCAGTTGTTACTCACATTTGATGGGAATGTGATGCTATTTAATTAGTATGGTTAAAGTCGGAAGTGGACGTCAGGTGAGCCTCACTTGATAGGATATTTGTATTATATATGTAAGGGTTGGGGTTCGAACTCCGGCCATCCCACTTATTTACTTTATGGGTGGAATTTCTTGCCACTAGATTATTTTAAAAAAAATCGAACGTGGGTAGTTATTGATTGCGGAAATTGTTTCTGACCGTTTAATTAATAACGAATGACCGAGATTAAACGATGTAAAATTAACCAAATTAATTAATTAAATAAATCAGAGGCATATGATATTTTGTATGTGGCTCAAATTATTTACTGCGTGTACATGTGGGAAATAGTTATATCATGCAATCCAGATACGGGTAAAGTTCTTCATTGGTAAAGTTTGTAATGCTTCTTTTAAAAGGGAATTACTTTTGTCACGCTACAGGTTACTCGCGCGTCGTACAACTTTTCTTTTTACCCTTTCGGCTACTTAAGTAACGAACGTTATATTTTTGAAATTCTCATTTTTATAACGTCTGCTACTTAAGTAGCGGACTTTATAAATGTAAGTTGTTTTTGGGGTGTTCGCTACAAAAGTAGAGGACGAGGGTATGTTGTTAAATTCGTAGGGCATGTTTGTTTCAACTTTAAAAAAATAGATTTTTTCTTTGTATTTTTTAAAATAGATTTTGTAAAACTGTTTTTCAAAATATTACAAGTTTTTTTGTATTCGTTTTTTCTAAATTGAAACACTAATTTTGACATCATATGACATAAATATACATTATTTAAGTTCAAAACATAGTCTAATTTTTTTCAAAAAGTTGTATTTCAAAATGATTTTGTGAAAATCTATTTGAAATAGCTTTAAAATTAAGTGATTTTTTGAAATTTTGATATCCAATTTTTTTTTCAATAAAATGATGAAATACGTAAAATAACATTTTAAGAATAACTATTAAAACAAAATTTTCATTTGAAACTTTTATAAAAAAATTCTTTGTAAATTTTTTTTATACTAAATTTTTTAACACTACAAAATCTATTTTCAAAGAAGTCCAAAACAAACGGGCCCTAAATCTTCTATAAAAAATGTAAAGTTTGGACTTTTATATGAAAATGGAGATGACCAATTCCTTCTATCAGGCCGTTTATTTTGTTGTGATTTATGTAGGCCCAAACAAATTTAGGTCATGAATGAGAAAAAAAAAATTTCTACCCCAACATTTATCTCTTTACCCCAACATATTTTTAAATATTCACATCCTACTCTTATATTATTATAGTATATTTTATTGGAAAAAAATTACATATCAGTACACTTTTTTACATGTGTGCTGGTATGTTAAAATTACATACCGGAACACTTGTTTGAAAGTGTGCTGATATGTTAATTATCCACGGTTACACCGTGGCTATATTGAAACGCTGAAAATTTGTAAAAAACACACTACAAGAAAATACAGGATTTGCTACGATATTTACTAGCTAATTCGTAGCTAATCTCTAGCAAAACTGAACACAAGATTCAGTTTTTTTTAGTTCCTTCATTTATAATTCTTTTTTTCAATTGTTACTACCTTTAAAAAAATTTATTTATTAACTTAAAATTTATTTAGACAAAGTACTTATATATAAGTACTGGAAAAACCCTCGAGAAAAAGTGGTTATACATAAGTACTTATATATAAGTATTTTGTGTAAATCAATTTTGAGTTAATAAAAAAAAATTTAAATTTTTTTAAAGGTAGTAACTATTTAAAAAAGAGAGTTATAAATGAAGGAACTAAAAAATACTGATTTTTTTGCTAGAGATTAGCTACGAATTAGCTAGTAAATATATCGTAGCAAATCCTGTATTTTCTTGTAGTGTGTTTGTTACAAATTTTCAGCGTTTCCAACCGTGGCTAATTAACATATCAGCACACTTTCAAGCACGTGTTCCAGTATGTAATTTTAACATACCAGCACACTTGTAAAAAAGTGTACTGGTATGTAAATTTAACATATCAGCATACTTGTAAAAAAGTGTACTGGTATGTAATTTTTTTTTCAATAAAATATACAATAATAATATAAGGGTAGGATGGGAATATTTGAAAATATGTTGGGCTAAAGAGATAAATGTTGGGGTAAAAAAAAAAATTTCCATGAATGATTGTGCAATAGGATGGACCAAAGAGAAAATAAAAGTTGCAGCATTAGCATTAAATAAGAAAAATTTCTCTTCCGACCCCCTGTCATTCTTTTTTACCCTCCAATATTTTAATTTTGCCCCTCATAAAACTTCGGTTCGAAAAATCCGAATTTTTTGGTTGTGAAAATTCAAATAAATTTCAGTTTCTAGAAACCAAAAAAAAATTTGAAGGCAAAATTGGAAATTCAAGGAGTAGAAAAGAAATAGGGGGTCGCTTGAAAAATTTTCTTAAATAAATACTTATATATGTTTGGGATAGTTTCTCTCCCTCCCCACCCTCCAAAATTTCTCTTCTCACGTAAAACACGCAGAAAATTTCGAAAAATTCATTGAAAAATATTTTTCGAAATTTTCTATGTGAAAAGATAAATTTGGGAGGGGAGAAGAGAAATTGTCGTATGTTTGATATCAAACTTGTGTAAAGAGAAAATATGATCAGAGGGGATATGGGAGTTCGTGTTCTTGTTCATTGAATTTTTTTATCTTTTTTTTGAAAATGCTAAATTAGCCCCCCCAAATTGACACCAAAGAGAATCGAACATGAGACCTTAATGAGGAGTACACTACAAGGTCCCAAACCAATACCACCAACCTTGTAGGGACTAATCTTCTCGATGTAACTGAGATCCATTTAAGGGGTTGACATCTCTCCCAACAAATGATTCTCCATACACACTGGCCAGAGATCGAACCCAGGACTAAATGAGAGTATTTACCACTTGTGCCACACTATGTTCGTTGATATTTTTTATTTTATTTTTATAGAATCACTGTACAAACAATTTGTCAGCATAGACTATTTTTTTTTATGAAAAAAATCTACAAAAACTAAAACCATAGATAACATAAAATTCGGTGATTAATTTGGTCTCTAAGAAATGCAAATGCTAATTTGAGATCCTAAGGATATCATATATTGTTCAACTAGTCTCTAGTATGTGGACTAAAATATTCTCATAAATTAACTGACCCCAATCAGATTATACGGTCCGGTGGACCCAATACTGGTGGTAAAAATGAAGATATTCAAATTGAAATTATCGATTTTTAGAGATGAAATTCATATTCTTTATTGGAACATTTTAGGGTATTTACTCAAAAAAAAAAAATGGTAAGTGTATATATATATAAAATAGAAGGTTTGGCGGTGAGAGATATACTTTTCGCAGTCAATGTCAGGTTTAATTTCGAAGGGGAAGCGGACACCACACTAATTGGCTGGGAGGGCAGCGACAATTGGAAAATCAATTTCAGGGATGTTGGTGTTCTGGATTGGGCTTAAATGCCCAACGCGTTGAGTACGTCCACTTTTGGGCCGTCGAGCAAGGCCCAAAGCACAAGCCCAAATTCACTTGACCGTTGGACACCGTACGTCTCCCCTACGACTCGTAACGCCCAACATCGGAATGATGAGTATTAACTTCTCATCACGGCTCCTCAGCCGTTTTCCGACAGCCATTGATGGACATTAACTGCCCATCAACGGCCTTGGCCAAGCGTTGGAGCTATATATATAGAGCACCTCACAACTGCAAAAGGTACGTAACATTCTATATTGAAAACCTATACTCTACCTCTACTGACTTGAGCGTCAGAGTGCCTGCAGGTACACAACCCCCCTCCGGGTACATTTGGACTGAACGGAACCACAAACCGCCGTGCACCGCCGTGTCTGGTCGACTCTGATCAAGGTAAGATCAGTGGCGCCGTCAGTGGGGACTTAAAGTTTCCCCGCCTTTCCCCAGAATCAGACCAAAACTCATACAAAAAAAATCCCATTTTCTCGACCATTGGCCGGTGCAAACCAAGAATTCATGGGAGAGAACAATCCCCCAAATCCTCCACACCACCAACCCGATGGCTTAGAAGCATCTGTCACGCCGGAAGGTAGCGCAGCGCAAGCACAAGTGACTCCACTTGATGTGCCGCCACTGCACCACGTATCCCCACCAGAAGACTCATTGGTGGTCCCACAGGTGCCACTAGGAACACGGAAGTAGTGATGGCCGCACTGGTCAACACCATCAACAGACAGGGACAACTCCATCGCGAGTAAGCTGATAACATGCGCGGACAGAATGACTTAATACGCGAGCAGAATTGCCGAATCCAAGCAGTCGAAAATTCACGCGCTGCCTCAAAGATCTCACGAAGTCATCGTCGACACAGGTCGCCAACACCTGAGAACAACCGCTCGCGATCGAGGTCTAGGTTCCCGAGACCTGCACCTCGACGAAATGCGGAGAGACCACTGAGTCCAGTCAGGGAAAATCCTCAGAGGAAGAATCGCTATTCTCTAAAAAGAAACAACCGCACTCCCCCACCGAGGAACAATCGTTAACCTCCTCGAAGAAATAACCGCTCACCACCGAGGAAAGGTGAAGTCGTTGCTCGTGGAGGTAATGCTCGACATTCCCCAAGAAGGGAATCTTCGGACAGTGGAGATGAGAGGCACTGAGGACCCCTCTCGCGAAGAATCATGGACATTCCTCTCCCACGAGGATTGGAAAAACCCCCCATCCCTAGATAAGTACGATGGGACAACCGACCCTGACGAGCATATTCAGAGCGTCGAGACTGCCCTCGACTACAGGAATCTGCGGGGAGCGATCAAATGCAGGCTGTTTCCACTCTCCTTGATATGAGGAGCGTCAACATGGTGAAGAAATTTGCCATCAGGCTCGATCGACTCATGGGAAGACTTATGCCGCATGTTCATATCACATTTCACCACTTCTCGGTGGCATTCGAAGACAGTCGCCAACCTGAAGGCAATAATCCAAGGTCCCGAGGAACCTCTTCGAAGTTATATCGAGAGGTTCAATAAAGTCTCTATCGAGGTCGACGCGACCGACAAAATGAAATTGTATCTTCTCGAGGAAGGACTCCGTGAAGGAACAAAATTACAAGAAGCTGTTGGAATCGTCAAAATAGAAAGTCTCGACGCATTCTTCGAATTGGCCCAGCGGTACATAAAATGGGAGAAAAAACATAAAGCCTCCGAAGTCATGAGGCCAAGAAATTTCAAGGTCGGTGGACCTTCCTCGCAGAGAGAAGAACGCCGAGGAGACGAAAAGAAAAGGGAAGGTGGAAAAGTCAGAGAGGCTAAACCACCGAAGAGTCAGTTCACTTACCATACTCCCTTGAACGCTCCTTGGGATACGATATTGTCTGAGATATCAAACGCTGAGTTCAAAAGTGCGGACATCAGATTCCTAAAACAACTGCCCGCAAAACCAAACGTGGACAAAAAGAAGTCCTGTCGCTTCCACAAAAGTTACGGGCACGTGACTGAGGACTGCGTGCATCTGAAGGATGCCATTGAGATCCTTATTCAAATGGGATATGCACGACAATATGTGGATGGACAACCGAGGACTGCCAATAATCCTCCTCGACAAAATCTGTTGGCAGTTGATCCAGCAAGCCCTGAACAGAACGTCGAGGAGGAAAACAGAGTCATTGGCAGAGTAGCCCTCGCCATATCAAGGCCTGAAGATTTCCTTCCTTTGCCAAACAACGAGGAGAAAGAGGCTCTCGATTACCTTGCTGCACACCTGGACGGGAGTTGGGAAAATTTCCCCGTAGCCCTAGTTATATCCGGAGGAGGATTTAATCCCGTCACCATCGGATCCATCAAGAGAAAGTTCGATGAGTTAGGGAAAGCCTCGCCAGTTGGAGAAATCAAAATAACTGAGGTAAAAGAAAGCTCAGTTCCTCTGGCATTCTATAGGGAGGAAGTCCCTGGGGGATCGCCAAACTTTCAAATTCCCCTGCTCGTTGGAGCGAAAATGGTCAACTTCGACGTGAGAAGAATACTCGTCGACCAAGGAAGGTCCTGTCGACCAAGGAAGCTCCTGTGTAGTTATAAAAGATTATCGTTCCTTCAGGGACTATTTTTCCAAAACTTCGCTTATGTTTTTAATATAGTGTAAGGTTAAGGCTAAATATTAATTGGAAAGGGATTTTAAAATAATTAATTTAAATTTAAACAATTAGATTTAACTAAACTAGAATGTTACTCTAAGTCGCTTCAATGGGTTCGGTAATTAAATTGCATTTAGAAATAATGTCACTTTTTAACAAACAGATATTGATTTAAAAATACGCTCCTCACATTTTCGCGCTATTGGTTAATATCATATAGATATAAAATAAATGCTTCACTCTCGCTCTCACACTTACTTATAAAAATACTTTTTGAAAATCAATTCAATTTAATTAAAAAGATCTAGTTTTCACAAAACAATATTAGTTTAAAGACGAAGGTCTCACGCTCTCGCGCTATTGAACTTTATCATATAATATAAAATAAATACTTCACTCTCGTTCTCGCATTTATTTATAAAATATTTTTTGAAAACTAATATAGTTTAATTAATTTTAAAGAGTTGTCGCGGTGTTTAAAATTAATGTCCAGTTTTTACTATCTAGTATAAATCTCACACTCTCGCGCTGTTGACTTACACTTTAGTTAATTTTCACTTTCGTGCAAAATTATAGTCTATCGTTTAATTAAAAACTGAAACAGAAAACTAGTTTGTTTGAAAATAAAGTTTGCAACTTAATTACTAAACCCAAATCAGCTCCTTATTCACATTCCAGTTATATTAAATTGGTTAGACATAATTATAATTGAAAACATCATGATTAAATAAATAGCAATTAATTTTAAACTGATCGGAATTTAAAATATTGAACTGAATTTAATATATTAAATAGAGTAACTTACAGAGAGCAACTAGAATGAAAGCAAAAACACCAGAATAACAATAGCTTAAAATCTCAAATAATGCGTGAAGCCCAAAAAAAAAAAATACTAGATACAAGATCTATTTATAGGCTGGAAATAGAGTTACTTTTTCCCCACGTTTAGGAACTTCCGTTGATAACTGATAGATCATGGTGACGAGACTACGGAGATGTACCCATGAAAATAGCTTGTGGCTGGTAGCCACAAGTCACATGACCGGCGCCACATGCCTAATTCACAGGGAAAGTTGTTTGTGCTGGTGGGGGCCACGTCTTCCTTCACTGACGCCATGTTTGTTATTTATTTCCACGTGACTTGATTCTTTGCATGCCCGGGGCCACAGAAGTCATGGCTGGCGCCATGTATTGTGTTTGTAGTGTGGCTGGTGCCACATGAACCATGGTTGGCGCCATGTGTTGTTTGTGTGCCGTTGGGCACAAGTGCCATGGCAGGCGCCATGCACTTGTGTTTTTGCTATTCTTTTGTCTTCTAGTCCCATAAAACTCATGTTTTGCTAAATTTCGGCTGCATCTGTATTTTCATAAAATGTAATAATTATTTTATTGATAACACAATAATTTAGAGAAAATATTAAAATATTAAGACAAATAATATTAAATAAATAGTGCATTTTCCGGTGTTATCAAACTCCCCTAAACTTGAACCATTGCTTGTCCTCAAGCAAAAAGATATATCATTTAGTGATAGAGAAAACAAAACAAAAAGATTTTCCAAGAGTCACATTTTCAATCTCGACCAAATCAGAGAAACTAATTTATTTATCGTACCAAAAATATCATGGAAACACAAATCACAAATGAACATGAATTTCTTCCTTACATAGACCATTCCGAATTATTTTACTATACCTGAACTTAACTTTAGCCCGCGGTAATCACATTAAGCCCGTTATCAATTCACACACACATGGTAGTGAACCTGTTAGTGATTATGACCCGATTCTTTTTCATATTATTTATTTTTCTTTTCTCTGACTTTATGTCATAGGATATTTTATATCTTTGAGGTCTTTCGCATTTGGGCAAAATGACCGGGTGAGGGTCATCTGACTTAGAGTGCGTAGTCCCTTTTCAGATTTATATATCCTTGATTTTCATATTTCATTCAAAGTCATTCACTTATATTCGTCGACTCAACTACTTAGATAGTGATCGTAGATGGTGCCGACTACCTATGGGCTTAATCAAGGACTAGTAAAGTGTCAAGAAATTTAAGTTCAGTTTCTAGCAAGTATCCAAATTGGTCTACATAATTAGGAAATTTAAGGTGTTAAAATGATATAGCTGGTACGAAAAATATACTTAATTTGAAAGTTCAGTCTTAATTACGTTTGTGACTTTGGAATCTCTAAATTATTTGTTTCTCAAAATTTTTGTTATGGCTCAAAATTTTGGAAAAATTAAAAATACACCGAAAAAATTTATTTGCAGAAAGGGAAATTAAGCTAGAAAAGTAAATTTAAACTGAAAAGTAAATAAAAGTTCCTCCCCTAAACTTAAATCTAACATTGTCCTCAATGTTTGGATTTAAATGAAGGAGTGGAACGTGAAACCTGGAGAAGTCAAGGGGGAGGCTGCTGGTATCGTTGGAAGTTATCAAACTGCAGTCTCAATTCGCTGATGCCATAAATGACGCGGTCGAGTTGTTGTTGTTGGTTTGATTGCTGGGCTTGCACGGAATGAATTTGTTCCATCATTTCCTCCCGTCGTTGGTGCATGGCATATAAGAGACTGTCGCGTTCGTCATCGGAAGCATTTCGGGCGCGCATCTCATGCAGCACATCGTCAATGGTGCTCTGTCGAGGGGAGGAAGAACTACCTGCAAAAGTGTTAGTAAAATGTGTTGTGTGTGCAGGTGGAACATCAACTTGGCCCCCACCAGCAGCTACATTATCAGGAATATGCGTGGGGGCTTGATCATTCATGGGTTCGTCAATAGTGGTATACAAATGGTTTTGGACCAGACAAACATTAGTGCGATCTGGGTCAGGGAGAGTAAAGTTAGGAAGAACGCAGTTATTAATGAGTAAATTGAAAGTACGGTCACAGCGATCCCTAACTAATTTCATGCTCTTGACCATGTCAAGATCAATGGTTAAATGAGGTAAAGGGTCAAGAGCAGCTAATTTATCTTCGTGACCTAACACTTTAGCCAAAGTTGTTATTAAACCACCAAAGACAATGTCCCCTCTTTTGGCAACGAAAGAGCGCATGTGGTAAAGCATAAACGGGATAGCATTAATTCTAATGTTATTAAAAATTGCATAAAGAAAGAAGAGCTCTTTGGCATTTACTTTATTTGCATTAACCCGGCCGAAAATTGTGTAGGCCAAAAATTGGCGAAAATATCTAATTGTCGGATTTTGAATAGAAGTGGCTGAGTTCCCTTCATAGTTCTCAGTGTGTTTATTAGTTAAAGAATGCCAAAAAGAACTAGCAGTCCTAAGCCATTGCTCGTTTTCAGGAAGTGAATATACTACATTACTACCCGTAGGAATACGAAAAAGTTGTGCAATTTGATCAAAAGTCATTTCGTATTCTGTATTAAAAATTCGAAAACAAGCAATGCCATTAGAATTACCTGACTCGGGGTTGGAAGAAAGTGCTAGTGAACTAAGAAATTCTAGCGTGAGAGGGACGTATGCAGCCTCTGGTTTTGCTGATAAAAAGATAAGATTGAGCCTATTTAACATATAATTTACGCTGTCATAAATTCCCCAGCGCCTTACACATTGAAGATCAATGTACCTTGTGGGAAGAATTTCTCTAGACTGGAGGTCTTCATAGATAATTTCTCTACCTTGTGGGAAAAATTATTTGGTAAGGTTGCTCCATTAGAGAATTGCTTTAATGTGTAGGGAGAAAAATAATTTTTATGTGAAGGGGATTTTTATGGTTGCTGATCGTGTGGTATAACTAAGGAAGGATTTAATTTTGTGTTAGAAAGTGTTGGTCTGAAGTTATAAATAGGCAATGTAAAAAATAGGGGTCATAAAGAAGTGGAACCTTGGTAGACCAATAGACCAATGCATGCTTCTGGACATTAATAGGTGTAGTTGATGTGTTGTTGATTTATTCTACCAAAGCATGCATGCTTCTTTGACTACTTTTGCATGAGGACTTACACAAGTGTCAGCAAAAAACAAGAAATAAGTAAAGTATCACATGTTGTCATATAGCACATAATGTGAAAGAGTATAAACAAGTGAAGCAGCACATGTTCATGGCGTCAGCCATCTTCTATGTGTGTATGGCGTTGGCCATGCATTGTAGCGCCGGTCATGTGTATTATGGCGCCAGCCATGCCTAAAAAATGGGTATGGCTATGATTTGTGTGGCTGGCAGTTCTTAGTGTATAGGTGTATGTGAAGTCTGTCTCGTACAGTGCCATGTAAGAGAGCCTTTTTTACCATTGACTATTGACTAGTATTAAGTTAAATTAGATTGCATGCAGAATTAATTAATTTTGAAAAGATAGTAACTTATCATTAAAATATTGAAACAAATTAATTGTAGTCATGCATATATATATTTAATAATTGGCAGTAGAATTATATATATATATATATATATATATATATATATATATATATATATATATATATATATATATATATATATAAATGATACGGATAAAAATAATATGGATAATCATACTAAAAATAATACTACTTAACAAAGGGAAATAATTATTCTGAATGTAAAAACATGTAAACGGTACTTAAATAGTTCTTTGCAATGAACAAAATTAAACTAAACTACAAAACAGGAAATAAAAGTCTTCTTTCGCTGTAAATTTATTTAAAGTAATGTTTTAGCGAAAGAAGAAAGTGCAACAATAAATTGTGATCAGCCACGTGGCGGGGTCTCAGCGGGAGCAGGCTGGATACGACGAATCTCATTTGAGCAACGATCAAACTGTGCGATAGCTAGGTCCATAAATCCATGGAAATCAGTACGAAGCGTAGTTAACTCGTCTTTTAGACCGATAAAATCAGCGCGAAGTGTAGCGAGTTCATCTTGTATCACAGCGATAGCAGCGGTGTGGTCGCTCTGAGGCGGTGGGATAGTAGTTGAAGCAGTTGTATGGGCGGGGGAAGGAGGTGCAGGGGTGTAATAGAAAAGTGGAGCGGGAGGTTTAGGGTCAGTGAGAATGTAGTAAAGAGGTGGTGTTTCAGGGTCAGTTTCAGCGTTGTCCTCTAAGTCATATAGCCAATTCTTCTTATCATGCACACTAGTCCTCTCATTATTTGGTAAAAAGAATTCATGAATCGGCTGAAAGTCAATTAACAGTTGGAAAGCATCAGGGCCAAGGTTTCCTATCACGTGATTGTTGAAACATAAATGGATTCCCATGGAATTCACATTAACAGATAGAACTATTTGTCATAGCGGGGTGTGGAGATCTAAGGCCCTAGCTAGGATGGTGACAAAGCCACCAATACCTATTTGACGAGTGGGATCTTGAGTGAAATTAGCTAAATTGTCTAGGAAGAAAGCTGCGGCATTAATTGGTCGATTTTGGGACCCACAAAACATGATGAAAAGTTCTTCCCTAGTGACAGATTGATCGTTCACGGGTTTTCCTAAAAAGGTGTAAGCAATAATCATATGGAGGTATCTTATTGCCGGATTATGAATTTCTGTACTGAATCTGTCGTCAGGGGAAGAGTTAGGGTTGCCTGAAATGCTGCCTCAATACCTTTGTAGCTCACTTTCCATGAAAGCGTCATCTTGGACCTCGGTGAAAGCATCAGGGCCACAAGGTACTCCTAAATAGTCAGCTATTTCGCGGGTGGTGAGACGGTAGGTTTTTCCGAACAACCTAAAACTAACAAGGCCTCCATGGGAGGGGTTTCCACGATTTCGCTCGTATCTAAATGCACTCAGAAACTCAAGGGTAAGGTTGCGGTAGGTGGGTGGGTTTGAGAAGATGAAGCGGTCCCAACCTAGCTGGTTAACTAAGAATCTGACACTTTCCGAAATACCTAAAGCTACCATGCCATGGCTATCAAGAAAAGCATGGAATGATGTTACTCTATGGGCAAGGTCTTTGTAGCGCTGCTTCTAAAGGTAACAATCATACGGTCCGCCATTACGTCTTTCTTTCTTAAAGTTAGTCTAATTCTAGCTCTGTTAGAAAGTAAATCACACAGGTTAGTGCTGATAAAAAAAATAATGTAATATAACATTTAAATACAAGGAAATAAAATATAAAATAAAATAAGTGTATAAAAGAAAAAGAAGAAAAATAAAATAAAATAAAAGTAATCAAACAAACAAACTAAATCATGGGTTGCCTCCCATGCGGCGCTTCGTTTAATGTCGGTAGCTCGACAAGACAAGGGTTGAAATCCTAAGTAATTGGAGGAAGATCATCTAGCTTAAAGCTAGAATAATAGTTTCCATCGCTCGGGACATAGTAATGCTTCAGACGCTGCCCATTAACTATAAATGTTTGATCTGATTTAGTCTTTATTTTTACCGCGCCACTTTGAAAAACTCTTGAGACTTCGAAAGGTCCCGACCATCGCGATCGGAGTTTTCCGGGAAACAATCTCAACCTAGAATTAAAAAGGAGTACTAGTTCTCCCTCTCTGAATTCTCTCTTGAATATGCGCTTATCGTGCCATTTTTTAGTTCGTTCTTTATATATTTTGGCATTTTCATAAGCATCTAATCTTAATTCTTCTAATTCATGTAACTCTAGGATCCTTTTTCTTCCGGCAGATTGGTAATCCATGTTAAGGGCTTTAACTGCCCAATAGGCTTTGTGTTCTAATTCTACCGATAAGTGGCATGACTATCCAAAGACAAGTCTAAACGGGGTTGTTCATATGGGCGTTTTATAGGCTGTTCTATAAGCCCATAAAGCGTCGTCAAGCTTTACAGCCCAATCCTTTCTATTAGTGGAAACAGTCTTTTCAAGGATTGATTTGATCTCTCTATTAGAGACTTCTACTTGGCCGCTTGTTTGTGGATGGTAAGGTGTTGCGACTCGGTGCCTCACTCCGCATTTCTTCAACAGATTTTCGAATTGTTTTGATATGAAATGGGATCCACCATCACTTATGACTAACCTGGGGACTCCAAATCTAGGGAAAATGATTTTTTTGAACAACTTAACGACTACTCGTGTATCATTTGTCGGTGAAGCTATGGCTTCTATCCATTTTGACACATAATCTACTGCTACGAGTATGAATTTGTTTCCCATAGAGGAAGGAAAAGGTCCCATAAAATCTACTCCCCAAACGTCGAAGATTTCGACCTCTAAAATGTTATTAAGGGGCATTTCATTTCTTTTGGAAATATTTCCAGTTCGCTGGCATTGGTCACATTTTGCAATAAAAGAGTGAACATCTTTGAAAAGGTTGGGCCAGTAGAGTCCTGCTTGGAGGATTTTATAGGCAGTCTTGGATGTGCCAGCATGTCCGCCATAAGGCGAGGTGTGGCAGTGAGTAAGAACACTCTCTATTTCTTCTTCAGGGATGCATCGTCGAAAGATACCATCCGCGCCTCTTTTAAATAAGAGGGCCTCATCCCAAAAGTATTGTTTAATGTCATGGAAGAATTTCTTTTTCTTTTGATAGGTAAGTTCGGTTGGTAATATCCCGGCAGCTAGGTAATTGGCGAAATCAGCATACCACGGAACCGTGGTTTGTGCTAATGCGGTTTCGATATATTCATTGCTGACTTCTTCTTTGTCAAGAGAAAGATCAAGTTGGGCGATTAGTCTATCACATGGGAAATCATCATTAATAGGAATCCGGTCTTCTTTGACATCATCAAGCCTGGATAGGTGATCTGCTATTGTGTTTTCTATTCCTTTCTTATCTTTGATTTCTAGGTCGAACTCTTGTAGTAGCATTATCCATCTTAGAAGTCTTGGTTTCGCATCCTTTTTACTAAGGAGGTATCGAATTGCTGCGTGATCGGTGTAGACAATGATTTTAGCTCCCACCAAATAGGAGCGGAATTTGTCAATTGCAAATACGACAGCCAAGAGTTCTTTTTCTGTGGTGGCGTAATTTAGTTGTGCCGCGTCTAAAGTTCTACTTGCATAGTAGATAGCATGTAGCTTTTTATCCTTTCTTTGACCTAGAACGGCTCCTACAACATAGTCGCTGGCATCACACATAATTTCGAACGGTTCACTCCAATCAGGAGGTTGCATTATAGGTGCGGAAATCAAGGCTTTCTTGAGGAGTTGGAATGCTTCCATGCATTTGTCATCAAAGATGAATTCAGCGTCTTTAATTAAAAGACCGGTTAAAGGCTTGGTTATTTTAGAGAAATCTTTTATGAATCGCCGATAAAAACCAGCATGTCCTAAAAAGCGTCGTATTTCTCTAATGGTTTTAGGAGGTTGAAGATTTTCTATTACCTCAATCTTAGCTTTATCAACCTCTATGCCTCTATTAGATACAATGTGTCCTAATACTAATCCTTCACGAACCATGAAATGACATTTTTCCCAATTGAGCACGAGGTTAACTTTGACGCACCTTTATAATACCAATTCTAGATTAGCAAGATACTCTTCAAAACTCTTCCCATACATAGAAAAATCGTCCATAAAGACTTCCATGATGTTGTTTATAAAATCAGCGAATATTGCCATCATACATCGTTGGAAGGTTGCAGGGGCGTTACACAATCCAAAAGGCATTCGCCTATAGGCAAATGTACCAACTGGACATGTGAAAGTAGTCTTCTCTTGGTCATCTGGATGAATTGGGATTTGGAAAAATCCAGAATATCCGTCTAAATAACAAAAATATGAATGTTTAGCTAGACGCTCGAGCATTTGATCGATAAAGGGTAGGGGAAAGTGATCTTTTCGAGTGGCTTTGTTTAACTTCCTATAATCGATGCACATTCGCCATCCCGATTCGACGCGTTTAGACACGGTCTCTCCTTTCTCATTTTTCACCACTGTAAGTCCTCCTTTCTTAGGCACAACATGAACAGGGCTGACCTATTTGCTATCAGATATTTGATATATGATATCTGCATCTAGGAGTTTCAACACTTCCTTTCTAACTACTTCGCTTAAGATAGGGTTTATTCTCCTTTGATGTTCTCTCGAGGTCTTTGCGTCTTCTTCTAGTAAGATTCGATGCATACACACTGAGGGACTTATTCCTTTCAGGTCAGAAATGCTATACCCTAGGGCTGAAGGATATTTTCTTAAGACATCTAGTAATTTTTCTGTCTCTAGGGGATTTAGGTCAGCGTTCACTATGACTGGACGATTCAGATCATCGAATTGCTCCTGCAGTGGCTAGGAAAGGTCTTCCTAAAAGAATTGGGATGCACGCATCTTCCTTGATGTCCATTACTGCAAAATCTGTAGGGATATATAGCTGACCGATTCTTACGGGAACATTTTCTAAGATACCTACTGGATATTTGACTGAACGGTCCGCTAGTTGTAGAGACATCCTAGTAGGTTTTAGATCGCTTAAGTTCAGCTTTTTGCTAATTGACAGGGGCATAAGACTAACACTAGCTCCTAAATCACATAGTGCCTTGTCTATTATGAAGTTGCCTATTACACAAGGAATTGAAAAACTCCCCGGATCTTTTAGCTTAGGTGGCATCTTGTTTTGGAATATGGCACTGCACTCTTCAGTAAGTGCTATTGTACTATCTTCATCTAGTTTCCTCTTATTTGACAAAATTTCTTTTAGAAACTTAGAATAGGTTGGCATTTGTGCTATGGCTTTTGAGAAAGGAATAGTTATGTTGAGTTGTCTCAGAATTTCCACAAATTTTCTGAATTGACTATCCGTTTTTGGCTTTGCGAGTCTTTGAGGAAATGGGATAGTCGGTTTGTAGACAGGAGGTGGATCCTTTGTTTCTTCTTTGTCCTTTTGTTTTGCGTTTTCAGATTCTCTTACAGGGTCTTTCGAGGGTTCACCTTTCTCATTCATCTCCTCAGTTTCCGCAAAGTTTTTCGGGTTTTTGGCTCTAGGATCAACCGGGTCTTGTAGCTCTTTCCCACTTCTAGTGGTTATAGCATGTAGGGCATTTACGTGCCCTTTAGGGTTTGGTTCGGGTTGTCCTGGGAAAGTGCCGGCTGGAGCGGCGAGAGCTGCTTGATGTTGCGCCACTTGAGATATATGAGTTTCTAACATTTTGTTATGGGTGGCTAGAGCATCCACTTTGGTTGACAATTGTTTTACCAACTCGGTCGTATGGATACTTTGGTTTAAGAACTTTTCCATCATGAGATCAAGGTTAGACTTTTTAGGTGGATAAGTTGCCGCTTGTTGTCATACTGTCTTTTAAAAACCTGGAGGTGTCTGATTTGGAGGGAATAGTGCATTATTGCTCTTGTAAGAGAGATTAGGATGGTTCTTCCAACCAGGATTATAAGTGTTTACCTGGGCATAGTTAACTTGGTCGAGTCCGGCCAATAATTGACATTCAGAGGTTGTGTGTCCAGGAACTCCACATAGTTCGCAGTTTGGTTGTATCGCGGCTACGGTAGCTGCGGGAGGTAGAGTTAGGCTATCTAACTTTTGAGAAAGAGCGTCTACTTTCGCACTGACATGGTCCATGCCGCTTACTTCGTATATACCGCCCTTTTGCTGGGAATTTTCTATGGCAGCGCGTTCGCTTCCCCACTGATAATGGTTCTGGGCCATGTTTTCTATAAGTTGTGTGGCTTCTTGATAAGGTTTATCCATTAGAGCTCCACTAGCAGCAGCGTCTATGGTGACTCTAGTGTTATAGAGCAACCCATTATAGAAGGTATGGATTATGAGCCATTGTTCTAAACCGTGATGTGGACAGAGTCTCATCATATCCTTGTATCGTTCCCATGCCTCGAAGAGTGATTCTCCATCTTTTTGCCTAAATCCGTTAATTTGGGCTCTCAACATAGCTGTTTTGCTTGGCGGGAAATATCGGGCTAAGAATTGCTTCTTCAATTCGTTCCATGTAGTGATGGAGTTCGAAGGTAAAGCTTGGAGTCAAGCTCTAGCTCTGTCTCTCAAGGAGAACGGGAAAAGGCGGAGTCGTATTGCTTCGGCTCCTACACCATCGGCTTTTAGTGTGTCTGCGTACTGCACAAACACTGACAAGTGGAGGTTCGGATCCTCTGTTGGGGAACCAGAGAATTGATTTTGTTGCACTATTTGCAACAGAGCAGGTTTCAATTCGAAATTCCTAGCTTCAACGGCTGGGGAGACGAAGCTCGAATGAGGTTCCTCTTCAGAAGGGACGGCGTAGTCCTTAAGCGGACGATTGTTGTTGGCCATGGTTGGGATTTCAAATAGCTTTTGAAATTCACGAATTCGGCGTTGTAAACGAATAAAACGCTCAATTTCAGGGTTAGGTTCAACTAATTCTTCCTTGGAGGTACGAGTGTTGGGCATACAACCTAGGCGGAGGAAGAACTTAAAGGGAGTGCCTTAATTGTTACGAATTAAAAACTAAATAGCGAATATTTGGACTAAATTAGTCCCCGGCAACGGCGCCAAAAACTTGATGCGATATTTCTGCAAGTGCACAGACGTATCGTGTAGTTATAAAAGATTATCGTTCCTTCAGGGACTATTTTTCCAAAACTTCGCTTATGTTTTTAATATAGTGTAAGGTTAAGGCTAAATATTAATTGGAAAGGGATTTTAAAATAATTAATTTAAATTTAAACAATTAGATTTAACTAAACTGGAATGTTACTTTAAGTCGCTTCAATGGGTTCGGTAATTAAATTGCATTTAGAAATAATGTCACTTTTTAACAAACAGATATTGATTTAAAAATACGCTCCTCACATTTTCGCGCTATTGGTTAATATCATATAGATATAAAATAAATGCTTCACTCTCGCTCTCACACTTACTTATAAAAATACTTTTTGAAAATCAATTCAATTTAATTAAAAAGATCTAGTTTTCACAAAACAATATTAGTTTAAAGACGAAGGTCTCACGCTCTCGCGCTATTGAACTTTATCATAGAATATAAAATAAATACTTCACTCTCGTTCTCGCATTTATTTATAAAATATTTTTTGAAAACTAATATAGTTTAATTAATTTTAAAGAGTTGTCGCGGTATTTAAAATTAATGTCCAGTTTTTACTATCTAGTATCAATATCACACTCTCGCGCTATTGACTTACACTTTAGTTAATTTTCACTTTCGTGCAAAATTATAGTCTATCGTTTAATTAAAAACTGAAACAGAAAACTAGTTTGTTTGAAAATAAAGTTTGCAACTTAATTACTAAACCCAAATCAGCTCCTTATTCACATTCCAGTTATATTAAATTAGTTCGACATAATTATAATTGAAAACATCATGATTAAATAAATAGCAATTAATTTAATTAAGAACATATCAAATAATAAATAAATAAATAAAAACTGAATCTGAAACAGGACTGTATAATTAATACTGGAACCAATTAATAAAACAAGTAGAGTAGTAGCAAAACAGTTACGTTCAATAACTTAAAAAGAAAATAAAGTAAACAAACAAGGTACCATGTACTGTACGAGACAGTATATGGTACAGAATATAAAATTAAAATTAATAATTCTAACGTACTGTATCAATGGCAATAAATAAACTGATCGGAATTTAAAATACTGAACTGAATTTAATATATTAAATAGAGTAACTTACAGAGAGCAACTGGAATGAAAGCAAAAATACCAGAATAACAATAGCTTAAAATCTCAAATAATGCGTGAAGCCCAAAAAAAAAAATACTACATACAAGATCTATTAATTTATAGGCTGGAAATAGAGTTACTTTTTCCCCACGTTTAGGAACTTCCATTGATAACAGATAGATCATGGTGAGGTGAATACGGAGATGTACCCATGAAAATTGCTTGTGGCTGGTAGCCACAAGTCACATGACCGGTGCCACATGCCTAATTCATAGGGAAAGTTGTTTGTGCTGGTGGGGGCCACGTCTTCCTTCACTGACGCCATGTTTGTTATTTATTTCCACGTGACTTGATTCTTTGCATGCCCGGGGCCACAGAAGTCATGGCTGGCGCCATGTATTGTGTTTGTAGTGTGGCTGGTGCCACATGAACCATGGCTGGCGCCATGTGTTGTTTGTGTGCCGTTGGGCACAAGTGCCATGGCAGGCGCCATGCACTTGTGTTTTTGCTATTCTTTTGACTTCTAGTCCCATAAAACTCATGTTTTGCTAAATTTCGGCTGCATCTGTATTTTCATAAAATGTAATAATTATTTTATTGATAACACAATAATTTAGAGAAAATATTAAAATATTAACACAAATAATATTAAATAAATAGTGCATTTTCCGGTGTTATCAACTCTTCAAAGTGCTGCAGCTTACCGAGGAAAACTTGGTCTCATATGTTGGATCCGACCTTCAAGGGTTCAACGGATCGACAACAAAACCTTGGGGATACATGGACCTGATCGTCACCTTCGGCGAAAACAAGGCCATGAAATCTGTAAAGGTCAAGTTTTTGGTCGTTGACTGCCCATCGCTCTACAACTGCATTATTGGGCGACCAACTTTTGCTGAACTGTTCGCAGTGTCCTCGACTATCCATCTGAAGCTGAAATACTACACTAAGGATGGACAAGTCGCCACAATCAACGGGGACATAGAAGCTGCTCGACGATGCTTTGAAGCTGCGTCCAAGAACCTCAACTCTGTGGTTACGCCGAAAAAGAAGAAAGAGGAAGTTAAACTCCCCGGCGTAAATTCAATCAATATCGAAGATGCAGTTGAACTGTATGCTCGAACTACTAAGAAGGAGCGCAAACAGGAAAGGAAGGCGATGAAAGACGACCTCTTGATCAACGAAAACTATCGCCCCATCCCAGATGGAGAGTTCGAACTAGTTCCCCTTGGCGAGAATCCAACGAAGGGCATCAAGATTGGAGCTGATCTCCCCGACTTGGTCAAAAGGCAATTAAAAGCTTGCTTAAGGGAGAATGCTGAACTATTTGCTTGGAGTGCAGCTGAAATGCCCGGAATAGACCCTGAGGTCGCTTGTCACCAGTTGACCATAGATCCTAGGGCTAGTGCTGTAGTTCAGCGTCGTAGGAAGCAGTCTCCCGAAAAAGCGGAGGCTACCAAAAAAGTTGTAAAAGACCTCCTAGAGGCTAATTTCATTGCTGAAGCCCAGTACACAACCTGGCTTTCTAATGTTGTACTTGTCAAAAAATCTAATGGAAAGTGGCGTATGTGTGTTGATTATACCGATCTTAATAGGACTTGCCCTGAAGATGCTTATCCTTTACCGAACATAGATAAATTAGTAGATAATTCCTCCGGGTTTAAATTACTATCATTTATGGACGCGTATTCCGATTATAATCAAATAAACATGGTTGAAATCGATAAAAAGAAAACAGCCTTCATGACCGAAACTGGTAATTATTATTATAATGTAATGTCTTTCGGGCTCAAAAACGCAGGCGCCACCTACAAAAGGATGATGAACAATGTATTCCACAATGAAATTGGGGATATGCTCAACATTTATATGGACAATATGATCGTTAAATCCGAAGAGGAAATCGATCATACCGTCCACTTGAAAAAGGTGTTCGACCAAGCAAGAAAATTCAACATGAGGTTCAACCCAGAAACATGTACGTTCGGAGTAAAGGCAGGAAAATTCCTCGGTTTCTACTTGACAGAACGAGGAATAGAGGCCAATCCCGACAAATGCAGGGCTTTCTTCGAAAATCCAACTCCAAAATCGAAGAAGTCCATCCAAACATTGAACGGGATGCTCACCTCGATGACACGGTTCATCGCCAAATTTACTCAACATGCTTTGCCCCTCTTCAAACTCCTCAGGAAAGAAACAACTTTCGAATGGACAGAAGAGTGCGAAGGAGCATTACAACACCTTAAACGAGCATTGTTTGAACCACCAGTCTTGACACGACCAGTCGAGGACGAAAAACTCTATCAATATCTCGCCGTAGCATCGGAGGCCATAAGCGCCGTTCTCATAAGAGAAACCGAGCAAGGGCAAAAGCCTGTTTACTTCGTAAGCAGAGCATTGCAAGGACCAAAACTCCGATACTTGCAAATAGAAAAAATTGCTCTAGCAGTAATAATGGCTGCGAGGAAACTTTGATACTATTTCCTCGCCCACTCCATCGTCATACGAACAGATCAACCTGTCAAGCAGCTATTGGCGCGACAGATATGGTCGGTCTCTCATTTCCAACGATGAACAATCAAGCCGACTACGAAGCTTTCTTAGCAGGATTGAGGTTAGCCGAGGATATGGGTGCCGAGGAAATCAAGATATACATTGATTCGCAGCTAGTGGCATCTCAAGTATCAGGAGAATATCAAATAAAAGAGGAGCGACTCCTCGAATATCTAAACCTCATTAAAGAGAAACTCGCCAAGTTTAAGGAAACAGAAGTGAAACATGTTCCTCGAGAACATAATGCACGAGCAGATGTCCTTTCTAAACTTGCGAGCACGAGGCGCAAAAAGGCGGGCAATCAATCGGTCATTCAGGAAACATTAACCAAACCGAGCATCGAAAAAGCAATAGAAGTCATGCACATCTATGCCATCGATAACCAAAGCTGGATAGCCCCAGTATACAACTTCCTGAAATCGAACACACTGCCCGCAGATGCGAAGGAGGCCACGAAAATCCGAAAAAGAGCATGCTCATACGTCTTGCTCGACGATAAGCTATACCGAAGAGGGTTCTCGATCCCATTGCTCAAATGTGTGGAAGAAACGCGCATAAAATTCATCCTGCAAGAAATCCATGAAGGAATAAACAGACAACATATTGGTGGGAGATCTCTGGCAAGAAAAGCGCTAAGGGAAGGGTATTATTGGCCGACGATGCAGAACAACGCCAATGACCATGTCCTAAAATGCGACAAATGCCAAAGACACGGGGATATGCACCTTGCACCAGCCAACGAGCTGAAAACTTTGATTTCCACGTGGCCATTTGCCTGGTGGGGAATGGACATCCTCGGTCCTTTCCCAACAGCTTCAAGGCAAGTCAAATACCTGATAGTTGCCGTGGACTACTTCATAAAGTGGATCGAAGCGGAACCCCTCGCAAAAATCGGCGCGACCCACATACTTCGTTTCTTCAAAAGAAACGTGCTCGCTATATTCGAAATTCCTCAAGTAGTGGTAACGGACAATGGAACGCAGTTTACGAACAAAAAGTTCCAAGAATTCCTCGCCACAATAGGCACCATGCAACACTTCACATCTATCGAGCATCCTCAAACTAACGGGTAAGCTGAATCAGCTAACCCCGTAATATTGCGAGGGCTAAGACGAAGAAGGTGACATTAGATGCATTAGGAAGGTGAACCTTAATTGTGTTATTGTGATAATGATGTGATATAGATTGATTATATGTATATGCCTTATTGATGGAGATGAATTGGTATTATATGTATGTTAGTTATGTGAATAGTGAATGAATGTGTATATGTATGCATTGTATATGTTGAGTTGGATTTAATGTTAGTAATTTACTTTCATTTATTTTAAATGCCGATTATATGTACTAACTCTCTATTTATTTTATGTAATGGATCGTTGGGCGATTCAGATTCTCATGCGTGAGAATTTGCTTTGCTTGCTTTGGAGGAGTACCCGGCATTGTTACCAAGTATTCGGGGTGAGGAGACGAGTCATTACTACTAGTATAGTACCCTTGTTCGTTGCTCTGAAGGATTGTAACACCATGTTGGGGTTTTATCTTTATTGTTGGGTTTTGCCTAGTGTCGTTCTTAGACCTTGTTTATTTATGATGGTGTAAGGCTTATGCCAAGTACTTAATTGCCTATTTACTTGATGACGAGATATTTGTAGGTGATTTATGTGAAGGTTGAATTATTATGATTGTTGAACTTAATGGTTATTAGTCGGTGACTTGTTTATGATCTTTAATATTTGAATCATGATATGAATGAGAAGGTCTTATTATTTCCACTACAATGTATGTGATAAGCATGATCTATATTTGGATTATATGCTAGGGTGATTATTGATGATTTTCACATGTAACACTCTACTTGTGTCTACTTGTGTTTTATTTATTTATTGGTCGAAAATTTTGGGTAGATTTAAGTAGGGTGTTACAATTGGTATCAGAGCAAGGTCGATTCATTGGAATCAATTAGGCTTAGTAACCCGTTGTACAACATGTGTAGGGTGCACTGTTTGTACTTTTGTTGTGACGTTTGTTTGTTGATTGGAATTGACTGTTCAGGACCATGACGTCGGCACGTGCTAATGCTCAGATCGCGAAGTCACTTGCTACCTTGACTCATCTTTTGGCAAGAGGTGATGATCCAGCTAGGGATGGAGAGAAGCGCTTGGATAGATTCTTGAAGCACAAGCCATCTTTCTTTGTTGGAGGTTTTAACCCGGATGGAGCGGTTAAGTGGGTTGAAGAAGTTGATATTATCTTTGATGCTATGGAGTGTGCTAATGAGAACAAGCTTGCATTGGGAACCTATGTGCTTAGGGAAGAGGCAAACCAATGGTGGAAGAATGCCAAGTTGAGACTAGGAGATAAAGGTGTTGTCATCACTTGGGAGATGTTCAAACGGGAGTTCTTTAACAAGTATTTCCGGCGGATGTGAAGAATAAGAAGGTGGTAGAGTTCATGAAGTTGGAACAAGGGAACATGTCGGTAGCGGAATATGCGGCTAAGTTTGAGTCCTTGTGTGTTTTTAGTCCTCACTACAATACCCCGGAGGCGGAGAACGACAAATGTGTTAAGTTTGAGAGTGGTCTACGCCCCGACATCAAGCATATCATTGGGTTTGCGGAGATTAGAAACTTCACTACTTTGGTGGCAAACGCTAGAATTTGTGATGAAGATGGGAAAGCTAAGAGTAACTACTTCAAGGCGGTTAGAGGAAAGAGTCAAGACCGTGCCAAGCCTTATGAGGTTAAGGGAAAAGGAAGTGCTAGAAGTGGAAAGGGAAAGGAGAAGGTGGATAATGACAAGTGCTATAGGTGTGGCAAGATTGGACACCGTTCTTTTGAGTGTAAGAAGGAAGGACATAGATCTAAAGAGTGCAAGGCGACATGTTTTTCGTATGACCACAAGGCAAAAAACAGTTTTTGGGTGTTTGAAAGCGAGACATGCTGAAGACCCTCTCCTCGCTATCCCCATTGGTGGGTTAGGCGAACACATATCCCCCGTTGAGTATCGTACCATCGTTAGGTACTGCCTCATGATTCCGTTATTTCCTAAGGATGGCATTTGCCCTGTTTTTCGTAAATCGCGCTTCGACATGTGTTTTTTGATATTATTAGGCATGTGTCGATTTCTGTGAAGAAAGAGGCACCAATGAACTTCATGACTGACCCACAGGAAACAATATCGACACTTCATCCAACGGATGTTCTGGTGTTTGGATGGTAGGTGGGAAAGATACGTGTGTGGATTTGACTGGAGTTTTACCACTTATAGGACTGAGAGATGAAGATTTTACTGTGGGATGGGCAGCTTGTTGTCGGTCTATCTTTTATTCATGCGTAATTATTATTATTATTATTATTATTATTATTATTATTTCAACTGATATTTCAATTACAGTTTGAATTTCCATTCACATCAACTTCTTTTTTTTATATTAATGGCAAGAAATTTTACTCTTAAAGTGGATAAATGGAGTGTCCGAGGTTCAAAACTTCGGCCTGATAATGCAATATTCATACCAACTGAGATAAATTTACGGAGACCGCTCCGGCTATTTTTTATTAACTAAAGTCATTAACTTCTAGAGTCTAATAATTAGTTAAAAAATTTCAATAATTGATCAAATATTTATGTTCTAATTAGAGACCAGAATATTATTAAAAATTGTTCGGAAAAAACTATATATTTTTTTTAGATAAAAAAAGACTAATTTAATTCATTTTTATGATTCTTAGTTATCAAATTGATACCGTAAAAAAAAGTAATCAAATGATATATTTTTTCCTTTCATTTTTCAAAGTGTCCGCAATTTTTTATAAAAAAAAATTAATATGAAAATTTACCCTAATAGTCAAATCTACAAAAATTAAATTTAATAAATTAGTCAAAATATATTAAATTAAATCAAGTACAAATAAAATGGTAAGTAAGCTACAATATTGTGTACCCTAAAAATTAAATTAAATCAAAATACGGAGGTAGTAAAATACTCCCTCCGGTTCATTTTAAAAAAAAAAACAGAATGAAAAAAGAATAGTCTTTATATAAGAAACACTTTTTAAATTTATTATTTGTTAAATACACAATTCTATTTATACCCTTATTAAACAAAATTGTTGGGTTTTTGAAATTGGCTACAATTTTGCAAAAACTAACTATTAGTTGTGCATTTATGGATCTTCGTAGCTAACTTGTGTTGCGGAGCACTAATTAGGATAATAAAAGAGATCAAGATTTTGTATTCCTACAAAAGTGCCCGAGGGCACTAGTTTACATTTTCCTTAATTTAGTTTATTTAATTTAATGCTTGTTAATGGACTCTGACCTACAAAATTAAGCTACAAGACATAAAGCACCTACCGGTTCCAAATTAAAAACAAAGCATCTCCTTTGTGTCTATATATTTCATCTATCTGACAAATTTATGAAAAAAGTGTTGGAACAAAATGTGTTTTGATACACACCCTTAGTTTTGATGATAACAAAGTATTAAATGGACAATTGATGTTACTAATGTTTAAATTAAGTGTGCAGGATAATCTTAAGAATATACATGAGCACACTTGATTTATGCTCTGAAGGAACCTATGAAAGTCTGAATCATTTAGACTCTAAAAGAGTTCAGAAGCTAAAACGTGGTCAGAAGCTCAAAAAGAATGAGGATGTCTACAAGAGTTCAGAAGCTTAAGAGAAGTTCAGAAGCTCAGAGACATTCAGATGCCTACAAAAGTTCAGAAGCTATTTAGTGTTAGTCAAGAGTTATTCAGAAGATGAACACATTCAAAAGCTGAATTACGAAAGACTATCAGAGGCCAAATATTCAAACTATCAGAGGTCAAACATTCAAGACCAACCATACTTCAAGATATCAAGGTTCATCAGAAGCAAAGTGAATTCCAATGGTCATCAGAAAGGCTACATCACCAAGTCTTACTAAGCCTGGTGATCTCTTAAGGGCAACTAATTATAACGGTCATAAAGGATGTGATCCTATCCTCTCTAGGAGCTAGTTGTACCTTATTACTGTATTTGAACAAACAGTAAAACATGAGCTTAACTGTGAAGAAGAAGTGCTCTGCTTAGAGTAAATTCAAAAGTTACAGCTGTCCATTTACAACGGGATTCTACAACGTCTCAATATCTTTCTTCACTCATATATATATCAGAAAGAAAGAAGTTGATGACTAAGGAACTAAGGAACAACAACTGATCTTCATATACTTATACTCTCAGAATTGAGTGAGAAATTGATAACTAACTAAAGCCTCTGAAGTTATTATCTTGTAATAGTTTTAAGCTTAGAAGTTAGTATTTACTCCTGCGTGAGTAATTTGGAAAAGTCTCAATCTTAGTGATTAGAGCAAAGAAGTCTCTTAGTCTTGTGTGACTTTGAGCAAAGAAGTCTCTTAGTCTTGTGTGACTTTGAGCAAGGAAGTCTCTCTGTCTTGTGTGACTTAGAGCAAAGAAGTCTCTTGCTTGTGTGCTTGAGCACTAGATTTGTAATCTTTGTGATTATAGTGAAATCCCTTGGAAGTGCAAGGGGACTGGAGTACTCTCGTTTTGTGAGGGGAACCAGTATAAATTCTTGTGTGTCTCTCTCTCTCTCTCAATCTCTTATTTACTCTTCCATCATTCTTTTAGATTCAAGTTGTTTGTGTTAAGTATTCCGTTGTGCTTAAAGACTCTGATAGATACTATTATCTGGAAAAGTTTTTAAAATCTAAAACACAATTCAACCCCCCCCCCCCCCCCCCCCCCCCCCCCCCCCCTCTTATGTTTTCTCCCACGCACCTTCAAAAAGTTGTGTTAAAATGAATGATTTTTTTTAAGCAAACGGAAAAATAGATTAATTAAATTATATAAAAATGAATAAGTACAAAGATCGGGAGTAAAACCTCTGATCTAGTAAATTTATACAAAAGTGTACTCCATTTAAAATGAGCAATACAAGCAACACAAGTGAACAAGTCCTTGGTCAATTCTAACAAATAAGCACTCATCATGTGTCGAATCCCACAAACTCACGTATGAGCGCGAAATTAAGTTGCAAAAAAATGTGATGAGTGAACATCTACGAACATCAACTAGGGTTTAATATAGGCAAATAGATCGACAACTTGTATGACCACAACGAGTACTAAAATGCCCTTTTGAGCTAACAATTCAATGTCCATTCAGAACAATAATGAACCTGAATAAATCGGTGATAGAGGCGATCAACCACCGCCGTTTAAATAGATCCTGTAAACAACTACCCGTAGCAAACACATTTACAATAGACCTGAACTAGAGATTAGAACATCAATCCCAAATTGGTTAACGGATAAGATATGGCGGCGGAGCCACCACCCAATAGTCCCACCATACGTCGAACACTAGAAGATGGCAACAACCCAAAAGGGTGAGCCTTAGAAGAAAAACTCAGAGCTGCCTCTAACGTGGTGATGCAGCCCTTGCAACTATGATAACCGAAAAGGCACAACAACGAAGGAGGGTTAATCGCACAAGAACATAAGTGATCACCAGAAATCGATATTGGAAACTTCCAAGTCTATTCTAGTACTAAATCATATTGCAACGATGTCGACGATTAAGGAACTAGGGAGTGTCACACCCTTACTGGGGTTTACGAGTGATGTGGAGATTGCACCTCGTTGAACCACCCACCGACCTAGATTACATCTTGAAAAAGGAGGCTTTAGATTTGGGATAGCAGGGTCAGATCAAAAGTTGAAGGCAATGGTTGAAGAGAGACCTAATGAGTGGTTCTTTTCATTTGTAATTATTATTTTTCTTTACAACTAGTAATTACTACTATAACAAACCGAGTCCAATCTTAGGCGATCTCGACACTGTCACCTCACGATCTTCTCCACCCTGCTCTCTAGTGGAGTTTTTGTCTTTCGTGAGAATCGAACCACGTATCATGGGGTTCAAGTATATGTTCAATCCATTCCCACTACCAATATTAAGGGGCCTCCGGTGTTAAAAAAAATTTGTAACAGCCTGGTCCCCATCTTAGGCGATCCTAACATTTGCCACATCACGACCTCTCTAGTAGAGTTTTTGTCTTCCGTGGGAATCGAACCACGTATCCTGGGGTTTAAGTACATGTTCAATTCATTCCCTTTTGGTCCCTACTGTTAAGTCAATGTGTATTGTTGAATGATTTTTTGCAGGTATGTTTAAAACAACGATAAAAGTTTCACAAAAAAAAAATGAGCTCAAAATTTTATTTCTAGATCATGATCTTCGTTACTTTTATCTTGAACGATTTTCGTTTAAAAAATTCATATTTAATTCGCATCATGTTAAAAAATTCTAAATTTTATTAGATAAACTTTATATTATACTTCAAAAATTTAAGAGTTTAAGGATAATTAAACAAATTTAATTCTAGTAGGCACTAAAACTATGCACGAGAAATTTTTTATAAGAACTAAAAATATAATAAAAATTAAGTAAGGACTAAACTTAGAAGATCTCTATTTAATAGGGTCCAAAAATATATTTAACCCTAATTTATCCCAACTAAGCTCTTCGTATTCCGACAATTGTTAAAACGTCATCCTTAGATTAAGATGTCATCCCGACTTAAATTTTTAATCTACTTCTAATATAATAAAATTGATTACTACAAAGTTTACTAATTTGTCCTTATTAGTTTTAATGATATTTCAAATTGTATATCCTTTGTAATTTTACTATATGCATAAAAATAGGACCAAAATAAAAAATATGAATCTATCTATAAAAATAGTAAAAAATAATAATAAAAAGATTATATATAAATTTATACATAAGCCATTCTTGACTGGTGGAACCATTCGCCAAACCATAGACTCCTAAGCCACCAAAGAGAAGCCTCACAAGTGAGCTGGTTGAACTCTTCCTCTCAGTTATGTTGTTCAATCTTCACTTGGACTTCAAAGGTCATATTTACTGCACAACACACCAACATGGGTAACTCTATGATGTCTCTAAACAAAATACGACCCTTTTAGAAAAAGCTCTTCAGTGGAGGATTGGGACATTTTATAAAGTATGACTTCATTCTCCTAATAAAAATTATTTAATTAAGCTTGTGTATATATGTTATTACTCAATTTAGATGTTTTTTCCTTCCTGTATTTTTTATGCAGGCTGTATACATCATTTCTGATCTTCCGCATGCACGCTGCATGCCACGACCTCGATCATAAAGTCCAAAGTATAACTAATTATCTTTCATTAAAAATTATCTTTACATTAGTCAAACATAAAAACAAAATTGTATATTTCAAAACCAACCAACAAAAAAAAATTGTATAGCAATTAACTAGAACAATTATACAATGATAGAGTTATTGATGAAGAGATTACACACCCTCTTGTTGTCTTGTCCTATCTGTGGTTGATTCTTGCCTCAGTCTTCTCAAGAGTTCTTCCCGTGATGGTGCCTTTGAGGGGCTCAAACTTTGGTGGTGGTGTGCCACCGGTAGAGTATACTTATAATACCTCTTTATTTTTCTAGACTTTCTCTTATACTCTCTTCGTTTCTATTTTATATATAATTTTTTGTCATTAAAAAAAATTCTCCATCATGAAATAATATAACTTCAAATATTAATACAAATTATTAAAAAAATAGTCTCTTAGTGGCGACACTAATGGGTGATGACATAGATCACAAACAATACTTGTTTAACTTTTCTATATCTCACAACAATATTTCTTATTATTTTCACAGTAATGCATGCCTCGGATATGAAAATACAATATATATATATATATAAACAACATAAATATCTCAAATTAGGTTGTGTGTCTCATAAGGAACAAAGTTGCATCTCAAAATTAGACTATGTTATTGTTTTTGCTTAAGTAATCCGTGTCTTATTCAACATGTATCTGATATCATTTCAATACTTTAGCAAATTAGACTAGTGCGTCCTTTGTCATAGTGAATTAGAAAAAACCTTTATTATAATGAATATGGCAATGCAAACAAAATTTACGATAGGACAAAACTTACCTGCATTTCCATACATTCAGTTTTTGTTGTTCCACTCACAAAGTTTTTAATTAATATATAAACAGTTTTTGTTTATTTTTTATAAAATAAAAAAACACCAAAAATCAACTATTTGTGACTGGAACAACAAAAACTGTATGTATGAAAAATGCATGTAAGTTTTATCTTTTACAATATTGCCGAAAATAGGTTTTGCATCACATTTTTAAACTGGTTGAAAATGAACCGAATTTAAAATACCGATTTTAAAATAAGTGTGCCATTTAAAATAAAACCAATTTTAAAATAATCACAACATATTTCAATTGGTTGTCTAGATACTTCATGTCAATCTGCTAGAGGTGTAACTAAGGTAGAATGTGGAGAAAATATGGTATATTAAAATTCTAAGCTGGCATTTTACATCGGTTTGTCGTTTAATTGATTAGACATTTTTTCTTACATTGGTTAATTGTATGCTGTTATATGTCCAACCAATTTTAAAATGTTGTAAATCAAATGAAAATATATTTCTTCCCATTACAACACAGCATTCTGCTACAAATATTGATGACAATGACAATTACAAATTGTCTTGAAGTGGTTGAGAATAGTGTTGAACTTAATTAAAGGATGAACACGCACTTGATTAGAGTGAAAATGCTGAGGAAAAAAATGTGACTATAAAATACTACTCGTTAGTTGGTTTAGTGGTAGTTGGCGCTGAATTTGATAGGAATTACCACGGTTCGATCCACCGTAATTGTGATCAGAAGGATCTTGAACCACTTGATGTCAGAACTGACACTCAAACCACATTAAATCGGTGGTGAAAGGAAAAAAAATGTGACTACAAAATGATTATTACTTACCCATTATTTTTAATAATTAATCATAATTTTATACGTTAAGATGAAAAATTGTGCACACATGATTAGTTGTTAATTTGTTCAATTAATATTTTTTATACTTCAACATTTTTAACCCAAAACCTCAAACTCTTTTTTTTAAGAAGCTAAAATTAGAACCTCAAACTCACTTTAACCCATAGCCCAACTCATTAATAGTTGAAACCTTTAAATATTGAAGGCATTGGATGCGTAGGCATTCAATTAATTAAGTGTGAACAACTCTAAATATCTATGTTATTATATAATAATAATAATAATTGATCTTACCTTGATCAGAGTCGACCAAATGCAGCAGTGTACGGTGATTTTGTCCTTTGTTCAGTCCAATGCAACCGCATGGGTTGTGTGCCTGCAGACACTCCGACGCTCAAGTCAGTTGAGGTGAAGTGAAAGTTTTCAGTGCTAGAGATTACGTACCTTCTATAGCTGAGGAAGTGCTCTATATATAGCCCCCAGCGTTGGGCCAATGCCGTTGATGGGCGGTTAATGTCCATCAATGGTTGTCGGAAAACGGCTGAGGAGCCGTGATGAGCATTAAATGCTCATCATTTCGATGTCGAGCGTTACAAATCGAGGGGGAGATGTACGCTGACCAACAGTCAAAAGGAGTTGGGCTCGTGCTTTTGGACCGATCTCGACGGCCCAGAGGAGGATGTCCTTAACGTGTTGGGCATTTGGACCCAGTCCATAATAATAATAATAATAATGACCACGACAAACTGTGTCTTTCTCAAAAATAGTAGGGACGAGTTTATAAAATAATGATCTCCACGTATATATAAGTAGGACAAACTGAAAGTAAATATATACTTTTAGTAATGATCTCCAAATATATAATTTATTCATTGATATAGAGCAATAATAGATATATAAAAATGAAAGTCAAGTTAAAGTAGTAAACACAATATTGCTCAAAACAAAAAAAAAAAACGTTATGCAAAAAGTTTTGAATCACATCGCTGGTACTCTTTTTAAGGATCACTGGTACTCTTTTTTAAGGAATGTCTGCATGGTAATTAACATTTGGACACAATTAAGTCACATATATTGTTGAGAAAAAAAAGGTAAATAGAGAAAATAATTAAATATTGTATATGCTGTTTTTGAATTTAGAAAAATCGTTTTGAAAAAAATTAGTCACTGAAGAAATTAACAAGTCGACTCATGAATTAGGTTGCTATCTTTAACACGTTTCGCGGCACTACTTAAATTTGTGCAATGTAAACTATTAAACGGAAAATTCCCAGGATAAAATAGCTCAGTTCAAACTAAATTGATTAGCTACTGCATAGTAGAAATCGGACAGAAACGCACCTTTTATGATTCGAGAAATCACTCTAATATTGATGCGAAAATAATTTCGATATGGTTGAAGTCATTCTTTGAAATAACAGAAGAGAAAAGAAAATTTAAGATGAAGTGAGCAGAGAAGGAAGAGAGAGATTTCAAAAGTTAAGAAATTTGGAGTGAGGTGTGCATTAACGGATGTGCATATAGGATATCCGATCTAAAAACCGGGACTGAACAAAAGTGGATCGAGACGAATTGAAACGGTCATCACACATTAAAAATATGTGCATTAATTAGTTGTTAAACCGCACACGTTAATTAATTAAAATATTTAATTAATTTTCGGTATTAAAATTAATATATCACAATGGCCCAAAGCCTGACCCGACCCGATCCGAGTTGAGCTAGCCGGACGGACGACAGCGTTGCGCATGCGTGTGTGTGATAGTCAACATTGTGTGCCAAATCTTCTGTATACAAAATTTGATACAGCTCATGGCTAACTCACACTCATGCACAATGTTGATTTTCTTAGACTGATGGTAGAGGATCAAGTAATTGTTGTCGGTAATTATTTACATGCTTCCCAGCCTAGGAAAGAATGAAGATACAAATATTGGCACATATTGTGCAAAATTTTGTACTCTCTCTTCAGCATTGAAGCCTTAGGTTCTTCCATTTAAGCTCACATATTGTTCTAAGGTTCAGCAAATACTCTACTTTATATGTTGGATAAGATCAAGATTTTTTCTTATAGGTGGTTGAGGGTGAAGAGTAGTACTTTAGCCTCAAACTGCCATAGTTGGTGGTCTAGTCATATGCTTTGTTTGAACCTTGTTTAGCCTCTTTTGGTTTGTGTAACATCACGTTTTATTTAATTAATTATTTGATTTAATTTATTTATTTAAATTTCATGTTGTGTGATTTATTTAAATATGTGACTTTTAGTGTAGTGGTGTGAATAGAATAGTAGTGTTTTTAGGAGGTGTGAATAGAGAATTTGAGTGGGCTTATGAGGAAGGGTAATTTGGTAAATTGAAAGGGTTTTGACCTAGGTATAAGTTTTGAAAACTGAGAGAAATCATTTATCATAAGTTTGTGAAGAATAGAGAGAGAGAAAGCTAGAGAAGAAGAAGAAGAACATAGAAGAAGGAGCTAAGAGAGGAAGATTGGGGAGCTAATTCTTGAGGAATTAGAGGTACGAGAGTAGTTATTTATGATTGTGGGTGACCAAGAGAGGGGAGAAATTACATTTCTCTTTGCCCAAACCCTCTCACCCTTTCATACTCTAAAGTTCATAACTTTATGAGTTTATATGAATCAAAATGTTATCTTTCTTGTTGATTTAGTGTTATTCATGTATTATAATGTTAGAAATATATGTGGGTGATTTCAATTTCGAAAATCTAGAGTTGTTGGTTTGAAATTGCATGTTCATGAGCTTTTGATGAAAAATATGATAAATCCTTATTGATGATGATTTTGATGGTTTTAAGTTATGAAACTTGTACTCCTATGTATGATAACATGTTTATGATCCAAAGGAAATATCTTTTTAAAACTGGAACACGTTTCGGACGATTTTGGGGGTGGAATCCGAACGGTCGTAAAACAGAGCAGTAATTCTGGGCATGCGTCGCTAGGCTAGAAATAGCGAGAGCTAGCGAGGGAACTCGCCAGGGCTCGCCAGTACTCACCAGCCAGCCCAGTGCTCTCTGACTTGCTTCGCTACGGCGAGAACTAGCGAGGGATAGCGAGTAGGCCTCTGACTTGCCTCGCTATGGCGAGAGCTAGCGAGAGCTGGCGAAGCAGTCAGGCTTACTTGATTATTAATTGTTAAAGGTGTAGTTGATGTATGGATTGCTGGTATTATATTAAGACATAAATGGTTGATGTTGGATTTATAATGAATATGACGGATGGTGATGTTTCTATATGAATGATTGTTAATGCTTAATGATGTTGATAATGATGAATGTATATAAGTATGTTATGTGTTGATGAATAATTGATGGTGAAGATTATGTATACATGAGGTTACATAATAGTGGTGAATAACATACGTTATATATATGTTCATGCATCATGATTGAGTCTATTGATGAAGCTTGGGCGTTTGACCCATAACGAATTGATGAAGCTTGGACGGTTGATCCATAACGCATAGGATTCTTGTATCCTTATTTGGTGAATGGTACCGCATGCATGTAGTCGTGTCTAGGAGACATGGCATGAAGGTGACATTAGATGCATTTAGGAAGGTGAATCTTAAATGTGCTATATGTGGTAATGATGTGATATTTGTCTAATGGTGTGCTAAGTGTTTGTGCATATAAGTTGTTGATCATTGATGGTGTGAATTTGGATACGTATAATAAGTGATTAAATATACATGTCTTATTGATGTCGTTGGATTGCTATTATATACATGCCAATATATGTACAATAGATTAATACATGCATTATATATGTTGGATTAAATGTTAGTATTTACTTGCATTTGTTATATGTTGATTATAAGTAACTAACTCTCTATTTTTGTATGTAATGGATCGTTGGGCGATTCAGATTCTCAGGCGTGAGGATTTGCTTTGCTTGCTTAGGAGGAGTACCCGACATTTGTTGCTAGTATTCAGGGTGAGGAGACGAGTCGCTATTCTAGTGTCGTGTCTTGTCCATTTGCTCTGGTGGTTGTAACACCGTGTTGGGGTTTAGTCTTATCGAACTTATGTCTAGCGTTGCTTTTAGACCTTGTTTTGTATGATGTTGTAAGGCTTTATGCCAAGCACTTAATTATCTATTTGTTGATGACACGATATGTGTAGGTGATTTATGTGAATGTGGATTATTATGTTGATGGATTATTTAGCCATGACTAGTGTTTATGATTTGAACTATATCCATGATGATATGCTATGTTATTCCGCTGCGATGATCTCTTAATCATGTTTTGTATGATACGACATGCTATTTTTGGTTTTCAATTTATACATGTAACGCTCTACTTGATTTACTTGATTTAATTTGTTGTTTAGACGCGAATTTTTGGGTAGAATTAAGTGGAGTGTTACAGTTTGCGTATTGTGACACTTTGTATCTTATGATTTTCTTTAGTACGCCTTGTACCGAAGGAAGTCTCGTATGTGTGTGTATATATATATATATATATATCATTTTGGCTTGTTAAAAAAAAAACTCTTTGCTCTGTGAACATCTCAAGAATGAGATCATTCTTTTTCACTTGCAGAGCATCAAAACATGATAATCCATAAATCGTGGCTCCTTCTTCACAACATTATTGTTAGAATTATGGTTCCCTTTAATATCAAAATACAACCCAAATTTATGTCTAGTGGAAGGAAACACATATATCCAAATCCTATTGAGAATACTTGAATCCCGTCGAGTATTAATTGATTTGAGATTTTACTTTTTATCCCCGTTTTGAAACGGATTTGAGGAACTAAACTTTATAAATTTAGGTTTAAAAAAGGCAAAACCCATTTCCGTCTCATCTCATTTTCATACCTTATGTTCTGGACTTGGCCTGGATGCCCAACACGTTGAGGACATCCTCCTATGGGCCGTCGAGCAAGGCCCAAAGACACAAGCCCAACTCCCTTTGGCCGTTGGCAGCGTACGTCTCTTCCACGATTCGTAACGCTCGACATCGGAATGATGAGCATTTAATGTTCATCACGGCTCCTCAGCCGTTTTCCGACAGCCATTGATGGACATTAACTGCCCATCAACGGCCTTGGCCCAGCGTTGGGGGCTATATATAGAGCACTTCCACAGCTCTACAAGGTAGGTATTCTCTATTGCTGAAAACCTTCACTTCACCTTAATTGACTTGAGCGTCGGAGTGTCTGCAAGTACACAACCCCCTACGGTTGCATTGGACTGAACTGAACAACGAACCACCGTACACCGTCGCATTTGGTCGACTCTGATCAAGGTAAGATCACCTTACAAATATCATTTGTCTATTATAAAGACCGGGGGAAAATGATATTATTTCAAGATTCTAATTTATTTATTTTTTGAGGAGGTTATCATCGTTAATAATTAATTTTTAGTGTAACCAATTAAATCAATATAATTGATTAGTAGTTCACATGCAAAATTAATGTTTTGCCGAACATAAGTTCTTTGTTTGGATATATATGCATTGATGATGACTTGTCATATGTAGACTGATGAACAGTACTCATTCGTCATTTTCTCAAAATCTTTCTTCCACGAAACTTAGGTGAGTCATACAGGACCACTACATTACATATTGTGTTAAGAACTATACAAAATTAATGTGAATTCCCAAAGTTTTAAATAAAATAAATAGATGATCTAATTGAATGTTATAAGAGCCCTTTTATTTATTTTTTAGTTTAAAAATTATACCAGCCCCATAGGATCTAGGAATTCTGTTCTTGTTCTGTTCTGTGATAACCATTATCATGTATTAAGTTGTTTTTTCCTTTTTCTCTTTTTATTCTTTATTTTGAACTCTGATTAATCAAAGAAAAAGCTGGCGAAAATGAAATTGTAATCCTCTATAACGCGTAAACTTCTGGCTATATCTATATATGTTCAACTGAAATGACAGCTCACTAAAAAAAGTCTATTTGTTTTGTATAGGGTAGAGTATGTCATTCAGGAAAATACTTGTACAGGCACAGATAGAAATAAATGTGTTAGACACACTCACAAAAAATAAAGAAAATTAAAGAGAAAGAAATTAAAGTAATATAAATTGATGTGACAAATTCTTTTTCTTTTAATTTTTTTAATTTGTGTGAGTGTGCCTAAATTTTGTGCCTAAATAGTTGTGCCTAGGTAAGACTTTCACTGTTATTCATTTGAGTTCCAAAAGATTTGAGGGGCACAGAAGATATTCGGTTTACACCGGGAAAAATAAGGATTTGCTCATTATTATTATTATTATTCTTATTATAAAGGTTAAATATGTTTTTAGTACTTATATTTTGCATTATAGTCAAGAATAGTCCTTACATTCTGTTTATGGTGAAAAAAAATTATAATTTGTTCCATTAGCGAAATTGGTCATTTCGTTCGTTTGATTAACATAATAATGACATGGCAAAGTGTGGTCTCTGATCGTACCTTGGATAAGAAATGACCTCGCCAGTGATGCTCCTATTCGGTTTTGGTGAATGGAAGGGGGTTGTGTACTTGTTGGTGCTCCAATCCTCAAGTTAGTGTGACTGTGAAGCAAAGTTTTCAGAGTAAGATAAAATGTACCTCGCTCCTCTGAATGAAAGGAGTACATATGGTCCCGAGCGTCGGGTCAAGGTCGTTGATGGGCATGCTCAATGCCATCAATAGCTATCAGTAAACGGCTAGAGAGCTAGCCATGATGAGCAGTCAATGTTCATCATTCTGATGGTCGGCCATTACAATATTGCTGCATATTGTGACCGTTGAGCAGGGACACGTGGCTTTGGGCCAGCATGCAATTTGGTCGAGCTCGACGATTGAGTAGGTCGAGCTCGACGCCTATGTGGAATGTGCTCGACGTTGAGTCGTCCTTAGGCTCAGTCCAGAATAGTCACATTGTCTTAATGAACTAACCGATAACAATATGACACGTGTCCACCAAATATATAGAATATAAAAAAAATCAAAACTTAATTATTATTTTTTTGTCAAGTAATATAGTGGCTAGAATTTCACTTCAAACTTCGGTTCTTGCATTTTACATGCAATGTTCATATCAATTTAGTCATGCTCACGGGGATTTTTTTTGTAATTTTTAGTAATTAATTTTAAGTTTAAGATTTTAATTTAAGTTTTATTTTTTTAAAAAAATTATATATATTTGGTGGACATGTGTCACATTGTTATTGGCCAGCTCATTAAAAAAAATTGTTATTAGCCAGCCAATTAAAAGAAATGGGACCATACTCTGCACTTCATTGTTCTGTTAATCGAATTAACGGAAAGACCAATTTTGCTAACGAAAAAAATTATAGGAATTTTTTTCACCATAAAAAAAATAAAGGGATATTATTGACCATAAAGCAAAATATAGGGACTAAATATTTAACCCTTATTATAAAATTCACTCTTCAAAAAAAATAATAATAAATAAGAATTTGTTCAAAACTGATAAGGATCTGCTCAAAAAATGATAAGGATTAAAACATCATAATCTTTTTGAGGGATTTATATATATGAAACAAACTCTAAAATGACATCTGCATATTAAAAAAAAAGACAATCGTTAAATTTACTTGTTAAAATATAATATAAAAATAAATAGCTAGCTATGGCTGGTTTTATTTGTGCTACTTCTACGTACTCAAATATCCGTACTTCTCTACTTACATTGAAAATTTCATCGTATCTTACATTATGTGTGGTTTAGAAGAAAGTGAGAGGAAATAAAGTCACAGAAAGGGAAAAAAGAATGGAAATAGGTGGTTCCATTTTTTGGAGCAATTAATATTTTCTTGACTTAATTGAGAAATTAATCAATATTATAATATAAAAATGTATCTTACATTATGTGTGGTTTGGAAGAAAGTGAGAGGAAATAAAGTCAGAGAGGGAAAAAAGAATGGAAACAGGGTGGTTCCATTGTTTGGAGCAATTAATATTTTCTTGACTTAATTGAGAAATTAATCAATTTTATAATATAAAAATAAAAATGAAAGAATTATCCGGATTAATCTTGCCGTAATAATCAACATTGACTTTAACAAAATGATTGGGAGGGAGTTTCTCATTTTCTGAGAAACACAATCAATAACAGGTTTTCTCTTGTTAAAAAAAAACAGGTTTTCTCAAAAACTTTAATTTATAGGTAAAATTATCCATAATAACAACTATTTTTCACAAGATGGTTATCCACAAACCGGTTATGCACATCTTGGTTTTATATATGCATTCATCTTTAAGGTACATATATTCTATCCAATTTCACACTCTCTCATCTTAAGCAAGTACTGACTTTGTGTTGGAGTGTTAATATGTTTACCAGATGCACAATCACCGATCTACCTGAATTCTCAGATCCACTACAGGAACCATCCGTTTTGCCCGTTCAAAGCAGCGGCGTCGTCTATGGGAAGGTTTTCCCTATTAGATCTTCATAAACTCACCATATCTAACCATTTCAATTCCATGGAAAGATCTGAGAGCCATTTAGGTAAAAAAAATTGTGGTTCCATGTACATTCGTATACAATTGCATCTTGGGCAGGCCGGCCCTAGCATCCATAGGAGGAGTCCAATCAACCCTACACCTCAAGTTGAAGTATCATGGACTCGACAATCAGGCAGTGACCATCAACGTGGATAAGAAGGGGACACAAAGGTACGTTGGAGCTGTTGAAGAAACCTTCTCAGCGACCCAAAGGAGGAATGAAGAACTGGGAAACAAACACGTTGAGAATGCTGATTTTGATTCTCATTCTGAGGACTACTTTTTAGCTGAAGAGAACATTGCAGAAGAACCATTACCATTATAAACAAGAAAGAAATTCTCGAGACCCACTCTTGATGGGGAATTCATCATAGTACAAATAGATGATAATCCAGCAAGAGCTGTAAAGATAGCGGGTCGAAAACCTCCCACCAGCACTAGAAGAGCCTCATAAGGTGTTTAAAGGTCAACGCCAGCCTTTTTGCATGTTCACTAGAAGATATTCTAGGAAGAGACCCCAGAGTAGCATTTCATCACCTCAACGTGAATCCGGAGATGAAGTATGTGGCACAACGAAGGCGAAGGCAGACTCCGAAAAAAGTTGAAGCGGCCAAAGATATATTTGAAGGGTCGGTACATGCTCAGTTTGTTTTAGAAATAAATTACACAAAGTGGATATCCAACATGGTGCTAGTAAAGAAATCCAGCGTAAAATGGTGTTTGTGTGTCGATTATACAAACCTCAATAATACGTATATCCACTCCCCAACATCGACAAGCTAGCTAGTATACAGCTCTGCAAGATACATACTCATGTCATTCATGTATGCTTATTCCAGTTACAATCATATTTGGATGTTCGAAGGGGATCGAGAGAAAATAGTCTTCATGACTGAACACACCAATTACAAGTATAATGTAATGTTATTTGGTCTTAAAAATACAGGTGTCACCTATCAAAGAATGATGAACAAGGTCTTCCAAGAAGAAATATATGAGATATGCTGGAGGTATATATGAATGGTATGATAATCAAATCAATGGAAGAAAGACAACACATGACCCACCTATATGTCGTATTTGATAAGGTAAGGAAATATAATATGAGACTTAACCCAGAAAAATGTACATTTGGTGTGAATTTAGAAAAGTTTCTTGGATTTTACGTTACTAAAAAGGAATTGAAGTCAATCTGGACAAATACGACATTATCCTCAAGATGGAGACCCCTCAGTCCAAGAGCGGATCATGAAGCTCACAACATTCTCACAACTTTGAACATGTTCATTTCCCATTCAGCATAACATGCCCTTCCATTCTATAAACTCTTGAGAAAGAAGGTGACATTCAAATGGACAGCGGAATGCGAAAAAGCCTTTGCTCAACTAAAAAAAAAAAGCTTTTTCTTAACCACCAGTCCTGTCAAAACCAATGCTAAGGGAAATACTTTATCTATACCTGCAGTATCCATAGAGGTCGTCAAAGCGATACTAGTAAGGGAAATAAAGACCAATAAGAGGCAGGTGTACTTTGTATCAAAAGTTTTAGTACGACCAGAGCTCCGATATCAGAAGATAACCCTCACCTTTGTAGTAGCTAGTAGAGAATTGAGAAAATATTTCTTGTCTCAAACACCATCATTGTACAGATTGACCAGCCACTTAAACATCTGTTGTTCAAACCGGACTTACCTGAAAGGATGACGAAATGGTCTGGAGAATTATCAAAATTCTACGTCTCTTTCGAACCTAGAAAGGCCCTGAAAACCCAGGTATTCACGGATTTCTTGGTGGAGCTCACCAGAGGAAATATAGAGTCGTCATGCCCGGTACAAATAATTTGGAGGCCCTGCACCGAAAATTAAAAATGAATCCTTTAATTAAAATAAAAAAAACATAATTTTTTTATAAAAAATAGTACTCTTTTAAATTATAAATAACATCTATAATATAAAAAATAGTCATTCTTGTAATAAACCTAAAATAGGACAAAACTTACATGCATTTCCATACATGCAGTTTTTGCTGTTCCACTCACAAAGAGTTGGTTTTTCGTGTTATTTCATTTTAAAAAAAATAAAAGAAAACTGTTTTTTAATTAAAAAAATACCTCTTTGTGAGAGGAAAAGTAAAAACTGCATGTATGAAAATGCATGTAAGTTTTTTCCAATTCATATTCTAATTAGTGGGAGGAAGAAAGAGAAGATACACAAATTTTAGTTTATGTTTAAGACAAGACAACCCTTTTTTTTTTTACCATTTTATTTTATTTTTCTGAAACATACACCTAACAACTTTAAATTGGGACAATAAAAATAGATTAAAAAAATATTAAGATGTTTTTTTTTATATTTTTTGAATCATATTTTTTTAAGAGACCTACTACCATATAATATAATTTTTTGGGCCCGCAAAAATTGGAGGCCCGGCGCGATAAGGCACCCTGCACCCCCTCAGGATCGGCCCTGAGAGTCGTGCACAAGTTGGACAGTCTTTACAGATGGATCCTACAACAACAAGGGTTGTGGCGCCGATCTCATCCTCGAGAGTGAAAAAGGCTTAGTTGTAGAGGTTTCGCTCAAATTTTCATTCCAAACAAACTTAAATGCAATTTTTAACTCTCATATTTTGAATGAATTTGAATTTCAACTCCTCTATTTTTAAAACTTGAGTTTTAGCCTCCTTATTTTACATTTCCACCACATTTTAGCTCATTTTTACGAGCATGTTACCATGTTGATCTGAATTTAATTATATGATCTCATTATCCACATAATTGTCTATCATCAAATTTCTTTTGTTATTTAATTAACCAAAACAAATAAATCAATACCAAGCAATTTCCTAATTCAAAAAATAAGAAATATGTTTTTTATTGAAAAAAATATAATTATTTATGGTATATATTTCTTTTAATTTAAGATTTTATCATTGGAAAACAATATTGAAGTCAAAGTATTTTAACTTAAAAATTTATTGGCTTGGATTGGTCCGATGATATTAGCTTGGAACCTGAGAGTGTGCTCCTCTGTAAGATTTCAGATTCGATTCTCTCTTGTACTAATTTAAGTGGACTAATTTAACTTCTTAAAAAAAATGACCAATGTAAAAATTTCATTTAAGCCACAGATAAATTGAGAAGTACTTAATTGATAAGCGCTAAATGAAAAGCATGGGCATATATAGGATTTGCACGGATTTTGATCCTCTCCAATTCCCTCTCCAATTATTTTTATGTGTCTTTCTCTCTCATCATTTCTTCTCTCTCATCGTTTATTTGTATCTTCAGACGCATATATATATCCTCATGCTGTTGCAGGGCAGTTAATGCTCATTTGTAGACAACTAGTGGTACTGATGTACATTTGACATTAATCGTCACATGGTCACCACTCACCACTCTCTCTCTCTCTCACACACCCTTTACATCACTATAATGAATGTTTGGCTACTACAACCATTATCCATAAGCAGCAACTTTTATATCCAAAACAAACAGTGCACGACACTTAGGCTCTTCTGGATTGATATATTTTTAAACTTATACAAAAAAAATTATGCAAAAAATTCAAAGAGTCATGCATGATAATGTAGTGTCTCCTAGGTCTCTAAATGTAGTATTTAAGAGAATTGGTTTTGCCATCCAAAAATGATTAGCGGCGTATCTTATTGTCCGTTTGTCTTCTATTCAAGTGTAATTATCTTATAAAAGAATATAGCTAAAATTATGATAAAAAAAATTAAAAAATAAAAACTAAAATTTTATTTATTTGCGTAAACTATTAACATAAGCTCAAAAATAAGACAAATTTAAACGGACTTTTATTCATTTCAACGTGTTTTCTTATTTGTTTCTTACCACGGTTCCTTAACATCGTAATCGTAATTTGTAAGCCAGACGATTTGCTACTTATATAACACAAATGTTTACCCTAAAAAAACACATATTTATGATAATAAACATTTATGATTAAATTATTTTCATAAACTATTATGAAGTGTTTATAAAAATAAGCTGAAAATTAATTATAAATATGATATAAGTTCAAAACAACTAATGAATACAGAATAAGTTGAACTAACATCAATCATATAATTTTTTAGTCGTAAATAAGAGGAGACTCATTATTTTTTATTTTTAAAGAGTATTATCGACAATCATTAAAAAAATTATAATTTTAAGGATTGATCATGGTGGACCACTTGTGAAAATGATCCATCATAGCATTAGTCATGTAGTAGATAGTACATATTAGTAGTAGATTATTTGATTCATTTCTATTTGTATTATATTAGACTATTAGTAGTAGATTATTAGATTGATTCCTATTTTGTTTATTTATAGAAAATAGAATTTGATTCTTATTTTTATGTGTATTCTATAATAAAAAAATTATTGTTTCAGTTCCTTATTTTGATGAGCATTTATCTTTTGTTGTTTATGTTGCTATTTTTATGGATATTTTCTTTTATTGTTTCTATTCCTCTATTTTCATGTGTAGACTTTTTCAGCTACTAATTAATATATTACTAATTTTGGAATCATTGAAGATTGATTCATACCTAATTACCAATTTCTTCGAACAAATCAAACCGTACAACAAACCAAAATGATTAAACAAATACCAATTTATATAAAGTAATTTGATCCATTCCTATTTTTTTATTAAATAAATTTATAGTAACTAACTTTACAATATTAGTAGTAAATTGATCTTTACCTTGATCAGAGTCTACCAGACGGTGGTGCACGGTTGTTCGTGATTCCGAGCAGTCCAATTATCCGGAGGGGGTTGTGTACCTGCAAACACTCCGACGCTCAAGTCAGTTGAGGTGAAGTGAAAGTTTTCAATATAGAGAAATACGTACCTTTGTGAAGTTGTGAAAAGGTCTGTATATAGCTCCAGCGCTTGGCCAAGGCCGTTGATGGGCAGTTAATGCCCATCAATGGCTGTCGAAAAACGGCTGAGGAGCCATGATGAGCATTTAATGCTCATCATTTCGATGTTGGACGTTACGAATCTCAGGGGAGACGTATGTTGCTCAATGGTCAAGGAATATTGGACTTATGTCTTGGGCCTTGCTCGACGGCCCAATAGAGGAGGTCCTCAACGTGTTGGGCATTTAGGCCCAGTCCAGAACATAAATATATTAGTAGATTGTTAGATGATTCCAACGGCATAGGTTGTGGCGCCAGTCTAATCCTCGAGAGTGAAGAAGACTCAGTTATAGAGGTATTCCTCAAATTTTCATTCCAAACAAGTTTAAATGCAATTTTCAACTCACATATTTTGACTGAATTTGAATTTTAACTCCTCGATTTTAAAACTAGAGTTTAGCATTCTCATTTTACATTTCCACCACATTTTAGCACATTTTTGCGAGCATGTGAAATTATTTAATGATGTGACAATACTGATCTGAATTTAATTATATGATCTCATAATTCACATAATTGTTTATCATTAAATTTCTTTTGTTATTTGTTTTTTAAATTAATGGATAAAAAACTAGTACCAAAAAATTAGTTAAATAATAAATCAATACCAAGCAATTTCCTAATTCAAAAAATAAGAAATATATTTTTCATTGAAAAACAAATATATAATTTTTATGGTATATATTTCTATTAATTTAACATTTTATCATTGGATCAAAATATTGAACCGGTAGTTCATAAATGATTGTCGTAAATTATGATAATTCAGCTGGTAGAAGTTGTCGTTGGTGATAATGAGATGATTTCTTGGTCTTCATGGGGGGAAATGTACCTGCAAAATTGTTAGCATTCCAACGCTCAAGTTAGTATTTGAATGAGATAAAAGAGTGTAGATTGGAGGTGCAGATATTTCATACATAGTGATTGATGTATGAATGATTATATATATGAGAATATTAGGGTTTGCAGTATAGTGGATCCCCCATGTGTAGAGGATCTGCCACATATAAGACCTGGATTGTCATTTGTTTTGGGAGCGCGTTTGGATATTGGGAGCATATAATCCTTACCGTGCTCGTGTTTTGGTACAATGGTCATTTGTGCCACGTGTTGTTCTTATTCATTATGATGGGCCTTGATGTATATTGGGCTTTTAGCCAATCCAAAACAAATATTTTAACTTAAAAATTTATATTCGCTATTTAAAAATAAATACAAGAAAATTAGAAAAGACAAATAATTCACTACAAGAAAACAATCATTTAGCGGCGGTCTTTGGCCGTCACAAAGTCCAAAAAACACCAATAAATGCATGAAGTGACAAACTTACTAACGGCCCTTTTCGACCGTAAAAATGGTCGCTGGTAAACTTAATGACGACTTTGACCGTCACAAAGAAGTTGACGTGATTCCTGAACTTACCTGGCAGCCAGGATGGTTGCAAACAAATGGGCTATGGCGCTTAAACTTAGCGGCGGTCTGGACCATCGCAAAACTAGATATTTTTTTAAAAAAAATTATTTATTTTAACTATTTTGTTTATTAATTTATAAAATATATTATTAATATTTTAAAAAACATATTTTATTTAAATAAATAATAATTTTTTTAATATATAATAAAAAAACATAAATTAGAAATAAAATATTTATTTTTAAAATTATTTATTTTAATTATTTTGTTTATTAATTTATAAAATATAATTATTAACATTTTAAAAACATATTTTATTTAAATAAATAATCAAAAATTACTTTAATATAAAATAAAAAACATAAATTAGAAATAAAATATTCAATAACAAAGATGAAGTGGTGAAGAACAAAAATGTGAAAAATAACTTAGAGAGAAGTTGGAGAAAAAACTTAGAGAGAGAAATGAATTGGTGAAATGAGGGTTTTGCTTCATTTACCAGTTCGTTCCAAAAAAAAAATATTTAATTTTTTTAGGGCTTTGCTTCATTTAGCGGTAGATCTGACCGTCACAAACTTACTGGCGGCTAAAAAAACAGTAAGTAAATAGTAAATCCTTAAAAAAATACATGTATTCTTGTAGTGATTAGTTATTTTAGAAAACTGGTTTAGAGACTGGACCGGGAGTAAATGTAAAGGGTGTATTTAGCAAAAGCCCAAACATTATTTGATGATCTGTACAACGGCCCAATACACACACAAGAGTCAAGCCCAATTTTCCCAGAAGGGCGAGATGTCTGTCCATGGCGTGACATGGCTGTGTGGGCGGGATGCTCACGATCTCATGATCTCCCCATCATCCACTGTAACTGCCATTTTTCCACGATTTTATTCACTTACCTTCATCTCCCGTACGAATAGGAGCAAATTTTAAGAAGAACCATTGTATTCAAACCACGTTCCCCGTGATCACCTTGCAAATAAGCATGTGATCAATTGTATAGAAGGAACGTGGGATTGGCCAATAAAGAAAAAGGGCGGGAAGAACTCTCTCCCTGAAGACCCTATAAATATTTGTAACATTGATGAAAAAGAGGACGAACAACGAAGGAATTTCAGAGATACTTTGAATATTTTGTTATTTTGACGGTCTAATTTATTTACTCTTCATACCCGTTTATTTGTTCACCAGAACAGAGACTTGTGCATTTGCTCATATTCATAAGTTGTTTTCAGCTTATATCATATTTGTAATTAATTTTCAGCTTACTTTTATAAACTCTTCAATATAGTTTATTTTATTGTAATAACGTCAATCATATCATATCATTTTCTAAAGTCAGTCATATCATTATCTAATGTCAATATAGAAAATAAAATATAACTCTAATGAATTAACATCAATCATATCATTTTTTTTAGTCGTAAAGAAGAGGAGACTTATGATTTTTTTTATTTTTGAAGAGTATTATTGACAATCATTAGAATTTCTGATAATTTTAAGCATTGATCCATGGTGGACCAGTTGTGAAAATGATCATCATAGCATTAGTCGTGTAGTAGATATATATTAGTAGTAGATTATTAGATTGATTCCGATTTTATTTTTATAGAAAATAGAATTTGATTCCTATTTTTATGCGTATTTTTCATATTTTCTATAAAAATAAGTTTTGTTCTGGTTCCTATTTTTATGAGCACTTATATTTTGTTGTTTATGTTCCTATTTTTATGGGTATTTTCTTTTATTGTTCATTTTTTTTTTGTCAAGTAGCCTAGTCGCTAGAAAATTCACCCTTAAGGTGGATAAGTGGGATGACCGGGGTTCGAACCCCGGCCCCCTGCATATAAAATGTGATGTCCTACCAATTGAGCTAAGCTCACAGGACTTCTTTTATTGTTTCTATTCGCCTATTTTTATGTGTAGATTTTTTCAACTACAATTTAACATATTTAATATATTAATAAATGTTTTATTACTAATTTTGGCATCAAATTGTTTGAGAATTGATTCATACCTAATTACCAATTTCTTCAAACAAATTAATCAAAACATACAACAAACAAAATGATGAAACAAATACCAAATTATATAAACTAATTTCAAATACTTGATTACCAAATTATATAAATATAAATTAATTGATTCATTCCTATTTTTTTATTTAGTAACTTTATAATATTAGTTGTAAATATATTAGTAGTAGATTATTAGATTGATTCCTACGTTTATGCATATTCTTTTTATTCCGTTTTTTTTATTGTTTTTGTTCCAATTTATGAGCACTTATCTTTTATTGTTTATGTTCTTCTTTCTATCGGTAATTATCTTTTATTGTTTTTTTTTTGTTGGTAGACGAATTGGCAAAGCCATTGAAATCTCACACACAATTTTACATTTTTAATATATTGTTAGTAGATTATGTCAAACAGTCTCACAAATGTTTATGTCAGTTGTTTCAACTTCACGATTTTACATTTTTGAGGTATTGTCTGCTTTGAGACCTGTATGAGACTTCATGGTTTTTTTCTTTGTAATAGGCGCTAGGTTGAAAATTGTGAATGTTGTTTACAAAATACTTTTATTGTCTGTTTGGCATCACAAATAAACTAACTGATAACATATTAGACTAAGGTCCCGTTTGCCTCGACTTATTTTCTACTTTTCTACTTTTTTTTAAACAAAGTAGAGAAGTAAAAATTGTTTTTGACCATATTTCTACGTAAAAGAAATAGAGAAATAAAGTAAAGAAGTAGAAAGCAAGGAGAAATAGGGTCAAACGTAATTTTTTACTTATCTTAGAAATATAATGTATAAAATATTAAATATACATGTACTTTTATATCATTTTATTTTTATGAAGCACTTTAAAAACTAATTTTAACAAACACTTTAATTTCAATTGACTAATTTTTCAACTATCAGCTATAAGCTAACATTTTAACTACTAGTACTAACAACAAACTAAATTGTAACTTAGTTTTACCAAACAAACTCTTAGCCTCATTTTTTTAAGCAAAGTGGAAGTACTCATCGAAGATATTATCCACATGGCTTCGGATCCCTCCAATCTGTAACGCTTTTGTTGGCTAAAACTGACATTGGCATTGATGGGCACCGCTTGTAACATGTCATTTATTTACTCTCCATTAGATATATTCCAGTACAGTATAAATACCCTCCTCACCAATGATAGATGTATACAATCATTTCCACTTAAAATCTCACACTATTTGCACTTTTATTAACTTGAATGTCAAAATATTTACATGTATAATGCTCCAACATCTTTCTTAATGAACGTTGTTCAATATCCATGGATCAATCTGCAACATGCATGTGAGGTTATACCTTAAGTCTTATTCATATTCCTACATAATATTTGGTTCACTTCATTCGGAGCTACATAGTCGTCTGATTTTGATCTCAAACACATTATTCGTCTGATTTTGATCTCAAACACATTGTTCTGGACTAGGCCTAAGGCCCAATCTGCTGAGGAACTTCTGATGGACCGTCGAGCAGGCCCAAATAAGGAACAACCCAACAAGCATTTGACCAACGGTCAACGAGCCACTTCCCCCGCGAAGTATAACGCTCAACATCGGAATGATGAGCATTTAATGCTCATCACGGCTCCTCAACCGTTTTCCGACAGCCATTGATGGGCATTAACTGCCCATCAACGACCTTGACCCAGCGTTGAGGGCTATATATAGACCATTTCACAACTTCACAAAGGTACGTAACATTCTATATTGAAAACCTTCACTTCACCTCAACTGACTTGAGCGTCGGAGTGTCTGCAGGTACACAACGGCCCTCCGGTGTGTTTGGACTCAAAGCTAAGAACAAACACCGTACACCGTCGCAGTTTGGTCGACTCTGATCAAGGTAAGATCAAATATCCATCGATCAATCTGCAACATGCATGTGAGGTTATACCTTAAGTCTTATTCATATTCCTACACAATATTTGGTTCACTTCATTCGGAGCTACATAGTCGGTTGATTTTGATCTCAAACACATTATTCCCCCTCGTCTCTATTATAAGACAAAACTTTATTTTGAAGTTCATTGAATAATTGATGTATATGGTCTATATTATAATCCAAATACATTATCTATTTAGTGGATCTAAAAAAGTAAACTTTTCTCTAATAAAAAAAAGACTTTTTCAAGTTTATTTGATACTTTATGTACCTGATGTATATAACAGGGCAGATACATCATTTATTGAGGGTGCATTTGTTTCAGATTTTTTTGGAAAAAAATTTATTTTTTTCAAAAAAAAATCACTTTTTTTTATTTTTGTGGTATTTGTTTCAGATTTTTTTCAAAAATCATTTTAGTAAAAAAATCTATTTTTTCTTCAAAATGAAAAGCTATTTTAAGTAGCTTTCTTCAAAATCTATTTTTTTGAAAACCATTTTCTAAAAAAATGGATTTTTATGATTGTAAACAAACGCAAAATAGCTTTAGATTTTTTTCAAAATCTGTACAAAAAAATCTCTAGATTTTTTTCAAGAAAATCTATTTTTTTTAAAGCTCAAACAAACGGGCCCTGAATTAAACTAAAAAATGGATTTTTTTCCTTAAAATAAGAATAAAAAGAAGTAAAAGTACCAAATTTAAAATATAAACTGTCCGATGAAAATCAGACATCCCACAACCATTGACTCCAGAGACTCTCGGTCAAATGATTTGTGTTACTGTATATGAAAGTGATTATTATTGTACTAACCTTAATACGAGTACACCTGTTTGTTTACATTAAAAAAAAAATAATTCGTGTACTAAGTAGTATTGTCGTACGTCCAAAGGCAACATCTAACCTTGAAGTGATTATCCTTTAAATAGCTTCCGTATTCCACTCTTCACTACACCACATAGCTTACTCTTCTTTTCCTTTTCCTTTTCTTTCTCCCAAATACACTTCAAAACAGCCATTATTTTAATTTTAATAGTGTGTGGCTCTTGAAGTTCAGTTCCTTTAAAGATTATTCATTAATCTTCAAAAGCACGTTAGAAAATCTCCAGCACCAATAATCATTAATTAACCACGGCAACTCTTAACCCAAACAAATCCTTATCTATCTTAAATCAGTTAGATATAAGGTACAAAACGACATCGTTATGGCAGAAGAAGCGCAAATTCAAACACAAAACGAGTCAAAACGCATCGTTTTGTTCGGTAAATATGAAATTGGAAGATTATTGGGCGTTGGTGCATCCGCGAAGGTGTATCACGCGACGAACGTTGAAAACGGAAAGAGCGTGGCGGTGAAAGTCATAAGCAAGAAAAAACTCATCAATGGAGAATTCGCCGCCAACATTGAACGCGAGATCTCAATTCTCCGCCGTCTCCACCACCCTAACATCATCGACCTGTTCGAAGTCCTAGCATCGAAGTCCAAAATTTACTTCATCGTTGAATTCGCTGCCGCCGGCGAACTCTTCGAAGAAGTAGCCGGCAAAGAAAAGCTTACCGAAGACCACGCTAGAAGATACTTCCGGCAGCTGATCTCCGCCGTGAAATACTGTCATTCTCGCGGTGTTTTCCACCGCGATCTTAAACTCGATAATCTGTTACTCGACGAGAATGATAATCTCAAAGTAACGGATTTCGGTTTAAGCGCCGTTAATAACCAGATCCGACCCGACGGTTTACTTCACACCGTCTGTGGAACACCGTCCTACGTCGCACCGGAGATTCTTGCGAAGAAAGGCTACGACGGTGCAAAAGCTGATGTATGGTCATGCGGCGTCGTTTTGTTTGCTCTTACTACAGGATATTTACCGTTCAATGATTATAATATTACTGTACTTTATAGAAAAATTTACCGCGGTCAATTTCGTTTACCGAAATGGATATCTTGTGATCTGAAGAATCTCTTATCACGTTTGTTGGATACGAATCCTAAGACAAGGATAACCGTTGATGAGATTCTTGAAGACCCGTGGTTTAATTCGGGTGGATTTAAGTTGGACCGGGTTTTAGTTAAGTCTGAGCTGGAGGAGGAGAATCGAACCGGATTCAAACCAATGAACGCTTTTGATTTGATATCTTTTTCAACTGGGTTGGATATGTCGGGTATGTTCGAGGAAAATGACGGGTCGGGTTTAATTGAACGGGTTGTTTCGTCGGAGGTGCCGGCGAAGATTTTAGAGAGGGTGGATGAGATGGTGAAGGGGACAAAAGTGGTGGTGAAAAGGTTTGAGAATTGTGGTGGAGCAAAGCTGGAAGGGCAAGAAGGTAATTTGATTGCTATTGTTTTGGTTTACCGGTTAACGGATGAGTTGGTTGTAGTTGAAATCAAGAAGCGTGGAAAAGGGGAGGAATATGGCGCGCAATTGTGGAAAAATAAATTGAAACCATTGCTTGTTGAGTTGGCTCAGAAACAAGAAGTGACGGTTTCTCGGTGATTTCTTGTTTTATTTATTTAATTAGATTTTTTTATTATTATTAAACTGGATTATTATTTGGTATCTATTGTTTTGGGTATATGGTACCAAGAAAAAGATTCTCCAAGTACCAACCTCTTTGTGTTGATAACTTCCGTAAAAAAATAAAATGATAATCCATTGATTTTTGAGAATTTATTGGTTAAATCCCATTTATAAAAATTGGGTAATGCTAACTAGTGCCCCCGAGACACTAATTAAGGAGGATAAAAGAATAAATTTTTATATTGAAACAAACATTATTTACACTTTTAGAGGTTAAATACACAATTTTCAAGACTTATTTGCTATACTTAGTTGTTTAACTAGTGCTCTAGGAGCACTATTTAGCATTTTCCATAAAAATTTATGGGTTGTATGAAATGGAACTCGATTTCCTGCGGTAACAGTTGTGGGCAAGCCGATTAAAATCGTACGACTGTGTTCATTTCTAGTTATTTTGTAAATGAATTAATCTGATCCGGTCGATCTGATAATCAATGACTAAAATGTGAAAAAGCGTGAAATTGCATGCTTTTGTTACTGCAGCAAATCCTGATCGGTATGAAATCATAAACTTTTAGGTTTAGTTTCAAAATGAATTCAATTTTAATATGATTTTTTTATTTAAAAAATAATGAAAAAACAAATGTCCATGTCATGCTGTAAGAAAAGAACAGAATGTGCATGTGATAAGTGAACTTCATTTTTGTTTTTTACTTAAAACACAAGTAAAAGGACCAAATCTGAAAAGTGGAATAGATACCTTTCAGAAAAAGAAAGAAGTTTAGTAAAAATAGAAAAAGAAAGAGGTAAAATAAGTATTTAACCAAAATTAGAAGATACTACTCTGGCATGTATAAAACAAAAATAACTTCTTTCATTTTTATTTTATTTTTCTCTTAGAAGAAGTGATAATCCACTGAAATTAAACTTACAAATAATTGTGAGATTCTGGATTCGAACTCGGGTCACGACGTCCGGCCTAACAATTTCAGCATTTTTGTCAGTTGAGTTAGGACTTATGGGACAATACTGTTTCATTTTTAATTATAAATAAAAAATTATTTTTAAATTTATTATATCTAATTTGTTTAATATATTTAAAAAAATAATTTTAATATTTTTTAGCTTTCACCATTATTATTCAGCCCACTAAATTACAAAATCTGGTTCGGGATCCATTTTGACAACATTAGAATGAGATATTCTTTCCGGTCACATTTATAAGCAAAAATAACTACTATATAAAACTGTTTCATTTAGTTAACTGTAGTTAATTTTCTTGATTTAATATAAAACATGAATAAGTTTACTATATTGCCCTTCTTTTTCTTGAAAATCACATACACCTTTTGGAAAGTAAGAGTATATTAGAAATAACAACATTAATTAGTTTAAAAGTAGTTAATTTTTACTTATAATAGTGACCAAAATTTTAAGTATTTTTTTGCTTATAAATGTGATCGGAGGAAATATTTTGTAGGAATTTTTTTCTCTCTCTCTCCAATAACCACATGCTAAAAAAAAGTATCAACCAGTAAATGCTAAGAAAAAAGTGTTAAATAGAAAAAGAAGAATATTTGAATTGCTGACAAATTTGAACCACATGAGATACCGTAGTATATACGCCCTGGATCCCTGCGTAAACCAAAGTAGACAGTAGAACAAAATTTAGATCATGGTAGAGCTTTTCCATTCACACAAAGGGTGAAGACAAATGTGTATGATTGAGAAATTAGACATCAATCATTATCATAGTGGCAAACAATGTTTGTGGCTCATAATTAATGCACCATAGACTAGTCTATGTATTATTGCATTGATTTTATTTTCTTTATGCAAATCATCAAATGCATTGGCTGTGTGTAGTGAAATAGTATAAGACAATTAGATGCTAATAATAATATTTGTTAGAATTCCTAAAATAAAAAAGAAATTTACTTCTTATTGTTAAAATAAAAAATAAAAATTACCTCTTAATTTGTACTATACAATATAAGAAATTGAATAAGATAACGATTATGTTTTATGTATAGTTCAATATTGACTATATAGTTCACAAGTCCTGACTCAACTAATAAAGATGTCAAAATTGTTAGGTCAATCGTTAAGATTAACGTTTGAACTCTGACTCCTTTACTTATATATATGTGTATTAGAAGTAAAATTCAAACAATGTCCTACAGAAATAAAGGAAAACATGTCCTACAATTAGGGTTCTCAAATCCAAACAATCAAAATAAAAATCGTAAATCGACAAAAAAATCGAAAACCGCAAGAAATCAAAAAGTTTCGGATGCATTTGGATGTCCTTTTGTGAAAACTGTTGGATCGAATTTTGGATTAATTTTTCGCAAGCGATTCAAATCGAACCAAACTGCATACATATATTTATTTTTTTTGTCAAGAACGGCATACATATATTTAGTCCATATATATTTAACTTTTAATTTTTTACTATTTCATATGTTTCGAGTATATTCGATAATTATCATTCCACAATATTAAATTTTAATATATTATATGTTATATTTACATTGAATCTATTATTCTACCGAGTGTTTGTAGTATTAATATTTAATAAAATTACAACTTTTAATTTGAATATCCAAAAATCAATTAAAAAATCACACAAAATTGGATCGAACTTTTTTTAATTAGTCACCCAAAATTAAATCGAACCGCGAGTAATTTTATAATTAGATCAGATCAATTTTTGTATTAAAATCTATTCAAACCAAATCGGAAGCACCTCTGCTACAATATCAAAGACTATAATAATAAGATAAGTGGCGGCAATGTAAAGTTCTCATCAACTTCTTGTTAGTACTACTTTTGGCTTCCAAGAAATTTTAGTTAAGCTGTAATTGCATCAAGTTGCATAAGTCCTATTATAATAATATTGCCGCATTTTCTTTTTCTGAGTATATACAGTTTTGGTCAATTTTCAAATTGATTGTTTACTAGCTGTCTAATAAAAGTATACTCCAACTTGAAAAAAAAAGTATGCACCAACTTCTTTTGTAATTTTACCCAAAATGACTTTGAAAATTTTATATTCTTTTTTGGCTGGCGATTATAAGATATATCAATAATGACAACTCTTACTATATGTTCAAACGCATGAAAAGTGGATGCATGTATCATATAAGATACTAAGACAGCTATAAGGTGCTTATCATTATCATTTATTTATCTAGTATAAGCAATTTATGCACGTGGGGCGTTTAATATCACAATCAAGTGAATCTTGTTTGAATGTAAAATTACATACACTTGCTTATTATACAACATGTTACTCCCTGTGTTTTTAAACAACTGAGGTTTAAAGTATGAATTTAATTTATATGCACCATCAGTGTAAAGTTATTTTACACATGCGCAATAATATATCGATACATCATGTATGGTAATTAAAAATACATGATATGTCACTTTCATTAAATGATGTGGCAACACATCATTGGATGTATGTGCAAAAAATATTTACACTGACGGTGCACAACAATTAAACTCTTAAAGTATAGTAGTTTAACCAAATTGTTTTATAGTGTAGCTTTTTTCTTTTTATTATTATTTATCATTTTTAAAATTTTAAATAATATAATATTAAGAGTTGTTTTGTCAAAATTATCTCTAATTAAATATTGTGGATAGAAAAAGAGGTGTAAGGAGATACTTCATAACTGTGATGACACTAACACTTGCTTTTTTATAATTTTTTTTATTTCACAAAATTTTGAAAAACAATATAAAAGAAAGAAAGATGATAGTAATTTTACCAAATTAATTAACTTTATCAAGTATGATTTATGGAAAATATTAACATGTGCGAGTTGTCGATTGGTGTCTTTGTTATCGTGTTGGCGGTTGGATTCAATTGTTGTTTCTTAAGAGATATATTTGTTCGATTTCATTCCGTCTCTAACTTGTTTATTGCAATGGTGCAACTTTTACACATCTCTTTTTTTGCAATGGGTGCAACTTAAGTTCAAAGGTTTGATAAGTTAGCAATTTTTCTTTCGTCTCTCGCTTCTTATAATTTCTAATTAAGTTTTTGACCATGAGAGCATGCTCTTCTCCTTCTCACTTCTTTCCTAAACTTGGAAATTTGAAAACTTTAAGTTGTTGTTTGAAACCATTTGACTTATGAAGCATAACTGAAATTATCAGCAACTGTTTCATCTTAAAGTCATTTTTAATCTTGTATCGTGATGATTCTAGAGCAAAACTACGTGACATGTGAAAAAAATGTACGTGAATGAAAAGTCAGACTAAGAAGATAACCCCACGTGTAGGTTATTTAATCGAAAAGATGGTTGATCCCCAAACGACTAGAAAAAAAATGTGTATGAAAAGAAAAAATGAATAAAAGGCAACCAAATGCATCAAAATGAGAAAATCTGAAAACCGGACTGGACCGACCAGTTTAGCTAGTTCAGCCGGAAACCGAACCAAGCATCGGTCCAGATAGTTGTGCTGAACCATCAGACTGAAAAACCGGTGGATAAACCGAAAAAACCAGTGTGAAACGGAACCGATTTTTAAAAATCGCTCGGTTAAAAAAATTACGAAAATTTCATTTTTTTTCTTTCGTTTCATCATTGTTTTTTTTTTTCCAACATTGTAACTAGAAGAAGTAGAAAATAAACATAGCGAAATTGTTTTGAAACTGAGAAAAAAAGTTCACCCAAAGCACAACAAGTATAGATGGTGAAATTCTGGCGCAGTCCAGATGGGGTACCGGATGGGGCAGCATCTGCTTCAACACAGTTCCCAGCAGAACATAATGGACAATTTAACAATAAAAAACAGAAATTAAAATAACACAGTATGTTGTTAACCCAGTTCGGAGCAACCTCTCCTACTCTGGGGGATACCAATCCAGGAATGAATTCACTACTATAGTTCTAGTTCAAAGACTCCAAAATCTCCTATTTCTATCTTATCGCCTAGACACTATCTCATGCAATCCTACCTAGGAACTCCTAGATATGAGACGCCCCGTCTCACTTCCTCTTAGCCACACAACCAGCGTGACCGTATAAGACAAATAACAATTTAGCGAATAACACACTTCAAACAAATACTTATCTCCGTACTTTAAAGCTTAGGAGTAGATTAAAAGATTACAACTCAACTAAAAACAGTCCTACTCTAGCATCAAGATGATACAAGAGTGGCTCACAAATAAAGCACAAGGCTTACAAGACACGAAACCCTAAAAGACTATATTTGATATATTTGTTTAAGCTTCGGTTTCGGTAAATAAAATAGGTCTGAGTCTTCCTTTAAATAGCCACGAATTAGCATGGGCTGATCATGAATTTTGTGCTTCACAAATAGCTTAGATATAGGGAAAATCTAGTACAAACATATTTTTCAAGCAAATTCAAGCAAATCCAATAAATCCCTAAAATATAGGCATATCTTTAGGAACAATGCAAAAAACGATATGATCAGGAAATAAGTTGAATTCTTCGTCTTAGGGAACAAGCAAGTCGCTTAATGGATTTACTTCACAAATAAAACGCGTGTTTCTCATGTAACAAACTTTGCACATTTTCTGGATTCAGGATGTTGTTCCAGATGTTGCCCCATCGGACTCCACATCTGACTAGATCTTGTTTTTGCAAAATGTAGCCAATTTAAAAAACCCAAAAGATGGGAAGAACATGGGTCTGTGAGAAGAAAATTCGTAATGGAGTGTGGAGCCCTTCATCTATATACCCTTTATTGTTTCCTTACCATTTTATTTCAATTTACAATATATAGTTTCAAGCAAAAGGGGAATGAGATAAAATTGGTAAAAATGAAATATGTTGAAGCTGCTCTGTGTTGTGCGGCAGATTAACAAAATCAAGGAAAGAGAAAAATAGTAAAAGACAAATGAATTAGGTTAACTGGTTTTTAAAGTGAAACTATTAGGTCTAAGTTTAGTTTTGGTGATGAATATGTTTTTTTACTTTTATTTATTTTTCCTTTTGAGTCATATTTTTCTTTTACTTAACGTTTTCTTTTTTATAATTTTTTCTTAACTATTTTGTTTTTTGGTATAATTCTTAACTATTCTTTATTCAAAAACGAAGATAGTTATCCCATCAAGCATAAAATGTATTGTTACTTAATTTTTTATTTTATATATTTGTTATTATTGTTTTCTTTTAATGAAAAAGTTATTACGGTGTTTCATTAAAATAAAAAAAATTATAATTATCTAAAAATAAAAAAGTTATATGGTTTTTATCAAAAAAAAATTATTGTGTATACTTGGTCTGAATTTATGTATTTTTACTCTATTAGTTAAAACTTTAATTTAATTATTATTTATAAAAATTAACACTAAATATATCATATATTCATTTATTTATTAAGTATCCGGTTCAATAACGGTTGAACTGGTTGACCCTTGACCCAGAGGTCTTACCGGTTCAACTTCCCGACCATTTTTTAAAACATTGGTTGAACCTTGTGCTTGTAGTGAATGAATATTGTTGATGTAATTTAACTCATAGTTTTGCAAAAGGACCAAATCTATATATAAAGTGTGCCATTAAAATCAATTACAGTGTCATAAGAAGAATGGAAGATAACTCGGTCTAAGAAGAATGGTAAAATAACTCGGTCTAAAAAGGACTTTGAAGGAGCAAAAACATTGTGAAAAGATTGGAGAAGGTAGAATGTGAAAGAAATCCTAAGACTCAACTTGGAAACTACTTAATAATTTCATAAACCTTGACTGTTGTCTAATATCCACTCTTGTGCATGTTTTAATTGATCTATGTTCTTAGTTATCTACTATTAAACTTGTCCTAATTCCTTCTATCTTAGCTTAATTGCTTGAGGATAAGCAATAGTTCAAGCATGCGGGTATTTAACACCTCTAAAATATGCATGATTTTAATAGTAGTTTTATTCAATAAAGTTTGCTTATTGGTCAAGTTATTGGTACTATTCTACTATATTTCCTTTGTTTGCATTTTGTAGATTCAAACACATGAACAAGTGGAAATGTGCATTTTTAGGCCCATTTTGATAAATAATTGATCAAGTCATCATATGTGCTTTAATGGAAGACTTCCTCTAAAATATGCATTATAGCCATTTTGGCTGAAATACATTATACTTTAAGAGTGAGAAAACCAAAGATCAAGGGTCAAAAATGTTGTCAAGGCCGTGACAGAGTTCCACACGGTCATGACAAACACAACAATGCCAAAGAACACCTTTGGAAACATTGTCATAGTCGTGCCGATGCTTCTCACGGACGTGACAGACCCCGCTAAAGGAATTTGGCAGTTTTGACTCTTTGTATTTAAATTTTTATGGCATTAATGTGTAATTATGATGGCCTTATCACTTCTTGTACATTTTTAGTTAGGTTTAGAGGCTATATATATAACCCTTCTTTATTTTGTAAACTGATCATCCAAGCTTGTAACAAATTCATATCATCAAATAAAAGTTTTTTAGTTTGTTTTCTGTTTTATTTTTGTTCATATTCATAGAATTGTTGGGTTTTTGAAATTGGCTACATTTTGCAAAAACAAGATTTAGTAAGATGTAGGGTCAGATGTGGCAACATTTGGAACAACATCCTGAAGCCTTAAAATGAGGGCGCCTATTTATACCTTGACCACGCGTTTTTTGTTGTGAAGCATATCGATTAATCACTTTGCGTGTTCCCCAAGACAAGGATTTCGGTTGGTTTCCTAAAGAAGTCGAGATTTGATTAAATTCCTATAGATATGCCTATATTTTAGGAATATGTTGGATTTGCTTGAAGAATATATTTGAACTGGATTTATCCTATATTTATGTTATTTGTGAAGCCCGATATTGCTGATCATCCAAGCTAACTCGTGGCTATTTAAAGGAAGACCCAGACATAATTTATTCACCGAAACCGAACCGAATTAGAATATCAAAGATGTAGTCTTTTAGGGTTTCGTGCCTTTGTAAGCCTTGTGCTTTATTTTTTATATCACTATGTTGTTGTCATTGATTATCAAAGCACAGAGATGAATGTTTTATCGAGTTGTATTTGTGATTTACTCAAGAGCTTTTAAGTGAGAGATAAAGTCTACTTGTGTCTAGGAGTGTGTCTCCACCATTTGATTGTAATCATTTGTAAACAACGATGTCTATGTTGTTTGAGGGGAAGTGAGAGGTGTCTCATATCTAGGAGTTCCTAGGTAGAAATTAGCACGGGTAGTGATTAGGTGATAAGTCGTAAACCGGGGTGTTTGCCGAGGGCTTTGAACTAACGTTATCATAGTGGATTTCCTTCCTGGACTGGTATCCCCCAGAGTAGGTGTGTGTTTACGCCGAACTGGGTTAACAACATACTGTGTTATTTACTTTCTTTGCAATTTATTTCTACCTTGTTTTTCTTGTTCTGTACTGGTACGAGATGTGGTAACATCTGATACCCCATTTGGACTACGCCAGAATTTCAATTGGTATCAGAGCAGGCATCCTGTTCTGTATCTGGGTGAGCTCCAAGGAAGATACTTTCTGGCACTATGGACAAGGAAGAAGATGATATGCAGTAGCAGTAGTGATATGCGAATGGTATGATGTGTATGTGAGTATGAATGTCACGTTGTATTGAGGGGGAGTAACTATTTCTCTTGCTTTGTCTGTTATGCATGAAGTAAGGGGGGCAAAAGTGTTATGTAGTATACAGGTTTTCAGGGGAGTAAAGCTCTTTTGATGATGTCTTGACATGTATGCATTGAGGGGGAGCAATTTAATCTTTATACATATGTGTTGCTTGATGCTACCCCATCTTAGCTTCCATCCAGTCTGTTTGATTCTGAGTACTGAGAATTTATTTTTCTCAATTGATTGGAAATTTATTTTTCCTATGTTTCTCTGATGTGGGAATTTTTTTCTTGGTGTGTTTGAAGACTCAGATTTTATTTTGTGAGAATTTATTTTTCTCCTACTGTGTGAATCCACTAAGAGAGTTTATTTCTCTCTAATGTTGTTACTGGTGAGGCTAGATGTGTTCTTACTCGCTGGTGTATGCCTCTGATGTTCATTGTGTGTTATTCTTTGCTTGGAGCATAGTTGTGAAAATAGTTATGCATTGTTCACATATGTGTTGACTTGAAGGAAGATGTGAACTGTATCTCTCCATGAAATGTCTAATATTGTTTTAGCCAAAATTTGACAAAGGGGCAGATTGTTGGTGTCACATCCCATTTTATTTATTTATTTGGGTTTATTTATTTAATTAATTAATTATGTGGCATTAGAGGTGGAGATGTGTTTAGTGGAGTAGTGAATTGTTGAGGTGTGAATTATGAGAATTGGGTCAAGTGGGTAAATGTTAAGTTAAGCCCATTAGTGGAAGGATGTTTTAGTAATTGATGAAGATGAGTGGTGACCTAACTATAAAAGGATAAGATAGAGAGAGAAACTCATTTTTTTTGTCATGAATTGGATGGAGGAAGAGAGAGAAGTTCTCATGAAAAGAAAAAGAAAGAGAAAGAAGAAAAAAATGAAATTGGTAAGTAAATCCCGTTTTCCCTTCAACACCTTCACTAAATCTTCCATTCCCGATTCGTTAACCGTTGATTTTTGTTGAAATTTTGAGCCTCTCACCCTTTGCTATGCTTAAAGTTAGCATTTTTATGTTTTTATATGAATCAAAATGCTTCCTTTTGTAATGATTTCGTGATATCTATGTTATGTGATACTAAAAGTACTTGTTGATGGTTTCAATTTTGAGAATCAAAGTATGTTCATCTGAAATTATAGGTTTTTGAGTTTTGAATGAAAAATATGCATAATCTTTGATTAGTGATGATTTTGGTGTTTGTAAGAGATGAAACTTGTACTTCTATGTATGATAACATGTGTATAACCTAAAGGAAACATCTTTTTAAAATTGAAACATGTTTTGGGTGATTTGGTGGTGGAATCCGAATGGTCACGAAAACAGAGCAGCAACTTCTGGGTACCGTCGCTGCAGCGAGAGCCAGCGAGAGCTAGCGAGGGAAACCTGCTAATGCTCGCTAGTGCTCGCCAGCCGACCTGTTCTGTCTGACTTACTTCGCTACAGCGAGAGCTAGCGAAGAGATGGCGAAGGTTGTTAGATTCCTCGCTAGATGGCGAGGAAGCTTCTGACTTGCTTCGCCAGAGCTCGCTATAGCAAAGACAGTCAGATTTACTTGATTATTAATTGATGATGATGTTAGTTTGATGTGTAGGTTGCTAGTCTTATAGAGATATATGAATAATGATAATATTTCTATATGAGTGTTGTGTGATGGATGATGATGAATTGATCTCAATTATGTGTATGTATAAATGTGTTGGAATGTATATGATATGATAAGATGGATGATGATGCTTTTCATATACTTGTTGAACATGTATAATAATATTGATGGTGGATTGTAATGAGTATGTTAAGGTGTATGTGTATGAATATGTTTATATGTGTATGGAATATTGATGGTGAGTTGGTGATATCATGTATTAATACATGAAGTGTTGGTGAATATATAAATTGATTTATATTGATGAAATGTCGTGACACATCATTCATGCATAAGTTGTGTCAATTGATGGTGATAATAGATGGTGAAGGGATTCTCGTATCCTATATAGATGGTGATATGGTACCACATGTAGGCATGTCTAGGACATACATGAAGGTGGCATTAGATGCATTAGGAAGGTGAACCTTATTTGTGTTGATGTGATAATGATGTGATATTTGAATAATTGTGTTCTAATTGAATGTGCATATATCTTGTTGATTGTTGACGGTGTGGATAAGATTTATGGATATAGATTGATTGTATGTATATGCCCTGTTGATGGAGATGAATTGGTATTATATGTACGTTAGTTATGTGGATAGTGAATGAGTGTGTATATGTATGCATTGTATATGTTGGGTTGGAATTAATGTTAGCAATTTACCTTCATTCATTTCAATGCCGATTATATGTACTAACTCTCTGTTTTTGTGCGTTTGCTGGATCGTTGGGCGATTCAGATCCCCAGGTGTTTTTGGTATGATTTGTCGGTGAAGCTCTGCTCTGATTAGGACACGGGAAGGTTTATGTTTATCGAGTCTTTTATATATTTACGATGTATTAAATGAGTACTTATTGTATAGACCGATGGATACTATTTTTTATTATTTAGTTTTATTTTTGGAGAATGTAATACTCAAACTAGTGTTCTTGTATCTTAGTTTGATTCGATTAATGGAGTCTTTTTATCCGCTGCGAGTTTGTGTAAAAAATATTTTTTTGAAAGTTAGAATTTTATGTAAATTCGGGTTTGGGGTGTTACAATTTGGTATCAGAGCCCCGTTATCTTCGGATTACGTGTGGGTTATAGGTGTCGATCAGAGCCGGTCTGTGCAGTCAGACCAAGTGAGTGTGGTGTCAGTCGAGTTGTGTGTCAGTTGTGTTTTCTTGGTGATTTGTTTGCTGTGTCTACACTTGCACCTTAGTCACTATTTAACTAATTTGCAAATGTATGATGAGATTCGTTTTTGTTGATGTTTCGTTTGATGAAATGTGGAAATGCTGTTATTATCACTAATTGTGTTTATTCTTCTTAAGAATGTGATTGTTGTTTGGATTTCAAGATAATGACTTAAATAATGGTGTCTTTCTGTTATTGTTGTAATTGAAGTGATTGTATTAGTATGTGAGTATAGATTTCTTTATTGATAAAAGTCTATGTTAGTGAAATAGAGTCTGATTGTTTATGCATGTGTCGTAAAGGAATGTTGAGATGATTTATTCATGATGATTGATGGTGTAGTATGATTGAAATACCTATATGATGACATGCGTGTATTCATAGAATTAATTGAGAATGTATGAATAGGAATGAGATAGTGAGATTACTTGAATACTTTAACATGATGATTATTGTTGAATATTCATGAAATCGTTGTAATCTAAGATGAGAATATATTGGTGAATTACGTGTGTTGCCGTAACTTGTTGATTGTGTGTGAGATTAATTTCATGAATTTTGTGTTATAGATTCTTTGGTTGAGATGTTGCTTTACCTAATTCATGAGATGTATGTTTTGATTGATGATTGACTTATGAATTGATTGTTTCATAAATAATATTGAGTTGTGATATGTTGGTTTCATGAATTCATTTGGTGTGGTTATGTTTACTCTATTGATGATGAATTTGTTTGTTAATGAATCATGAATGAATTGATGTGATTAATTACGAAGAGTATTGATATTATATATGAAGCGAAGAACTAGATGCTAGAGTCTTTAAATGAATCGTTTGATTATAGGGTTGGTATGATACCGTATCATTGAGAGAAGTATCATATCGGATGTGGCACAGTATCGCTTGAGAGAAGTGACCACATGGTGCAGTATCATTGAGAGAAGCACACCCACATTGAGATTGTGATTTTGTAAATTGTTTTTCTTGTTATTCTTGGATGTGCAAGAGATGAATAAATTGGCTGTTTAATGATTGATTATTTGGTTGTGTCTGAATAATATGTGATGCCAAGTGGTTTGTGTTGCTATAATTGATTATATTATGATGTAATGATTACTTGATTTGTGGTGAGTTATCTGAGTATGTATGATATGTGCCGGTGTATGTTAGAATTCATTTTATACTATGTAAATTCATATATGATTTGCATATGTTGACTTGAGCATGATATAATTGTGTATAATTGATGAGAATATGCATTCATGATAGTATAGAAGGTAAATATAGATATGAGATGTAGACGATGTTGTGTTCTAGTTGTTGAATATGAGACTTCTCTTTTTCTTGTATTCCATTGTGAATAGATTATATGTGAAGATAATAATTATTGGTTGTTAATTGAAATTGTGTAGGATGTTAGAATTTATTCTATGCTACCTAAATTCGTGTATGTCTTGTATGTGTTAACTTGAATATGACGGTGAAATAGTAGTTTAGATGTAGGGGTTTATGTGAATTATTATGTATGCTATGTGTATAATTGTGAGTAGCTCTTTATTAACATGAGATAGTTTTAGAACTATTATTGATTTTTGGTTTGTGAATCTTGTTGAAAATCTAGATTGTTTTCTCGAATATGTGAAACTAATTCTTTTTGTGAAAATAAAAAGAATAGGATTGTTAATAAGGATACATGAATTCTAGAACATGTTGATATATGATTGCATTCTATATGACATGCATTGGATCATTGCTAGGAAATGTGACTTATTCTTTTAGTAACCATGAGTTATAGGAAATGCTTATGTCATCTTTCTAAGAATAGAGTTGATACATGTATGATGCACATGTTTTGATTATTTTGTTATACCATGATTAGTGATCGTGCTAGGATGATTGTCGTCTTGCATGATATGCTTATATAAATGTGAATTGGGAAAACTAGTTGAAATAGTTATCGTGGTATATGCAACTTTCTTGTTTTAAAGTGATTCTTAATTCATGAAAAGTATGTGCTATATAAATGCTTATGCGAATGCGAATTGTTGGAAATTTCAGATTTCGTTGATAGATAATATGTATCCTTCTTGTTTGTTTTAGCTTACGAAAGATGCATGTTACTTGGATATCTATGTGAAATGCTATGTTTTGTTTTTGTGCAATTTTATGAAGATGTTTACATATTATACTTCGTGTTTGTATGATTGTGTGTTTGATAATGTTTTGTGGTTACCCCTTGTATGCGATACGTGTGTAAACACTATCGATACTAGTTCCTTATTGGCAGGGTAAGTTAGAACCTTAGAAACCTATAGTTGGGTGTGAAGGTTGGAATCTTTGATAGGCGTTTGTAGATGGGTTTGAGATTAAGTGGAGGAGAAGAGTGTGTTCCTTGAGACGTTTGAATATCGGAAGAATAATTGGGAGACTTGTTAAGAAGGAGAAGGTTAATGGAGCAATTGTTTCGATGAGGATAACGTCAAAGGTTGCTGAGTAAGAAGAAGGGTGACAACGTATGAGGGGTGTATTACAAGCATTGTAAGTTGGATTTGAAATTATCGGAATTTGAGTGTTGGTAGCAAGAAGTGATTTTGGTGGTCACGTAATATGGAGCATTGGATTAGTATGAGTCGTCAAAAGTGAATATCGTGTTGTGATTAAGATCATAAGTTGGTTATTGAGATTGAAAGTTGTTAGAGATCAGTTGATTACTTCGGAAGTTGTTGAAAGTTCTGGAGTGAGTTTGGATAATGTGTTTCTACAGATATTTAGATGGTGGTATAAGTGTTGAGGAAGTTAAGGATTTATGGAAAGAAATACTTTGGATGAGTCGAGGTTTGGAGTGTCCGGTATTAGCTAAAGTTGGAGGATTTTAATTTGGATTAAGACATCATTGGAATAAAATGAATGTCGTAGGAAATATCGGTAATAATGATGAGAGAAATTGGATTTGATTGAGCAGTTCAAGAATGTAAGATTGGTAGATGAAGAGGTGTTTAACGGTATGGAATTAAGAATGACGAAGTTGATGGATTATATCTTCAAAGAGATTTGGAGAAAGTTGAAAGTTGGATTTGAATTTAATGGATCGATTGACATGAAATCAGTCAGAGTAAAGAAGTGAGCTTCAAGTAACTAAGAATGAGATTTTGAGATTAAGATGGATTTTATCTTTTGGAATTGACCGAGTTCGGAAAGGAAATTGTAGGAGGAAGTTGCGATTGAAGATCAAGATGATAAGACCATTAAGTGGAAAAATATGTGAGAGAATTTCACATGAGAATTTTGCAAGTTAAGATGAAGTTAAGGACAAAGTGTTGATGGAATAATGGAATAAAAAAGATTGGTCATTAGAAGGATATGTTAAGAACGAGTAGTGAGAGTGTATAGAGAAATATGACTTATGTCAAGGGAATATTTGGAAAAGGGATTGTCTCGCACATGGTAGAATTGTGGTTGTACGTATATAGATGTGAAATATGTGAAGGATTCTACTTGAATAAAGGTTATTATTTTTGGATATGAGAAAGAATTGAGAACTTGTTTATCGGAAGCATTATGTATGAAAAATTTGTGGAGATTACTAGAACTACATTCAAGGAGCTTGTTATAGCAAAGTGAAGTGTAAAATAAGACAAGATGAGAGAAAGTCAAGGATTATGGACATGATAAGTGAGAACGGTGGAATAAGAGTGATCCGTTGAGGAGATTAAGATTTGGGTTGAGTATCTCGACGGAACAAGTAACCATGGAAAATGTTTGTGTTAAGAAATGCAAAAGTTGATTAAGCAAATGATTTGGAGTTAAGATAATTATATTGAGATTCAACGTAAGAAATTAAGATCGTGGTTTGGATAAGATCGGATGAGAGTGTATTCGGATTGAAAGGAAAAAGTGAGATTTTATGGAATTGTGGTTTAGTAACGTTATTTGCAAGAAAAGGTCTTATGTCGAAATGTAAGGATTGAGCAACATTCGTCGTTGAGCGTTTCTTTCGGATGTTTCGAAATTAAGAGCGCATTATTATGGTTCGATAAAAATGGTCGATGTCACCATCACGATTCTTGACTATTTATTGACAAATTGAGGAAACTGACCGTCCTTGATCTCTTGTCGATAGTAGACAAATTTGTGTTGTTGAGATGGACTAATTTTGTTAAACTTAGTAATGTATAAAGTTTTGGATGTTTTGTTGGAAAACTAGATGAGGTGATCTTGGTTGTGCGATTTTCGAGGACGAAAATTCTTTAAGGGGGGTAGAATTGTCACATCCCATTTTATTTATTTATTTGGGTTTATTTATTTAATTAATTAATTATGTGGCATTAGAGGTGGAGATGTGTTTAGTGGAGTAGTGAATTGTTGAGGTGTGAATTATGAGAATTGGGTCAAGTGGGTAAATGTTAAGTTAAGCCCATTAGTGGAAGGATGTTTTAGTAATTGATAGAGATGAGTGGTGACCTAACTATAAAAGGATAAGATAGAGAGAGAAACTCATTTTTTTGTCATGAATTGGATGGAGGAAGAGAGAGAAGCTCGCATGAGAAGAAAAAGAAAGAGAAAGAAGAGAAGAATGAAATTGGTAAGTAAATCCCGTTTTCCCTTCAACACCTTCACTAAATTTTCGATTTCCGATTCGTTAACCGTTGATTTTCGTTGAAATTTTGAGGGATGGTTCACAACATCTGAAGCTAACGTTTGACCGTTCGGATCGTCGAAACAAGGCCTGAGGAGGGAGAAATCGAACTCAGACTATGGCAGAAAATTTGGAAGAAAAATAGTGGAAAATGAAGAATAAGAGAGAAGGATGAAGAGGAAGCTTTGTAGAGGGGATAATTCTTGAAGAACTAGAGGTAAGAGAGTAGTTTCATATAATTTGTGGGTGATAAAGAGGGAGGAGAAATCATGTTCTCTTTGCCCAAACCCTCTCACCCTTTGCTATGCTTAAAGTTAGCATTTTTATGTTTTTATATGAATCAAAATGCTTCCTTTTGTAATGATTTCGTGATATCTATGTTATGTGATGCTAAAAGTACTTGTTGATGGTTTCAATTTTGAGAATCAAAGTATGTTCATCTGAAATTATAGGTTTTTGAGTTTTGAATGAAAAATATGCATAATCTTTGATTAGTGATGATTTTGGTGTTTGTAAGAGATGAAACTTGTACTTCTATGTATGATAACATGTGTATAACCTAAAGGAAACATCTTTTTAAAACTGAAACATGTTTTGGGTGATTTGGTGGTGGAATCCGAATGGTCACGAAAACAGAGTAGCAACTTCTGGGTACCGTCGCTGCAACGAGAGCCAGCGAGAGCTAGCGAGGGAAACCTGCTAATGCTCGCTAGTGCTCGCCAGCCGACCTGTTATGTCTGACTTTCTTCGCTACAGCGAGAGCTAACGAAGAGATGGCGAAGGTTGCCATATTCCTCGCTAGGACTCGCTAGATGGCGAGGAAGCTTCTGACTTGCTTCGCCAGAGCTCGCTATAGCGAAGAGCTAGCGAAGACAGTCAGATTTACTTGATTATTAATTGATGATGATGATAGTTTGATGTGTAGGTTGCTAGTCTTATAGAGATATATGAATAATGATAATATTTCTATATGAGTGTTGTGTGATGGATGATGATGAATTGATCTCAATTATGTGTATGTATAAATGTGTTGGAATGTATATGAATGATAAGATGGATGATGATGCTTTTCATATACTTGTTGAACATGTATAATAATATTGATGGTGGATTGTAATGAGTATGTTAAGGTGTATGTGTATGAATATGCTTATATGTGTATGAAATATTGATGGTGAGTTGGTGATATCATGTATTAATACATGAAGTGTTGGTGAATATATAAATTGATTTATATTGATGAAATGTCGTGACACATCATTCATGCATAAGTTGTGTCAATTGATGGTGATAATAGATGGTGAAGGGATTCTCGTATCCTATATAAATGGTGATATGGTACCACATGTAGACATGTCTAGGACATACATGAAGGTGGCATTAGATGCATTAGGAAGGTGAACCTTATTTGTGTTGATGTGATAATGATGTGATATTTGAATAATTGTGTTCTAATTGAATGTGCATATATCTTGTTGATTGTTGACGGTGTGGATAAGATTTATGGATATAGATTGATTGTATGTATATGCCCTGTTGATGGAGATGAATTGGTATTATATGTACGTTAGTTATGTGGATAGTGAATGAGTGTGTATATGTATGCATTGTATATGTTGGGTTGGATTTAATGTTAGCAATTTACCTTCATTCATTTCAATGCCGATTATATGTAATAACTCTCTGTTTTTGTGCGTTTGCTGGATCGTTGGACGATTCAGATTCCCAGCTGTTTTTGGTATGATTTGTCGGTGAAGCTCTGCTCTGATTAGGACACGGGAAGGGTTTATGTTTATCGAGTCTTTTATATATTTACGATGTATTAAATGAGTACTTATTGTATAGACCGATGGATACTATTTTTTATTATTTAGTTTTATTTTTGGAGAATGTAATACTCAAACTAGTGTTCTTGTATCTTAGTTTGATTCGATTAATGGAGTCTTTTTATCCGCTGCGAGTTTGTGTAAAAAATATTTTTTTGAAAGTTAGAATTTTATGTAAATTCGGGTTTGGGGTGTTACAGTTGGGTTTTTGAAATTGGCTACATTTTGCAAAAACAAGATTTAGTCAGATGTAGGGTCAGATGTGGCAACATTTGGAACAACATCCTGAAACCTGAAAATGAGTGCGCCTATTTATACCTTGACCACGCGTTTTTTGTTGTGAAGCATATCCATTAATCACCTTGCTTGTTCTCCAAGACAAGAATTTCAGTTGGTTTCCTAAAGAAGTCGAGATTTGATTAAATTCCTATAGATATGCCTATATTTTAGGAAAATGTTGGATTTGCTTGAAGAATATATTTGAACTGGATTTATCCTATATTTATGTTATTTGTGAAGCCCGAAATTGCTGATCATCCAAGCTAACTCATGGCTATTTAAAGGAAGACTCAGACCTAATTTATTCATTGAAACCGAACCGAATTAGAATATCAAAGATGTAGTCTTTTAGAGTTTCGTGTCTTTTTAAGCCTTGTGCTTTATTTTGTATATCACTCTGTTGTTGCCATTGATTATCAAAGCACAGAGATGAATGTTTTATCGAGTTGTATTTGTGATTTACTCAAGAGCTTTTAAGTGAGAGTAAAGTCTACTTGTGTCTAGGAGTGTGTCTCCACCATTTGATTGTAATCATTTGTAAACAACGTTGTCTGTGTTGTTTGAGGGGAAGTGAGAGGTGTCTCATATCTAGGAGTTCCTAGGTAGAAATTAGCACGGGTAGTTATTAGGTGATAAGTCGTAAACCGGGGTGTTTGCTGAGGGCTTTGAACTAACGTTATCATAGTGGATTTCCTTCCTGGATTGGTATCCCCCAGAGTAGGTGTGTGTTTACGCCGAGCTGGGTTAACAACATACTGTGTTATTTACTTTCTTTGCAATTTATTTCTACCTTGTTTTTCTTGTTCTGTACTGGTACGAGATATGGTACGCGATGTGGTAACATCTGGTACCCGATTAAGCTAGAATTTCAAGAATCATAGTTTAGTTTAGTTTATGTCAAGGTGTGAGTAATCCACTCACATCTTAATGAAAATAGATTGAGTATCAGAGAAAACATCCTCAATAACTTTAGATGTGTACTATGTGAAAGTTTTGGAAGAAATTAACTCAAAATTTAACGAAAAGGATAAACTAATGTTGATATCAATAACATAAGGGAGCAACTTGAAACCTAATATAAACACAAAGGACTAAATATGCAATTTGAAATTTTGTTCTTCATGGGACAAATGTCTTACATGTTTTCTGAGACAATTGTGCACTTTTAAAGATGTCTTAGACAATGTGTATGACAATTGTGATGCAGGATAAATAAATAAATAAATAGGAAAGCAATAAAGAACACGATCAATTGTTAACCCAGTTCGGTGAAACACCTACTTTGGGGGATACCAATCCAGGAAAGGAAGATCACTACTTTGAATTATTACTTAGGGCCCGTTTGGATTCGGCTTACTTTTTAGCTTATGAAAATAGCTTATGCAAATAAATAAAATTTTATGATAATTTATAAGTTTTCACCAACAAAATTGTATTTTATAAGCTCTTTTCTTATAAACTCCCTTGAAAAGTTTATAATAATGCATAAAAACTTATTTATATGCATAAGTTGCTTTGCATAAGCTAAAAAATAAGGCAATCCAAACAGGCCCTTAGTCTTACAACGCACACCAAAAACTTATTGTTGTGTATGTTTTTTCTTAATCCTAGCGCCTCTTCTACTTAGTGTGTGTTTGGTTTGGCGGCGAAGAGAATTGAGTTTGACAGAATTGAGTTTGAGAGAATTGATTTTGGTTAAAAGTGAGTTGAACAAAATTGATTTATGTTTGGATGCATTTAGTAAAAATGATTTTCACCAATTTATATTGTTTGGATAATTCAGATCAAAATTGCTTTTGAAGTGGCTAATTACCAAAATGGGTTTTAAATTTAACCAACAATCAACAACAGTAAAAAAACCAAATTTAAAAAATTATAAGCAAATAATTGGAAAATAATAAACAGTAAAATGCATATTACATATTTACATGTAAACAATTATTTAATTTTTTTTTTTTTTGACAGTTTTACTTTATGTTAAATTTGCAATATTGTTGGGCCTTTACCCTTTAGAGCCCTTTAGAAGTTTGCAACAACATTAGTTATGAACAAAACCTGTAGCAGTGAAACCAAATTTTCCCTTATAGCTTTGCCCCTCTTCCAGAATAAACAACGTGTAGCAGTAGTGGTGAAACCAATTTTTCCTTTCTTCTTTCTCCTTCTCTTGTGTTCTATGGTTGATTTTTATTTCCTCTCTGTTTCATCTTTTGGATTGAGAAGTTTTTGAGGGGCAAAAATGGAAAATTGAAACTCACGTGATTTGTTTATTGGAGAATTGATTTAGATCAGACGCAGAAGCTACAAATACCTGCTTCAACTGGAATCGATTTTACTGAGCAAGAATCGATTTTGCAGCAAACATCCAAACATCATTCTAACTGTTGTGAATCACGTTTGCCACTGAAAACGTGCGTTTGGGTCTCCCTACCGTGTAACCAAACACATACTTAGAGGTTCACTCCCCCTAACTCACTTTCTTACAATCACCCAGCCTGGGCAATCGTTACCTTTTATCACCTAGTGATGTTGAACGATCTTGTTCAACTTGTACTCCACCTAACTCTATTCCTTAGCACCTAAGTTCTAGAGAGAGTAAGTTTGATTTTGCACAGTGGGCACAAGATCTTTGACTCGCAAATTCTAGCTTTGTCTAGACTTCTTCAATATTTGGTCGTGATTAATTCTTCTGTTTGAGTTTTCTATTTATAGATGATGCAGCTCTTTGAATTGTTTGAGTGTTAGTTAGTTTTAAAACAAACTTTGTTTTTAAAACAACTCTATTAAGATAAAGATTCTAATTTAAATCTTAAGTTAGTTATGATTTTCAATAATATCTAACTCTTAGGTTTGTTGAACTCTCTTCTGTAACAAACTTTTTATCCTAGACAATCTTCAGATCGTGCATTATAACAAACTTGGAGAGATTCACGTGCGCAATAGAAATATGACTGTTTTCTGCATGTACAAGATGTCCTACTCAAGCTGGAACATCTTGTTCAACATGTTGTACTGAACATTTGTCCTTAACATGTTGTATGCTGGAGCAGGATGTCCTAGTTAGTGTTGGGACATCTTTTCCATGTTACACTTAAGCACATTAAATTGTTTTTGCATGATGCAGTCAACCATAAGAACTATACAATTAAACCAATAATATATATCGCAACAGTAGTAGAACTAAAATTAAAATTTCAAAGGAACTATGAACAAATAAAATTATGCTTGAGAGACTATGACACATGTCCCCTCCCCCACTCTTCCATCAAGTGCTAACGTATTTTTTGGCTTTGTTTGGGAAGGCCAAAAAATTAGCTTATAAAAGCTCTGTTTGGTAACGGTCATTTTACTATGAGCTTATAACTTATTTTACTAGCATATAGCTTATTTTCAAATGATATTTCAAGTAGCTTATAGCTTTTAGCTTATAAGATATAAGCTAGCTTATCAACTAACCGTTATTTTTACCAAACGGAGCATTTATCATCCATTGGAGAAAAACAAATACAAAATGTCTGGTAAGTAATCAATTTTAATATTTAATTAACTAAATTATTGAACTTTGGTAAAAAAATAAATAAATTATTGGATTCAAGTGGTTAATGAGATCCTTCTAAGACGGATCGTTTAAAAGAACTCGAGTTAAATTTTTTATAGGAATAATTCTTAGTCAAACTTCATTTATTTCGCAGAACATTAAATTATGGACCCTTTCCTTAAAACTAGATTTTTAATAAGGGCATATCACTTGCTGACTCAGGCGGTGTTGAGGGAATTATCTGCTCACAGTGTTCTTATTTGGAATAAGGTTGTTTCGTTAAATGTCTCTCTTTTTGCGTGGAGGTTGCTATAGGTGATAGATTACCTATGAAGTTTAATCTCTCTCATTGGGGTTGCTTACATAATGAATCGCTTCTTTGTTCTAGGGATGTGCAGTCAACGAGGATCTAAACCATTTATTCTTGAATTGTTATTTTTCTAATTTGACCTGGAGAGGAATCATTAGTTGGCTAGGAGTGTAGTGCATTCTTCCCAATAATGTTATTTCTTTTGCATCTCAATTTATTGTGGATCATACTTTTCGTAAGGATACACGGATTTGCTTTCAAGCAATCTAGTTAGTCATTGCCTGGTTCATATGGAAAGACAGAAACAAAAGGCTATTCGACAAGAGGGTTTTTCGCTTGATAAATTGATTAACATCATCAAAATCCATGTGTGGTGGTGGTTAAAGGCAAAACGGAATGACTTCTATTTTGATTGGATCTTTGGAAGTCAAATCCATCTCTCTATTTAGGCTATGCGTCTTTATGAGACTTTGTTATTTTTTTATTGTCTCTTTTATTTTGTATTAACTCTATTCTCTTTTTAGGCACACCTTGCGTTTAAAATTTTCAATATATAATTTTTTAGCTTCTTAAAAAAAAATAATATACAATACAAAAATAAATTTACACAATAAGGACGGCACCCACAACCGCACTTAAAATAATAAAAATGGACACATTCCTCATTTACGTTTTTTTATTTTTGGTTAGATTCCTCATTTACGTATTTGAAGAGTGAGTATATTAATTGAATATGCAAACATGTTGTTATCATGATTCATGCATATATAGTATACCCATTTTTCAATATAAAAAAGATTGAACTAGTCTCAAAGAAATTAGAAGAAAGAAAGCGAAATGTGGTGTGTTTTAAGCATTGTCATCATTCAGCATCACTCTCACATCCACAATAATGCATGTTATATGACCTCTTATCGATGTTTTAATTTATCCGTAATTATGAATTATCTTTTAATTTATCCGTATAATTATAATAAATTATTTGAATTTAATATTGTGGTTATTGTTAGATGAAAACTCACTATCACGTACACAATAATGCATGCAAAAATGGAAAGGCTACAATTATTTGAACACTTGTCGTTCGTATGTTTGAATGAGAAAATGAAGCCTAACTGAAACTCAACTCGAATATAATTGTTGTGCACTGTCGGTGTAATACTTTTTTACACATACATTTAATAATATATCAACACATCACGTATTGTGTTTAAAAACAAATGATGTATCACATTCATCAAATGATGTGGCAACACATCATTGGATGCATGTGTAAAAAACTTTTACACTGAAAGTGCACAACAATTAAACTCAACTCATAATAATATAATTGAAGAGAAAACGAAGGATGACCATCCATTTCTATCTCCAATCACACTTATAATCTATTCGGTAGAACATGCAGCTTGGATCAAAAAAGTTTTCCAATAATATGCCTATTTGAGAGTTTTTGTTCCTATATAATAAAAAAAAATTATGTGAAAAGCCACTACTGGGAAAAACTCACACACATATTAAAATATTGAGAAATAAAAAATTACAGATTTAAATTTGCATCCCTGCATGTCGAATATCACTATGATCTAAATTTAGTTATCTAAATTTTATTTTCATTTTATTTTTATGAAAAAAATATTTATTCAAATTTAGTAGAGTACACATAAAACAACACAAATTCAAATGTTGTTAAACTCAAAATAATCTGTAAACAAACATAGAACATCTAACTGATCAATGACAATGACATAAAATGATAAATAACTGTTATACCAAAACCTCCACCATCCTTTCCCTTTCATCCAAATCTTTTGCCTTAATTTTCAAGATGTAGTTGCATGGTGTTGCGACAAGTGGCGTTTGGCTCTCCGCACCACCATACTTCCTTTTCTCTGACAGCACAACTCTGGTATGGTGGTGTTGGCGGCGGATCTAGAGGTGTAACCCTCCATGGGTCTTTTTTGTGCGGCTCTCCGCCATCCTTGTTGTTCTCATCCGGGAAGGCTGACGACACTTCTCTGACGCGGTCAAAGGTTCTACACCGGGTTTTTCTGCGGTGATTGGTTTCATTGTGCATATGGTTTTTAAGAACTTGTTTTGTTCGGGTTTGCGGTGGTGGATGTGTCCTCTCAGTCGTGGGTCTGTGTCGAGTTCTATTTTTGGGTTTTGGATTTTCAAATCTGCTGGTTGGAGTTTTTTAGCGCTATGGCAGTGGCTTGGCTTGTTCTCTGTCGTCGTCATTTGTTCTTCTCCTTTTTTGTTGCAGATAAAGCTTAAAATGACCTTGTACTTGTTGCTTTTGTAGCAAGTTGTCGGGAGGTGTCTCTGTTTCCGTGTTGGCAATCAGATTTACTTGACGTGCCTTAAGAGATAGATTGGTTCATTTTTAGTTTGTCTCTAGTTTTTTATTGTAATGGTTGTATCTTTACACATCTCTTTTCTTGCAATTTGATTTCGGGTCCTGTGTTGGACTTGTTGATGTGTATTTTGGTGCTTCGCATTTGGTTCTTTCAATGAATTTTAGTCCAATTGTGTTTTGTATACCACTTTTTTGTAGGTTGATTAAGGTTGTATTATCCACTTGGAATCGTCGTTACACTTTTGAGTGGTGTTGGGTCAGATTTTACCTCCCTAGCTTGTTGTACCTTCTTTTTATTTGATATATTGTTGTTTGCTTAAAAAACATTTACCGTCGTAAAAAAAAATACCAACAAATGTGACAAAACTAATTTTTCAAAAAAATTAAGTTCTTGAATTAAAAATATATATTGGAAACTTAATTTTATTTTATTTTCCTTTTTCAAAGAGTCTTGTAACAAAACTCTCATAAGTGTTGAAAAGTAGATAATCGTCTGAGTTTGAAAGCATAACAAATATTTCTACAAAATTTAAAAGTCAATATGTACTTGTGAAAATTCTGAACTTTTCAAATAATGTGTAATTATTTAAAAGTTCAGGATCCTATTATTTGTTGAAATTTAAATACCTAATTGCAGATTATTGTCTAGTTAAAATGTCAAATACACTTGTTTTTTAAATTACAGAAGGGTCAAAGTTAAAAATAAAATTTTATAGTGGTCAAACGAGGAGTTGTAAATATTACATTTTTTAATTCAAGGTGATTTTCGGAATAATTAAACCTAACAAACATATGCATAATGCATGTACTATGAATCAAGCCCGATCCCACCCACATGTCAGGTGTGCAATGGGCCTCAACTTTTTCAGGTCCTATGATAATAATTATTCAATGTCATAAAATATTATGTCATCAATAGATTAGTACGTAGTATCCTTGTCCTCGAGAGTATAACTTTGTTGGTAGAAATATTACATTACTTGTAATATATATGGATTAGAGTTCGAACTATGGTATTCACACTTATTATTTTTAAAAGTGAAATTTTAACTACTAAGTTACTTGGCCAAAAAAAAATTCAACTCTATTGACTCTACTTACTTCCCTTACTGGACATGATTATCAACTAAACTAACGACTGTGTAATTTTAGTTCTAGTCAATTTAAACTAAATCAAAATCGATAATTTTTTTTTTTTGAAAAATCTAAGAATTGAAACCATTACATGTAGAACCTATTCACAACCTCAATCACTAGGTCATTTCAATATTTGTTGCAAATTTAATCATTGATTAAGATGTCTCTTTTTGATGAAACATACAATGATAATTGTTTTTTCTAATATTTTTATATTATTTATAATTTAAATAAAAGATGATTCTTTTAATTTTTTTTGTATTTTTTCTTAGGGACCTGTCTTTAGTATTTGAGCAGGGACTCTAAATAGTTGGAGTCGACTTCGCTTACTATTTCCCCTACTTATGTAGTTACATGTATCTCATTTTGGCAAACGGAAAGATCTTCTTTTTTTTTTTGGTCAAGTAGCCTAATGGTTAGAAATTCCACCCTTTTTAAGGTGGATAAGTGGGATGACCAGGGTTCGAACCCTGACCCCCTGCATATATAATGCAACGTCCTACCAACTGAGCTAAGCTCACGGGACTCAAACGGAAAGATCTTTACCTTTGTAAAACTAGATCGCAAAATTTGGGCCTACATATAGACCCAAATGAGGTTCTCGTGATATTGGGCCAATCTCAAAGCATGTGTTATTTCCTAGTCGGACAAAAAAAACCATGTGTTATTGGGTCCACAATTAGTCAAGTGATAATAACTATTTTCTTAAAACTTCTCCATTCCATTCTTGGTGGGGTTCCTTGGATTGAAAATAATGATGCGACTTGCATTCAAAATCAAACTTTTAATTTGGTGTTATAATTGGAATCTATAAATGCTTTTTGTATCTCCACCAAGAAGTTGGGAAGAATGTGTGGAACATGTATTGATAATTGTTGGATTCAAATGAAACGATACATGATATTCGTAGATTTTGAAAAAAAAATCAAGAAATGTAAAATATGAACCTTAAATATGGATTTGACTAATTTTAATCTAACAATTACTAATTTACTTAATTCGTCTTATGTGGAATCTTTGACTGCAATGCAATGTATCCGAATATATTATTTCATTACCAAGCTCCGAATGGTGGCAATGCAATGTATCTGAATATGTTATTTCTATATATTTTTTATTTATTTTTTGGTGGTAATCGATTTTAATATATTAGTAGTGGAAGAGAAAACGCAATATGTTGCATCCAGCGGGATTGAAGGATGATTATCCCATATCAAGTTCCAAAAAAGTCATTTCAAAGTTGATAATTTTGGCTTATCTTAAAGTTGGTTTTTGTACATAAAAAATAAGTGTCTTTTGATTTAAGAGCTTTAATGAAATATTGTTTGATCCTACTACTTCTATTTAAAAGAGAAAATAAGTCAAAATTAAGACCAACAAAACACACTCAGTATTTTAAATTAAAATTTTAATTTGTAGTAATAATGATAATAATTACCCAGTGGGTTATTTGGTCTTCTAGTCAGTTCAGTCGCTTCATAATTCCATTGTTAAACTGCAATTCCATAGGGAAAGGAAAGTTAATTGATTTTCACAAGCAACCTTCTTTTCATTCAGTTTTGTTCACAACAACTACCGGATTCATCCCATCGCTCACTCACTCTTCTCCTTCCTTCCAACTGATCAAAACCCTTAATTTCTCTCTCTCTCAATGGAAGGAAACCACAAGAAACAATCTTCATCTCAAAAAATGGCAGAAAACCAGAAACAAACGATCTTCATCTCAAAAAATGGTGAAGCCTAAGAGACTCTTCTTGGAAGATGATGAAATAATTCTTGTCAAAAGCCTCATGGATTTTAAAATCTAGAACAGGAATTGATTCAATGAAAATATGAAACGTGTTTTACAACGACTATAAGCATTTGGTTAGCGTTAAAACTACTATACAATGGAAAAGAAAATGCAAGGTCTCTCATTTTTGTTGATCATCATGAGGAAAATCTATTTAAACTTTTCAACGTATTTTGGGGAGAAGAAAATAGAGCTGAAGACGGAGAAAATGGAGCTGATGACGGAGAAAATGGAGCGACCCATTGTCATTTTCTAATAATATGCGTATGAATGTGTTGAAGAAGGCAGAGTTGGATAGAAGATGTTTGCATTTGAAAGTTCAAGAGGCGAAACAGCGTCTCCAACGCACGTTGTTAGTTGAATAGCAGGTTAATTTGAATTATAAGGGCTTGCTAGCAACATCTGAAGTAGGGAAGGAAAGTAAAGAAGCATGAAGGTGCTACTGACAGATATATTTTCTGGTGTGGATGTTTGTTTTGCCTCAAATACTTATTATAATTAGTGTTATCTTTATAAGCTAATTTTTGTCAAGAACCAACTGGTTCTTGACATTAGCCTCAAGTTTATAAAAAATGATAATATTTCTTTTTTGTAAAATTTATTATTCGCTTCCCATCATTCAATTTTAATATGTTTTCCTTTTGAGAACAAGTTGACGTTTTAGTATTAGTTTGTTGAATTCTGTTTTTCCTTAGTAAGCGTAAGTTATGGCTTTAATCGTTTTTTTATCTTGGTCCACTTAAATTTTCATAGGATGATGGACAAAGAAACTAAACCTCATTTAATTAATTTCTTCTTTCAAATAGGCTGATACTTTCTAGACATTAGAACATCGACTCGTGCGGTGCACGAGTCTAATTCACAATAATATGAAAAATAAAATATAAAATTTTTAATATTAAAAGGTATATGAAAAAAGTCGAGTAACATTAAACATTCGTTCAACAATAAAATTGGATTATTGTTCGTACAACAGAAATGATGGTATATTACGAAATACTTCTTTATAAACTACATTGGATGCTTTATTCGTATTTTCACTGTTCACTACTAGAAAAATCTTAAATAACGACAGGCGAAATCTGTCTTTAAAATGCAAATATTCCGTCACTAAGCAAGTTAGAGACAGATTTAATTTTGTCGTTAATTTCCTCGTCTTTAAATTATCAGAGACGGATTGTATATTCCGTCTCCAGAATTTATCCGTCTCTAACAAATAAAAATCTATCCCTAAACATTGAATCTAAAAGACAATAAATCCGTCTCTATTGGAGACAGAATTATCCGTCTCTAATTTCAAATAATTCAGTCTCTAAAATTTCGTCTCTAAACACAAAATTTCGTCTCTATAGAGACGGAACACATTTTCCATATCTAGCAAGTTATTATTTTTTGTCTTGTTTTTACCATTTCTCAAATATTAATTTAATTTATTATATGTAATTCATGTAAATTTAGAAGGTAAGAAAATCAAACATCAATCAACACCAATTTTGCAACTTTAACATAAAAATGTATGTCATTCTTACAAAGTATCAAATGGACCATTGCGACACTACATAATAATATCAAATTTAAATTGTCTAAAACACAAAATTACATATAATTGATTTAACAAAAATACATAATGGTACTGTAAAAAAAAAATACATAATGGTATCTAACTAAAGCTAAAGTTCATAACCCATCACATCATTTTCATAAGCGTTCATCTCATCATTTTCATTATCACCTTCTCTTTCTGGTTGAAGTGGAGAGTTGATTAATATTAGGCACAAAACTTCTGATAATCCGCTCCCAATGCTTCATCTTTTGTTTTAACGTTTCTTGTTCAAGATTCTTTTGCTCAAGTTTAACAATTAATACCTTGCTAGCAATCTTCTCCAACTTCTCTCATTTTAGCTTTTTGCAATATAAAAAAATAAGTGAACTATACTTGTAGGCTACCAATTTGTCGATCAATAATACAGGATGAACAGATTTGTGAGCCAACAGTAAGTTTCTAAGTTATCAAATTCTTCATCCTCACTTAATAAGACACTATAAAAATAAAAATCAGGGAAACAAATTATTATTATTATTATTATTGCTAATATTATTATAGCTACCATGCTTGAGTATCAATATGAACCACGAACTCAATATGAGGGGTAAAACAGAGAATCTTTACATTATAAACGGATATTCGGAAAAAGAAAAATGCAGGGGGTAAACCAAAACTCACCTACTTTGCAGGGGGTAAAAATCTATTTACCCGATATAGAATTATTATTTTAAAAATTTTAAGCTTTTTTACTATAGGTCCATTTTTAATATCCAAGCCATATATACTTTCAAATAATCGGAGTCGACCCTGCATGAGGCACATGAATCTTATAAACTACTTCCTCCGTTCCTTTTTAATTGTCGTTTGAGAATCGTGTAACACTATTAATATAATCTACTTTGATTGTAATTTTTTATTAATATATAAAAATAAATATTAGCATATAAGATGATGTTCAATTTGTCTCAAAAAGTATTCTTAAAATATAAAATTTTCATAATTTTTTATAATAGATAATTAGAGATATTGGTAATTAAAGTTGTGTATTGACATATGTGCAAAATCTAAAACGACAATTAAAAGATACGGAGAGAGTATATTAAAACTCGACCTGTTAGAGTGTTTCTAATCTAATACATGATCAACGAAATACTTTATAATAATTTTTTATTTTTGTTCATAAATGTTTTTTATTTTTATTTTTTTTGCTTTGAATAGAATATGTTTTTGTTAGGATATGTTAAATTGTAGCTACTTGAAAACAATTCTTTGACTCTTTAAATACATTTTCTTTGTCGATCCTAAAATGAAGCCAAACTAAAGAAAAATACTTTACATAAATAAAGAGTAAAATCCACTTTATAAAGAAAAAATAAACAGGGTGATTTCAGATTGATTGTGATTTTTAGTTTTTTTCTTTTGTTGTGGTGTTATCCTCTCAGTGCGGCATTTTGTTGTTCGTCATCTCGGTACGCGCTGTTTGATTTTTTGTTTTGTTGTGGTGTTCTTCAGTTCATATTAAAAAATCAACGTCAATTAATTGCATATTCAATCAATGATTTGTTTGTCAACGTTGCAAATTCGGAAGCATGAATATTCCGATCACTTTGATTTTATCATATTATTTGTAGACATTTTGTCATTGCATGCTATTAAGTTGGATACTGTGAGTTTGTTCGCATATTCATCTTTTTATTTTTAGCGATGTTCAATCTGTACTTGAATATGATGTACTCTATCAATTTGTGGTTGATGCCGTGTGTGAACGACTTTCTTCGATACGAGGTTATCTGATCGCTTTCAAATCTGTTGAGATTTGTAGGATTCTTTTTTGAAGTCTCTATTGGGTTTCGAATCTGCTGAGATTTGCAGGTTTCTTTGTATATGATTGACCTCTTCCGCATCGGTATTGAGTGCTTGGAGGCGAACTGCAAGTCGAGACTTATTTGTCTAGGTTTTTATCCTACTGTTGTCCCATCAATTCTTGGCTCGCAGAGCTACTTTTTGGATTAAGATGGGCCGATCACTTTTGATTCGAGATCGGGAGTTAGAGTCTAAAGGCATCTTTATGGGTCGGATTGATGGTCTTCTTTGGGAGTCTAGAGACTGTGGAGTGTCCTTCTAAGAATGAGATTATAAATGAATCTCTCTGGAGTTTGTTTTTGGCTTTATTAAGTGATGTTCTGCTTATATAGGTGTCTTTGTTTTGTAGTTGTACTTTTTCCGGCCTCTGTCTGTCTTGTGCAGTGACCGATTATTAATAATAACATATGTGCCATTAAAAAATCTTTATTTATTAGTAAAACAAATCCACTTCATAAAAAAAAAAAAATATTATGAAGTTTTATAAAAACAAAAGAAGAAAAAATTTAATAGAAACTAAAATCTAAATACTTACATTTTTCAGCAAGAAAAATATATTTTATCCCTTAAAAAATTAATTTCTTTTTTTCCCCATATTTCTCTCTCTTCTTATCTTCTTTCTCTCTCTTCTCTCCGCGCATAGTTTCTTTCTCTCTCTCTCTTCTTTTGCGGAACCCAAACACCACGACGGAGGCTCCGACCCGAATCGTCCGAGTTGAGTCCAGCTCCGAACACGTTCAGGTGCTTCTCCCTCAATCGCATTTCGCTCCCATTTTCTTCTTCTCATTTTCACCGTCGCCACCGAATCCGTAAGTTTTCGATTCCCATTCTATTTTCCTTTCGATTCATGCCATAATCTCCATTGCTGAACCTCAAATTCGTTCATCTTTTTTTTTTTTTTTTTTAAAAAGTAAATAAATTCACAGTTCTTAAATATTCGATTTTCTTGTTAAACTATTAAGGCATTAGCTTCTACAATAGGTTAATTTCATTTCTATTTTTCCATTTGTGGTAACAGATTCTAATTTTATTCATTTCTATTTTTTATTTTATTTTTAAAATTTTTAGGTTTGAGATTTTAGGGTTCTAAAGTTTCTGGTTCTGAAACTCTCTTGGATATTTATTTGGAGAAGGAAAGGTTAAGAGGATTAGGGTTTTCTTGAAGAGCATTGATTTTTGTTGGGGAAAAAGTGAGGTTATAGTTAAGAGGATTAGGGTTAGAGGATAATGTGTATACTGTGTGTGATTCAGAAGTTGTCTCGCCGGGTTGCTACAGTGCTACCATGGTTGGTTATTCCGTTAATCGGTTTATGGGCACTTTCTCAGCTCCTTCCACCGGCTTTTCGGTTTGAGATTACTTCACCTCGTCTGGCTTGTGTGTTTGTGTTGTTGGTTACTTTATTTTGGTATGAGATTTTGATGCCTCAGTTGTCGGCTTGGCGGGTAAGGAGGAATGCTAGGCTTAGGGAGAGAAAGAGGTTTGAGGCTTTAGAGATGCAGAAGCTGCGGAAAACAGCTACTAGGAGATGTCGCAACTGTTATAATCCCTATAGGGATCAAAACCCTGGTGGGGGTAGGTTCATGTGTTCGTATTGTGGGCATGTTTCAAAGAGACCGGCTTTAGACTTGCCGCCGGGGTTTGCGATTTCTAATTCTGGCATAGTTAAGGAGTTGGTTGGTAAAAGTGGATGGATGTGTAGTCAGGACTGGCTGGATAATGGAAATTGGATTGGGGGTTCTGTTCCAGGTAATCCTAGCAATTGGAAGACAAATGAGAATGCTGGTATTTTTGGTGGAGATGAGCATTGTTTAACAGAGAAGTCATATTCCGGTATTTTGTTTTTTATTTGTAAGCTTTTAACATCTTTTTTCTTGAGCATTAGATGGCTCTGGAGAAAGATTTTTAGAATTAGTTCAAGGGAAGAATGTTCATCGGATGCCGAACATAGAGCACTCTTAGCAAAACGGGGTGAGAATGGAGAAAGTCTCAATGAGAGTAGAGGGGAAAAAGCACGCAGGAAAGCTGAGGAGAAAAGGCAGGCAAGGCTGGAGAAAGAACTTTTGGAAGAGGAAGAAAGAAAACAGAGGGAGGAGGTTGCAAGGTTAGTGGAGGAGCGTAGGAGATTGAGAGATGAAAAGGCGGAAGCTGAAAAGGATCGCATGAGATCATTAAATCCCAGTAAGGAGAAAAATAGCAGGAAGGAAACGGAAAAGAAGCGTCAGGACAAAAGAAAAGATAAAGATAAAGGGTCTAGTAAGAGTAACTCTGATGTGGAAGAATTGGAAAGAAGAGCCGGAAAGGAAAGTGAACGGAAGCGTGATGTTGACAAAAAGAGTGAAATTGATCGTAGAGAGCATCAGAAATCTGGGTCAGAGAGTGGCAAGGGACAGAGTACAGACAATGCACATAGTAAAAATGTGACTACAAACAATTATAATCGAGGAAATACTGGAACCAGGTACCTTGATCGCATGCGGGGTACATTTTTATCCTCTTCAAAAGCATTTGGTTTTGGGAGGGGAGCTAATAGTCCTGCCACAATGGTCAAAGAAACCAAGTTCAACAGTTCTGTAGATCATGTTCATACTGCTGCCAGCAAGAGAGATGTTTGTCCTCCTGAACGTCCAACTGCAAAAACCAATTCGAACGGAGATGATAGGAATATCAATCACTCTGTAAGTTGCCTTGGTGTTTGTTTTATTTTCTGTCTTTTCATAATACTGTTATTGTTGAAATTCTATTGGTGTTGGAACATTAAGAAATTATTTTATAAAATGATACGCTTATGCGGATTTTACAAATTAGCACTATACTCAAATGTCTCTTTTTATTAACTTTCAATATGTTTGTTGACATTCTTAACTTTCGGTCTCTGAGATTTGTGAACAAAATTATATAAGGCTTTATTTAATATAAATTACTTGATTTTTCTCCGCAGGTACTCCCAGAACCAAAGCCATGGACGGCACCCAAAATGTCATGGCACCAATTATTTACTCGATCTTCTCCTGTTCCGCAATCCTCAAATACAAATGTCATATGTAGACCAAATTCCAAAACTCAAGCAGAATCCAAAAGCCCTCAGTCATCTGGCCAGTCACCAGTTACTCAATCTTTTAATAATCCAATTCACTTTGGTCTTCCATCACCATTTAATATTTCCACCCACCCAAATGGTGGATCAACTAGTAGTAGTTTAGGTTTTTCTCCTGCAATTGAGCAATTATTCTCTCCTGTTAAAAATACATCACATGATTTTAGACATGATGAGCAAGAGCTTTTTGAAGACCCATGTTATGATCCGGATCCAGCTTCCTTGCTTGGGCCTGTTTCAGAGTCCCTTGAAAATTTTCAGTTGGACTTGGGAACTGGCTTTGGGAAAGACATGGAATTAGCAAAGCCTCACACTTTAAAAAACATATCTGCTGGTTCCGATTTCAATAAGCTATCTCCGATTGAGTCTCCATTGTCCCGGGAAAAGCATGCTTCTCCTGCAGATGATGCAGCTGCAAGTGATAAGGGAACATGGCAGATGTGGAGTACTTCACCACTTGGTCAAGAAGGTTTAGGCTTGGTAGGTGGCCCAGGAAGTTGGCTTTTATCTTCTCAAAGGAATGTGCCAAACAAGGATGATTTTATGCTTCCATCAGCTCAGAAGACTATGGCTTCCCTTTTCAACAACGACAATAACATGATTTCCAATACTCATTCCCCTCAAAATGTTTTTCTTCCTAATGGTCAGAGTGGCGGGAACATAAGCCCTGTTACAAGTTCAAGTAGTTATGATCCATGGTCACAAAGTACTTTATTCCCACCATTTTCAAGTGGCTTTAATGGCCATGAGGGAGCTACACAGAATGAAAGTATATATGGAAGTCCCAATGGATCTGCTAGTAACCATGTACTTGAGGGTTCTCCGGCTAACAGTTGGTCCAAGTGAGTAATAACTATTTGGCTTATTATTCTTTTTCCTTTTATCATTTACCTAATGTGGAGTCCCTGCTATATATGACCATTTTAAATTTATGAAACTTGTTTTGGCAATTTGGTTAATAAATGAGTAAACCAATTCCCTTATTTTGCTTTCCCAAATGAATTGTAGAGCTGTAAAGATTGATTGGTGGGGATATTTTGGATCTTTCTATTTCTAGTGAGAGTTATCATGCTTTGTTGATTTGAAATATCTCTCTGTATATGACACGACCAAAAAATAGTTCAACATGGATGCATATCTCTAAGTATTATGTGCTGTGTTTATTTTAAGTGTGGTCTTAAGCTGTTTCTGGAACTCAAGTGCATAGTGCTTAGGGTATTTTTTGAACAGATTGATTGCATCAAATTATATTTCTTCCTTAGGAAACAGGCTTCTTAATTAGAATTAGCTTCATGTTTTAAATGACAATGAACTGCTCTTGATGCTTGTTGGTAATATCTTCACTATTAGACTAGCAGTACTCACTAAAATAGAGTTATATGCTTCTAAACTGTTATGTTGTCATGTCCAACCTGTATTTTTTCAAAGAAGAATAAGGAATTGACAATTGATAGGGATACTATATAATGTAAATTGAAATAGATGGCCTCAATGTGGTGTTATAGAATCATAGATTTTTAAATATTTCCCTAACAATTAATGTGATTTGACACTCTTTTCAACTCATTTCTTATGATCAGCTCATTATTAAGAGTTATGTCAATACGTTGTAAATGGATTGAATTTTTATTTAATACATTGGAATTTTTGAAAATTAACCAACCACGATGTGTTGTAGTGTTTCAAAAGGAGTATATTGCTTGCATTCTATTTTCCCTAATTTTTCCATTTTTCTGTTGTCCATTGGCCACATTGATGCATATGAAAGAACTGTTTGATTGAAAACCAATCTTGTGTATGCCTTTGGATGCATATATAAGCAAATGCATTGTTGGATTTATGTTGTCATTGAGTAAATATGGATTTAGTTGCAAGTTAAAAGTCAAATGATTAAGTGAATTTATCTGTGTGTTCGCTGTTTTGTGAAATTATTGTTTTGTATTGGAATGAGACAAAAAATGATTTAGTTGGTGGCGTTGTACTGTGTAGTGCATTATTTTATTTTATTTTTTGCGTCTTTGTCGTAAACTTGTAATCAATTTGATAGATCATTTCTAGATAGAGCTTAGTAGATGTTAAGTCTCACATCGGTTGCGAGATGGCCCGAATAAGATATTTATAAAGTAGAGGCAATCCTCACCTTATAAACCAGGTTTGTAGGGTTGAGTTAGGTCCAACTCCCAATTCTAAGATGTTACCAGAGCCTCCTCCACGGTCCGCTGGGCCACCTCCCATATCAGGTTTTCGAACGGGCCATCCACCATTTATATCCGTGCACCAAGCCCAAATAGTGTTGGGGCGCGAGGGGGTGTGTTAAGAGTCTCACATTGGTTGCGAGGTGGCCTGAATATATGTTTATAAAGTAGAGGCAATCCTCACCTTCTAAGTCGGTTTTGTAGGATTGAGTTACACCCAACTCTCAATTTTAAGAGTAGATAAACTTGCCAACTAAAGTTGTGTAAAGAGTAAACTGTTGCTTTGTTGAACTGAGGAATAAAGAAACAACTGATCATAATAAAAGTGAACATGAAAGGAATCTCTTATTGCATCCGAAATATTGGCGCAGTGACTCTTTGGACTGCTTGTGCCGACTATGTCTTGGATGTGTTCTTTTTCCCCGATTCTGTAACATGTGAGGCTTTTGGTGACCCTTTTGATGTTTGTACGGATATAGTCTTGGATGTGCTCTTGATTCTGTAGCATGTTGTCCTCCCCTGATATAAGTTTATTTTGCTATATGATTTAAGTTGATGTTTTGGCCTCGTTCCTTTTCTTATGATGTGTTTGTTCTTTTAAAAAAAAGCTAGCTTACTTGAACTGATAAATTTTAACAGGTTATTTTTGTTTACCTTGCAGAAAGGAATGGCCTATACATGGTTCAGCGGAAAGCGCAGGGAAATCATCTGTTTCGCGTTCCCATAATGGAGGTCTACACCCAACCTCTGATGTACAGTCATTTTGGTCATTTGATTAAAAATAGGTGATAGTAGTGACAGGGTAAGAGAATCTATGTAGACACAAATGTTGTTGAGGCTATAGTGTAGTCTCTTTTGGGGGAAGAGTTTACAATTTGTATCTTCCTTCTTTTATGAGGGGAGATTGATGTTTACATGACATTAGCATTGATAGGAATACAATGTTGGATGCATGGCAACAAAGAGAGGTGCCCCCATTTTGAAGTAAATTTGTCTTTGGAGATGGTGCCTTTGCATTCCCTGTTGTCGTGATCTTCAAATATGCAGCCGCATTTGAAGCCTTGTATGGAAAATTAACCAACATGACATGAAAATAGTCGTGTTTCTGTATGTCTCGTAATTTTAAAAATCGAGCTGCATCTTTGATCGCATGGTGCGCAAAGTTGGCTGTGATCCTACCTGGGTTTTAAAACACAGCCAGTGTTTTTTTCCCTTCATTTTTGTTTGAGTTTAATGGCTGTGCACTAATAGTATAAAATATTTTACATGTCATCCAATCATATCATACAATGTAGATATTTGTCGAAGGAAAAAAATAGTAATGTACCCTTAACACTTTTTTTCAAAGCACTCAGTAACACATTTTTCTCATCTTTCTCTCATTGTTTGAAATTAAAATATATCACTATTTTGAAAATGAGCCCTACTACCAAAAAAATGATTTCATGTAAATTTAATTTAGAAAGAGTGTATTTGAAGAATGGGTGAATTCTAGAATGGGGGCTCTACCAAGTCCCTCACCGGTGTACCACTCAAATCCACTGTTAGATTTAATAAACCTACATGATATCATAATTCATGTCCACACTAGATCTAATTTCTTTTTTATCTCTCTTAATAGATCTCAGTTTCTCTATCACCTACATTTTTGCTCTCTTTGTTCTTTCACTCTCCATCACCAGCACAAAATTGGTACCCTTAAAGTGATTTTTTCTACAATGCCAAGTTGAAACATTTAGTTCCTCACTTGCTACAAATGAAATAACTTGCTGCAATTGTTTCGTTGGCAGTTTATATTTTTCATAAAACTGTAATGGTCTTTCATTATATTATATATCTCTCCAAAACATGTCATCCATTATTGTTCCATCAATTTTAATTGTAGGTGTGTGTGGATGATGTCTTCTTTTACTATCAATTTTTATGGTTTCAAGTTAATTTGCTGCATTTGTTTTGTTATAATTATTTTATTTTCAAAAAAATCATCTTTGTGATTTACTCTGATAAAGAAAAAGAAAGTATTCTGTCATGTTTAATGGAATTTTGAAGGAGGGGCTTGGGGCTGTGAATGATGGTGAAAATGTTTTCATTTTATTTCTGCTAAACCTGAAGGGAGAGAGAGAGAGATTGGATCTAGTGTGATCACTAATTATTAAATTATGTAGGCTTATTAAATCTAACGGTGGATTTTAGTTGATAATTGTTTAACCCTTTTGTTTATTGGTAAAGCTCACAAAACACAAATAGCATTCTCCTACATCTACCACTTATTCATTCTCTTGTAGAAGTTCATTTGTAGATCATTACTTTATAAAGCACTTAACAGTTTTAAACTGTCTCTACAAGAGTTTGAATTTCAGTTTTCTTTTATACATTCTGATTCGGTTGATGAATTCAAAACTTCCACTGAATTTCTCAAAGATCTTGGTTTCAGCCATATGCACACATGTTCATCAAAATATTCATCCGTAAAGGAGTTACACAGTTTCACCACCTTGCATATGCAACATTATTGCGTACCATTTTCTCCATGGGATAACAATTTTACACCTTCCACCACTCCATGTATTATTTTTTAAATAATTGCTCTTTAGGCCCCCCTTAGTGCTTCCACACCCATCAAAAACCGAAAAATACCCTTGATTTTTAGACCATGGATGGTTTGGAAACTACCATCCAAAATAAAATAGGTTTGCAAGATAAAATTCAAAAACGCCTAATTTTGTAACATACGTTCTAAAATTAGTTGATTTTGGATTCTACAATCTAAAATTAGTTAATTTCATATTGTAACTTTTGAAATATAATAAAAATTAAAAAAAAAAAAAAGACCACAATCCAAAATACCTTTAGGGGTAATTTGGTCAAAATGGGGGCCTGAAAGCAATATGAAAGGCTAGAAGAGCAATTTTATTTTCATGTTACAAAACTTATGCCTCCTATGAAACTGTCTCCTCTCTATTAATTTCCTTTACCATCTTTTGTTAATCTTATTGTGTATTCACCACCTACACTTAATGGCATAAGTGGTTCAGAAAAAACCATCAAACTAAATCAAACCGAAAAATAATCAATTTTGTTTGGTTTGAATAAAAAATCAAACCAAACTGATTTGGTTTTTGTTTTTAATTTTAAAAACCGATGATTTGAACCTCTTACTAATACTATTTTAGTCTAGGGTTTGACCCAATAGGGACACTCGCTAAAGTTGGAAATGAATTGGAATTTTAATTTTGATGTATAATTTGAGATTGATTTAATTTTAGCATGATAAACTATCATCTTAGTTTGTATTTGGAATCTATTATTTTGGATGTATTTGTAATTTGAGATTTGAAATTGTGTGCTGAAGTTTATAATTTGATATGCAATATTAATTTGATATTGTTGTGATTGCCATTTAAAATTGTAATTATTTTATGAGTTTAATTGATATGCACCAACGGTGTAAAATAGTTTTACACCATCGTCCAATAAATAACCATCATTTTGCCATGTCATGTCAAGAAAGTGGGGTAAAGTGGGGTGATGTGGCGGAAAACATGGTTGGTATTGGTTGACAGTGTAAAATTATTTTACACCGTCGGTACATATCAATTAAATCCTTATTTTATATATAGGCCTATAATTGTGAAGTTGTTTGAAACAAAACATTAAATAGTTTGTTTACACAATACTGAAAATTGCTTATGAAGTTATTTCAAACACCTATAACTTTTTTTTTTTTCATAGGTAGAAGAAACACCTATAACTTGAGTATGCTGGAAGCGAAATATAGATTTATTTGTTTAATAAATCAATATTATTATCGACAATTATTTGCATTTAAAGATTATAGGTGTTCAAACATTGGTTTAATTGTAAATTTCATTGGTTCAAACATTTTTTTTACTAAAACAACCAAGACTGCACAGTTATGTTTTGATCCACATGTGGATAACCCTAATACTCATTCAAACTCTAATCAACAAAGCTTGATGCTAAATTGAACTTAAAATAATTTGGTGCTCTGAATTTTTTTTCTCTTGGTGTAGAGCTGAAACATCTTTCAAGTGGTGCAACTCTTCTCACTTAGCCCAAAGTATAGCTTAAGTGCAACGTTTTCAACTATCTTTTATTCTAATTAAGTCGGTTTATCACATTTTCATTTACTATCTTTCATTCTGATAAGCTGGTATAGTTCAACATGATTCTAAACTTTATAAATTTTGAAGGCTCAATGTGTATTTCATAAACAAATATTAGTTTGAATTCTAAACCTTTTTCTCGTAGATGTCCCACCAAAACCACTTGAGTTATGGTGTTGATCATTGTACAAAACATTCAGCAGTCATATCAGCAAATTTATTGATACTATAGATGAAATTAAGTTACCCTACTTATAATATAATCAAGGTAGCCAACAACAGTAAAAGGACTCAACTAATTACCATTAAGCTCTTCCACTTTTTTTTGCCCTTTTCAGCCTCTTTGAAATATTTTTTCTTTTGAAATTTGAAACTCAATACATAGTTTGTTACCTATACTACATGAAGATCCATCACAAGCAGAACAAAAACGGCTTAGTTTATCTCATTCCAAATATCTTCTGTCTCAATATTTACAGCTCATTCAAGCCCACAATCCATATTCTTCTCTGCCGGAAAACCTTGCTCTTGCTCATGACGATAATCTGCCATCCATTAATAGCAAGTATCCCATGACATTAGCAAATATCTTCAGGAAACTTTCGGCCACACCAGAATGGATCTTTTGAAGCCCAACAGCTCGGTCTAGTCAAATGTCAGCGGTTGGACTAATCTAGGAATGAGAGTTTTTCTTACAACCGTTGGATTAATCCAACTGCCATCACTAGATTGGACTGAGCTGCAAGGATGCCTCCACAATATAATACCAAGAAAATGCTCACTAATATTGATTTTGGTTTATTTTTGTAGATTCATCAGCACTAAAATTACGCGCAAATATGCAATGCCAAAACAAAATCTACTTGATGTATTTCATCTTTCAATTTAAAAATGAGGTATGCGTCTGATATGTAATTGAAATCGGATAGCTGATGGAAGAAAGAAAAACAAAACACAAAAGTATACATTTGATTATAACATGTATATCCAATGCCAATTGAAAAGGTAGTGGATATAGAGTCATGTGCATACCATTGTTGGTTTTTCCTGAACTCAGTAAGCACTGGATATATGTTCTCAAAGGCTGTGTAAGTCTCATCTCTCACCTAAACAAATGGAAATTAAAGCATTAGTCCAACGTGGCAGGAAAGTGGTAAAAATATAAAATTAAATAAGAATATCTCAAGACCAATACCTTGGCTCCTGTCAGAACAATTTTCCCAGATACGAATATAAGCAATACTATCTTGGGTTGCTTCATTCGATAGATTAGTCCTGGAAACAACTCTGGTTCATACTATCACCAGGAACAAGCGAGTTCAACATTCATTTATCATTCACTAAACTTCAAGCGTAGAAAAAAGTTATCCAGTTCTAATTTTAAAAACTCAAAAATCTTAAAAGATATAAGTGTCTAGAAAATGCATTTTGCAGTGGACCTTTTAAGATCAAAGGAGCTTCTACTTGATAAAATATAAAATATAACTGGATTTGTGATCGTTTTGCTGTCACGGAAATCAGGATTGGTTGCATCTGTATTATTCAAATATTTGTTTTCCTTAGTTTACACTTCTGATACTGGTGCCTCAATGAAGAAGAATACTAAAATTCAGGAATATAATTCAAGGAAACAGCATATGAATCATGTAAAATGATACTAGTGACTAGTGAGACATGTTTGCATCAAATCCACCAGGGCAAACAGAAAATAATAGCTTCATGTCATACTTACGCTTGAAAAAGCACCATGGGAATATGCAAGACCCTCGAGCCGTATGGGGAACTTGACATCACAAGAGCCAACAATGTTCTGAATCTTGAAATCCTGAATTACATTAGAAAAGGAATAAATCAAATTCATGTAGTGTTGTGTGGGCAAATGAAAATAATTTTGTATGAAGTGACTTTAGTAGAGATAATGAGTATAAGTAGTACCTTAAACTTAGCTGGGAAGCCCAGTTTCTGGATAATTCTAGCATACTGAAGAAGGAGAAAACAAAAATTAGATAATACTATGAAGTATAAATTTTCACAAATATGTGTGCATCATGTTTAGCCAGATATGAGAAGAATAGAGTAATAAAACCACACATCCTCCCCGATTGGATTAAGGAGCTTCTTTTTTAAAAACTAAAAAAGGAATATGCGCAAAAACAATCTAAGATTAATATGGCAAGGTTCTCCAGTCTAATGATCCTCAACTTAAGAAAATTCAATAATACAAAGGGCAAATGAGCTTAGAGAAAAAATAACATTAATTTACCTTCCTTGCTGCCAATTTCGATTGTACCTCACTCTTAGCTCCAGTACAGACCTAACCATAGCAATTAAAGTTAAAAATGTATTAAAAAAGAAACCAACAACAAGCTACATGCTAAAATGATTTGCTATTGCACAAGTAGTGATAGAGGCACTCAGAAAAGGCACCAAGAATGTGGTCCAAATATAATAGAATAGCTTCTCCATTATACCCTTTTAACCTGGTATCTTTGCGTAGCAAGAGAAACCCTTTTTCTTCCGTCCATTCTGTTTCTCTCCCCTTTGCAACCGTCCATCACATATCTACAGATCCGAAGGGCATTCACCACATGGCAAATGACCACCCTCATTGCCTGTCTAGCACAATGAGGGTTGCCTCACTACAGCAACACAGTGCATGTGCCCAATCACAGGTCTACTACATATCTCCATTTGGGCTCAGCTCATCTGAACCCATGTCTGGCCAAAATTATTAGTCCTCTCAACAAAATTAAATTCCAATCACACCAGCTATCAATCACATCACCGCCTTGATTAGTTACCCCACAGTGGCTAAATGGATCCTAAATTCTACGACAGCTCTGGTGATATAGGCCTTGATTTGGGCACCAAAACAAAACATCAATCAAGTACCAGTTGGCAGTGATATCCTATGAAGCTACTGCAACTAAGCTAGACAAAAGTACCACATGCAACAATAGGAACGTACCATCTTGCCAGATGCAAAAATAAGTGCAGTTGTTTTTGGTTCTCGGATCCTCATAATCACAGCAGCAAAACGCTGCAAAGGTTTAAATGACAAACATCAGTACTGTAGAAAAATGACCAACTAGCATGACAAGACATCAAGCATGTAAATTAATTTTTTTATTATTGATTATTGATTTCATATAACAAAATGTAGTGCATAAGTGGTTGGCTTCAATAGTAATATTAGTAGAATATCTTATAGATCAACCAAGCCTATCTGGACCAGATAGAAAACGAAACTCCAAGTCAACCTTCTTGGAGATTTTGGTGCAACAACAAAATATGCGATGGACAAATATATATGTAGGTGAAACTCAATTGAGAAACATAACTTGCCTTGGGATTGTACTCTGCATTACGAGCTTGAAGCGCAATTGATTTCAGCTCCAACTTACAGTCCAAATTGACAGTTGACACAATATTTCTGGCATATACAAATAGCACATTTTTAGATATTATAAATTTATAATGTACATATATGCAATCATTAAACTATCTCAATATTTCTTTTTTTTTTGTCACGTAGCTTAGTGGCTTGAAATTCCACCCTTAAAGTAGATAAGTGGGGTGTCCGGGGTTCGAACCCCGGCCCCTGCATATAAAATGCGATGTCCCTTACCAACTGAGCTAAGCTCATGTGCATCAAGCATATTTTGCATATATTTTGAGTTTATCATAGAATAAACAAGTAATTTCAATTGGAATATAATTACCCTCCATCATGAACATTTTTGTTTTACCAAATCTCATACACTAAGCTTCAATGGCATAAATTTTTATTGAGCTAAGCACAGCCCAAAAAAGAGAACAGTATCAGTAAAACTAATCAAACTGTATGCTCTGACAATTGATAAATACCAAAACCAGGAGTGACCATGTATAGGTAAGTCTCATGCAAGATAGTTTGTTTGGCCCAAATATCGATAAAATTCATACTCATAGCCTCCGTAGATACCAACCTTAAGACACAAGCTAAATTTTGGTAGCAGTAAACTGCATCAGAGACGAGTTACTTTTATTATTATTTGCAGGTAGTATTCTCAATATCATACATGGGGTCTAACTATAATTTGGAAATGAGCACACCCACATGACACACCACAGCTCAAACTCATATATCACTCATTTGAATCAACCAAAACACACAACAGACAGCACATTTAATCATCTTCTCATGCTTGCAATTACGATCGACACGTAACCGGTCATAAAACATTTAATTCAAAGATACTCACTGAAGAGTAGGCACAATTCCAGAAGGGTGCTTGGATAGATCTACAGGTTGGCTTCCTTCCAATCCTTGGTCAGCCATGTCTCTTATTAAGTCTTAATGTGATTCCTATTAAGTCTTAAAATCTGCTCATCAACAATAACCACCATAATCAGTATCAGAACCTTCACTTTTCCTCACAAAAACACACAAATGACAAATCCATAAAAAAAAATTAAAAAAAAACCCACAACCCATCAACACAAAATCAACAATAACCACCTTAATCGGTACCAAAACCTTCACCCATTTTTTTTATAAAAAAAAAAAAAAAAACCCAGATCTCTAATTGTATAATAAACATGAAAAAAAAAAACCAATTAGGTTGTAAAAAAGTATCTTTAAGGGGAACAAAAAGACAAATTTTTGGCACAATCAGACTCATTTTTGGGGGAAAAGGGTAATTAGTCAAAATCTAGGTAATAACAAATTAGATCTAGTTTTGTTACGCAAATCAGACCTTATTTTGTTTGATTTGAGAGAAATCGATGAAGATTAGAAATAAGAACTAGGGTTTGTTAATTTTGAATGTTTTTTGTGTGATTTTGTTGAGAGATGTAAGAGGAATTGAATGGAAATGAAGAAAAGAGTGAGAGTGATTCGAGAGCGGGAAGAAATTGATGTGAGAATTTGTAATTGAGGGTTTAAAAAGGGAGAGAGTTTATGTAAGAAAGAGTTTGTGAATGCGATTGGGAACAAATGATGGGATCTGGTAGCTTATGCAGAGAGAGAGAGAGAGATAAGAATTTCAAGAGAGAGAATGGTTGGTTGGGGTTCATTTGCCAGCTGCTTATATCTATGTGACTGTTTTGCCCCTTTGTGTTTGAAATAGTGGATCAATTTATAGGGGCATAATGGGAATGGTGTATGTGTATGTATGGATGGATGTTAAAAAAAATGTTAAATAAAAAGGGCAATGATCATTTGGTCAAATCAATACTCTTCCTTAGACCATCTACGATGGATCAACACTTCAATACCCTCTTTTTCAACTCTCAACACTCCATTCAACTTTTATCCTCTTCAATGGGTGTGTTTGTTTCAAGATTTGAAATTGAATTCCTTGGAATGATGTTACTAGGAATATTATTTTTAGGAATAACATTCATACTTATGTGTTTGGTTAAAATTTAGATTTCCCACGAATGTTTTTAAAATACATTTAAAATAAAAAATTGAAAAAATAAAAATGCAAATAAATGTGAGTGGTAGCGGGAAGTTATGGGAAGTTGAGTTTTATTCCCATGAGAATGTTATATTCTCACCCTATTAACATGGGAATAACAAGTGTAGAAGTTATGTGTAATTAACATTCCTAGGAATAAAAAATTGATGGGAACAAATTTTTAAAACCTGAAACAAACATAGTAATGTTACATTCCTGATCTCATATTCCCAGGAATAACATTACAAACCTTGAAACAAACGCACCCGTGGTTTTTCATTCAACACTCTATCTCACTACTTTTTATTTCATATTCTTATTTAAATTTAAATTTTTGTTTTTATGATTTACATTACATTACAATTATCGATTAAAATTAAATTAAAATAATAAACACTTAACAATTTATTTTTTAATAACGTAATTAAAATAAAAATAAAATTTATTTAAATAATTTATACCATGCAAATCATCTTAACTTAATATAAAATACAACACACAAGTAACGTAATTAGTACGATACAAATAATTAGAAGAATTTTGGGTGTTAAAATGATTAACAAATAATATGGACCGTTTCACAAAAAATTCAAAGAGGTCCCTTAGGTATCTCCAATGAGGGGACTGTCATTGGGAAAAAAAAGAAAAGGGTGGCTTATAGAGAAAATGGGTTACATTAAGCATTCTCTTTCTCTAAAAATTCCAAATTATTTTAGTATTAAAATATTAATGTATTGATATAGAGTTATTGATAAATAACTACTATAATATCCGTGCATATGCACGGGTCGCGGTGTTGCCGCGATTTTTTTTACTATAAGGTTATATTTTCGTAAGTAGAAATATCGATTAATGTTACATTACATAATTTAATTTGATTTACACTTTTTCAATTAAGATAATGCAAAAATTATTAATAGATTAAATTATAATTGATCGAATATTGTATAGTTTGCTTCAAAAAAGAATATTGTATAGTTTGAAACTAGTCTCGTTACAGATTTACTCACCAGTGCAAAATTTTGTCTCGTGTATAAGAGTTATAATTGTAATGTTTATTAGTGACAACTTGTCCATGCATAAATAACATTGAACTGGTTGGGATGATATTTCTCATTTTAATATAGTAGCATTTTTTTATATATGTGTCATACAAAATAGACACTTGTATTAATATATATATATATATATAAAATTAGAACTATTGGTTCCCGTGGAAATTATAAAAAAAAATGGCATGCGTATTTATATATATGAGTAGAAATATAGTTCCGGGTAGAAATTATAAAAAATATATGCAACGTATTAATATATTAGTAGAAATAAAAATCTCGGTTAACTCTAGGTCTATGTAGAAATTATTAAAAAATAGGCACTTGTATTAATATATGAGTAGAAATATAGGTCCACATAGAAATATTGTTCTCCATAGAAATTATAAAATAATAGGGACACTTATTAATATGAGTAGAAATATTCGTCCCGGTAGAAATTATAAAAAAATAGGCACGCTCATTAATATATAGTAGAAAATATAGGTCCGCGTAAATATTATAAAAAATAGACACACATTAAAATATGAGTATAAATATAGATTCCCATAGAAATTAATAACTTCCCCCTAATCAGGGACGGAGCTAGTAGGGGGACCAGCAGAGGCCACGGTCCCCCCTAAACGTTTTATAAAAAAATTTATACTAGGTATTTTATTATACTATTGGTTCAATTTCATGTTTAGTTGCCCTTATTTTATTAAACTTATGCATATGGTCATTATTTATTAATCCAATAATATTCAAGCACTATTATAAATTTGTTGTAAAATTGATCTTAACGACTGTTTTTCCCCTAAAAAATAATTTTTTTTTAATAAAAAAAGTGTCTTATTGCCTCAATATTGAATTTAATGACAAAATATATCTTTTGAGACTAAAATTCACATTTTTTTACACAAAAAATCGCAATTTTTATGGCAAAACACATGAGTTGAGACCAAAATTATAATAAATGTGAAATTGGAAGGGCCTAAAAGTTCGACTTAAAAATAATTGCCTATAAAATGAAGATTCACTATATTAACTTTTGATTTATTTTGCAATTTCTTGTATATGTTATACTTTTAAATTTTCTTTGGTAAATTGGACTTTCAAATTCGGCCCCCCTAAACTAAATTTCTGGCTCCGTCCCTGCCCCTAATATTGGGTCATGTTAACATGTGCCCTAAGGGCACATGTTAAGATACCTTAAAATAGAAATTGTGCATTTAATGATGCAAGAAATTTAATGCTGGAGAGATAAGATGCACAACTAATTTCAATAAATACTTTCTAAATTTACTTCCTTAACATGTGCCCTTAGTGCACATGTTAACATTCTCCATATATATATATATATATATGAGTGCAATTGATTATTTTAATATTTTAATAACACTTTATTTTAAAGGAAATAGTTTAGTTATGTTTTTGTGACGTATAACACTCCCAATTTTCTAAATCATTATTTTATTCAAACTTAATTGAATGTGATGTGTCTATGTGGTATTTAGATTTTTAAATAGAAAATAGGTGGTGAATTGGTGACAAAGTCGTGAGTATGATTAAAATACAACCTTTATTTGATTTTGTTAAATTAATTTAGAAAGAAAAGTAAGAGATAATAGTTTTGGCTAGAAATAGTGTTTTAACTAAAATAAGGATTTTTTTATTATATCTAAAATAAGGAATTTTAGTTAAAATAGAGCTCCGACAAATACATAACTACATGACCAATAAATATCTTTTGGACAATGAATAAATATAATTTGATAAATAGAGCCTAGCGACTTCATATTTCACGGCGAGACAATTTCGCTTTTATTGGCAACTTTAGGTTGGCCAGATAACATTATTTTTACTATAACAATAAATCTTGGTGAGACGACCTTAAAATGAATAAACTGAATATTAATATTCAGAGTTGGAAGCATGTGCTAGAATTGCACAAAGTAATAAGCGATGCGATATAACCTCATTTTTAATATGGTAACCATTGTTGACGATATAACTAGGAACGTCTAGCTGAAGCTGATTTCCTTATGAATATTGAAGATGGGAAACTTGTGCCTCATACTGCTTAACTTGTTGTAAAAGTATTGTATTTTATGATCCTAAAGTAATATTATTATTATTATTTTGCACGAATTCCCTTTGCTAGTAATATTGTGTTTGAATGGTGGTTTTGCCGTTTATTTATTCGTACTGTATACGATAGTGTATTTTTCTTTATAACAACTCTCTTTGAGTCGCCTAATGAAGATGAAGGTCGTGGCGAGACTCTCTTTGAGTCGCCAATGAAGATGAAGATTATGGCAAGACTCTCTTTGAGTCGCCCATGAAGTGAAGACTGTGGCAAAACCCTCTTTGAGTCGCCAATGAAGATGAAGATTTTGGTCAAAGCTCTTTTCGAGTTGCCAGTGAACGTGAAGATAGTGGCCAGAGCTCTTTTCGAGTTGCCAATGAATATGAAGATCATGGTCAGAGCTCTTTTCGAGTTGTAGTGAATATGAAGATAGTGGTTAGAGCTCTTTTCGAGTTGCCAATAAATATGAAGATCGTCTTTTCGAGTGGCCAATGAATATGAAGATTGTGATCAGAGCTCTTTTCGAGTTGCCAATGAAGAAGAAGATCGTGGCAAGACTCAGGTACTTTTTCTTCTTCGCGCTTTAACTTGATTGTAAATTTGATCACTCTGATTCATTATATCCACTTATAGTCCTGCACTATGATCAACTTGATTCCTTTGTAAATTATAATAAGGATATATATTCATCGTTACTTTTAAATTCCACAAAATATAATAAATAAGACTTTCAAATATTTTTGGGTCTCGCCCACAACCCCCAAGCATGAGGCCTCTAAAGGCGAAATGCTTAAGATAGTAAATAATCCATCATGATCGGTAGAGAAACAAATATAGTAATTCTAACATGCGAAAATAAAGTGTAGTATTTTTCTAATAAATTTGCCCAAAAAAATTGGAAAGATATATGAGCATTCAAGTCGGTAAATATGATCTGATAATGTTCTCGTTTGTATACTTGATTCCCACAGTTACATAATTTTGACGGTGGTGAAGTTATAACACAGACGATTGGTAGCGAGGCGGCAGCGTTCAATGGCGACGAAAATTCGGCAAGATGGCGAATTAAACAAAATTAAACATGAATGAAGACAATAGATGAGCAAAACTGGTACGAAATGCAAGAGCATTGAAGAAATAGTTTCAGTGAATTGAAAATATAAATTGTATACGTCCACCAAACCTGAAAGTTCATTAGAAGTGGATGAATATTGAGCTTTCTTGGCCTCTAACAATGTCGAGACGTCATTGGCTGCACTATAATATTGAGCTTTCTTTGCTATCTAACTCATTAGCAAGTGCCTCACCGACTATATTAATAGTTAATCATAAGTTTGTAGTATAAATTAAATCAACCGAAAACAAACACTGGTGCCAGTGTGTTCTGCCGATTTTAATTTGAATGATGATTCAATAATAACAAGAGAGCACACATAACCTCAATACGCATAAAGTGTTAGAAGTGCTGGAGAGTCGCCGGCAGAATTGGCTTTCATATCTTCTCGTGTTGTGGACTTCTCAGGCCGTCATTTCAATGTCTGAATCAACTGCAACAGTTACAAAGTTTTGACGGCAGCGGCAATGTTCATGTTTAAAACAGAGTTGCAGCACGACGATTGACAGCAAGACGTAGGCGTTGGACAGCAGGTTAGCGATGGCAGTTCAGCGAGATTATGTCGATCGCCGATGAAATGAAATGCAATAGGTGAACACAACAGGAATGAAATGCAATATTCACCAGCACAAGAGTAGAAGACATCTATGCATAAGTTCAGTATTAAATTTTGGACTTTTATTGAGTATAAGTATCAGACTTTAACAAGTCACATATGTCACTAGCATTAAAAACATGTAAACTCTCCTAACACAGACTCAAGATGAAAAACACTCAAAGACAATACAATCACTGCAGTAATATAACCCACTGACTTTTCAATCAAACTAATAAACATTTTCATGAAGCCATATCAAATTTAGAGACAGTGGATGACAAACATTTATGAACAAAAAGGTCTTAAGTATATCCTTTAATACAAGTTGTTTTTTTTATCTCATAATACTTATATGTTCAAGAATGGTTTCAAGACCACAATATGTGCATAATTCAATGAAACTGATGAACTAGAATGTTAAAGGACTATCACGTTATATTATTAATGTTATTTTCTATGGTTCCTTAGGTTGCTTGAAAACATAAAAAGTAATTGGGATTTGAATAGAATACCTCAATTTCTTGAAGATACAATTTGTTTGTTGGATTTGGGAACACATGATTCCTGGTTTCTGCCGTGCTCCTGATTGTTTATGATAACCTCGAAGCAGCATAAGTTTTCGCCGTCACATTCGAGGGTATCACGTGAATATACCACCGTTTATTTCCTCCTCGCTGCAATCATAGAAATCCGAAAAAACATATAGTTCGCTCCTCACATTATTGTGATTTGCAAAATTATGTTTCCTATTAACTGCCTGCTCCAGCCTACTCGCCGGATGAATCGGGGAAGAGGAGTCACTGGTCTTGTTTGCCAAAGAAGCTCCGGCTCGTGGCTTATATAACGCCGTTGTTTCCGTCGCTGGCAGATGGATGAAAAAGTGTTTATGTGCTAAAATCGTGATGGTTGAAAAGAACGTCTTTCCTCGAATCGAAAAGCCACAATGTCAATTTGTCTTCTTGCATAAACAAGCTGTTGGTGTTGGTCATTGCTGTCGATGTGTGAATTGGTAATGTTTCTCTCAAAGAATGTTTTCCTCAATTCTTTTCTCTCTAGTTTTGCATTCACTCAATCTACACATCAGAACATTCTGATTGCACATCAGAACATTCTCACCTCCTCTAGTTCTAAAATGAATCAACCTTATTGAATCAACCAAACTGATTCTTAGTTAAGTAAAACTAAAAATAACTTAGCATTAAGTTAGTCGCATAAACTGAATTAGTAAAACTACTAGGAATAACCTGATTTTTAAACTCAACCTCAATACAAGTGATTATGTGAACTCACATGTCAACATAAGTAAAAAAAAAAAAGCAATTCATGGTATCAAATTTTAAAATAAAAAAATTGTCCCAGATTCATCTATAATCCCTTTTCAGACAAAATGGGTAGCATACTAAAAAAATGAAATACATGTGCAATAATAAAATGCAACAAAATATAAAGAATAATAATGAGGGGATGGAACAAAAGGCCCAAATGGTTCAATTCTAACTTTAGCCATATAAGTCTTTGTAAGTATATCTTCATAAACACATGACAAAGTCTAAACTAGGAACCTTATTCTATGAGTGCTGTTAAATTTAGAACCTGATCAAAATCATAAAAAAGTAGCACAAAACATAAAACAACCTAGTGAAACAACATTAATTCTGCAATTCACTATAAAACATCCTCAAATTTGATCAGTAAGAGATGGTTGTTGGTTGCTCCTCCAGTACTGCTTCATGTTGGAGTTCATGAGGTTGTTCTCCTTGCCAATTCCACACAATGTCCTTAAGTGCCGGTCTAATCTCCTGTTGCAAAAGCTTCTGATACTCCACAGTATCGCCATCGGACTTCTTAAGTTCCACAAGATGGAAAAGAGGTGTAATCTCGAAAATCTCGGCATCAATATTCAGAGTCCCTTTCCTTCCTTCCTTTGAACTTTCCAGCTTCAACAAACCTCCATCTTTTTTCGTAATTTTCAAGCGAAGACACTTGCAAATTTCTTCGAACTTAGAGATTATAATTGAAGCCGGCTTGTTGGATGTAAACCGCATCTCTTTCTTTTGAATTGTGTCTTCGAACAAGCTGGATAAATCAAAACCAGACGAGAAGGAGATGATATCAAAGGCGTTTAAGTTGTTACAGGGTTTGGCCTGTTGTTGTTTTGACTCCGTATTAGAATCACTTCCGTTGTCGGACACTTCGAACACTCCATCAGTGTGCAGAGAAGCTAGTTCATTTTTTTCGATATTGATAACAACAGGCTTCTCTAATCCCTTTTTAAACCAAGAATTTTCCATGATCTTGGCCATTGATATCCGAGTCTTTAGATTTGGATCCAATATTTTGGACAACAACCGGCGAACCTCAAGTGCAAACCATTTAGGAAATTTGACTTCCCCTTTACCGATTTTCCTGTACATCTCCATCAGATTTTGATCATGAAATGGAAGATAACCAGCCAAAAGAACAAACAAGATTACGCCGCACGACCAAATATCAGCTTTGCATCCCTCATAGCCCTTTCGGTTTATCACTTCAGGAGCAACATACGCAGGCGTACCACATGTAGTGTGAAGTAATCCATCCTGGCACTTAGATTCAGAAAGGGTACTCAAACCAAAATCCGAAACCTTCAAATTATCAAATTCATCCAATAGTAGATTTTCAGGTTTCAAATCTCGATGATACACACCCCTGCTGTGGCAGAAGTCGACTGCACTAATCAGCTGCTGAAAATATCTCCTAGCAACGTCAACCTTGAGCTTTCCTTTAGCTATCTTGTTGAAGAGCTCGCCACCTTTTGCATACTCCATGACAATGAAAATTTTGGTTTTAGTCGCCATTACCTCGTAAAGCTCGACAACATTTGGGTGTCTTACTAATCTCATCACTGAAATTTCACGCTTAATCTGATCAACCATCCCGACTTTCAAAACCTTTTCTTTATCAACTACCTTAACGGCCACATTCATGCCAGTTACAAGGTTCCTAGCATGGTAGACCTTCGCAAACGTTCCTTGGCCTAATAATCTTCCCAGCTCATATTTTTGCATTAACACACTTCCCTTCTGTTCCATTTCAGTAACACTTTTTGCATACAATCAATACTACTATCAATTATATAGTGATCAAAGCTCAACCATCTTCACAAACATCAGGTTTTGACGTTATACAACTACCGAGATTTCCAGCTAACTCAACCACACAAGTACAAAATAGATATTGGCGGGAAAATAAATATCCGATCTCATCAAGTATTAAAAAGGTAAGCTCAGATGGAGGTACAACCTCATTAACCTCATATAAGGAACTCTTTGCTTTGAACCACATCTTTCAGCATCCCCTGGTTTTGGTAGTGACACTAGAGAAAAATACTGAAGTAGATGAACTTCTTATGAAACTTGGAGAATAGTCGAGGAATGAATAACGCAGCCCAGGTTAACTTTCAATTGCTCAAAAGCAAAACATGTAATGAAAGGCACACCTGAAAGAAAGATAGAAAATTTAGTTGGAAACCTTAAACAATCCAATCCAGCCAAATGAATTATATAAAGAAACATTCTATACTTATACATATAACATACATAACACATTGGAGGCTCTGATTAAATTTCTAATCATATAGGTAAATTTTAACATTTTTATATCAATATTGATAATTTGATAAGCAATTGGGTTAAATCAAATAAAAAATCAGCGGATTAGATAAGCACGCTGACTGGATATAAAGTTGCACGGATATGGATACGCGACTTTTCAAAAATCTAAAAAGATACGGATACGTTAATATAATTGCTTAATTGATTACACTCCGTGCAAAATAAATAAATCAATTATAAGAATTGATTAGCTAATTACTTCCTAGACTCTAATAATAATGTACTACAATACAAATCAAGATCGAATAAAAAAAGATACACAAAAAAAATTATGAAAGGGGATTTACATAACAGAAAATATATTCAAAATAGAGAAAAAAGACAATAGGGAAAGTATCAAATATCAACACAAACAACTAAACAACAAAATTTTTTGTTTATTGAACTGCAGATCAATACCGGTGCATATCGAAGCAGTGTCTACATGTATCAAAATCGAGTACACAATTTTTTTATGAAAAATATATTTGATACAAACATAGCGAGAAAGGAAAACCTAACAAGGTTGAAGATATACACTGCAAGCTTCTATATTCATATGTTTCCACTTTCCATCATATCATAACCTAACTTTCATAATCTTCCATTCTTCCTACCAAATAGTCCGAAACCTAATAACATGTTGTAAAGGATTTTGATGAACAAGTAAAAAAAAAAAAACTTTTTAATTGGCATGATTATCAACAAATTTGTTTGCAAGACCACAATTGTGCCAATTTGAAATTAGGGTAACTTAAACCAAAATCACCGCGAGTTTGTCAAAATCACGTGACACTGATTTTGTTGAAGCTAAAAAAATACTACTACAGCTTTAAACAAAATCATGGTGTCACATCCTATTATTCTGACGAATTCATCGTGAATCCAAACATGCATAATTTTAATGTAAAAAAATAAGTAAAATAGTAGTTCTTAGAAAAGTTAATATTAAACCTACTACTAGAAGTAGAAACGTGACCAAAGTGACCCGATAACAATATCAACATCAGTAACAAATAATCAATCAATAAATAAACAAACTTCAACAACAAAGGAATATAAAAATACAGCAGAATAAAAATATAAAAAATAACAGTCCAACAAATGAAATAACAAAGAAATAAACAAAACTAAGAAAGTTTGATAGTGAAAATCACCTTGTACATACCATAGAGAGTAAAGATCTGAAGAAGAAGAAGAAAAGTGATTAGGGTGGGTCTTGTTAATGTTCTCAATGTAATTGTTAAAGGGTTTTGAATTGTGAGTGCAAGTAAGAAGAAGAAGAAGAGAGAACAAAACGCAAGAAATAAGAGAAAATGGTTTGTCGTTTTAAAGTTGATATGAGAAAACAGGGGACGCGTTTGAGTTGCTTCTTATAACCTTGGGCTGTCGCATCTCGCCAATGATACTGACGTTTAATTCTGTCATGGCCATTTATTTATCATTTTTTTAGATTTTAAAAATTACTTACTTGTATATTTTGTTTGGTCAACGTAAAATTTTTAAACTACTTTTTTTGGTGAATTATACAGTTATTATTTTTATTGAGATTATTAATTTTTTGACAAATATGAGGTTACAAAATACAGTCAAACAACAAGGTGTAAGATTCAACTAAATAGGTAAAAACTAAAAAGGTAAAGGGTTTATGCTGACCGGTGTTCTGAAATACTGGTTAAGGAAACTAAAAAAAGAAACTTTAACATTAAAAATAATATTTTTTAGACTTTTGAGGAGTTGACCATATAAACTTCAATATTATATTGCTATATTTGTTTCTTTACTGTTTAGCATTTTCCAAAAATAAATTAACAAACTACACATAAGTGGTCTCGAACCAACCAACGGCTGCATTTAACCGCAAGCACAATCTATTAAACTCACGCGAAACTAAGTTGCAAAAAAGGGTGGTATGTGTACAATTGGATGGACAAAAGCGATGAACCTAATTGAGCATGGATATATTAGTTGAGATCAAGAAGTTCGGCGAATGGGTCTGACTAGTAACACAGTAACGGATCACGAACCAACGACTTAAAGTGACGGTAACATCAACTACATTTAATCGAAATTATTTGGTGTAAGGTTGAAATGAGGTTTTTTTTTCAAAAAAGCAAAAAAAAATGAAATTAAAAAAAATGAAGAAAAATGGTACCAATTTTGTTTTTTTTTTGAGGTAATGGTACCAAAATTGATTGCATATTAATATTTGAGATTTTTTAATCAATGTTTATAGAAATTGTTATGATTTCTTTAATTAATTACGATTTTCTCATGAATAACATACTACAATTTACTCCAAAGATTTTGATATCCTACCCAATATAAAGATTTACAAATTTTAACAAACAATCTTGCTATGATTTTATTATAATCAGATTTCTAAAAATAGTTTTTTTTGGTATATATTCTAATGACTATAAATAAGTGAGATGATCGGAATTCAAACCTCGTCCCTTACATATAATGTAATGTGCACGTCAACTGAGTTAAGGTTCATTTAGACACAAAATTAAGTGAAGTCAAGTTGGAGCATGTAGAGATAACTTTCATTTTAAAGTTAGCACAAGTAGCACTTTATAATTGCAAGAAAATGAGATTACACAATTGATCTACATGCACTAAATTAAAACTCAAATAGCACATTTAATAAAAGTTAAAATAAGATTAGATTGAAAAGATGAGGATGAGTTCTTTTTAAAATTAAAATATAGTAAAAAACATAAGCTGTTACGTACCTTGTTAATCTTAAAATATTCAAGTGCTCCAAGATATTTAGCATGAAAACTATATAAAATTGCTGAAAGTGGAAGCATATCAACAACCTCCGAATGATTCCATCAAATAAAAGTTTTATAGTATTCTCTCTTTTCTTTTCTTTATAGATAGCAATTTTATAGTATTCTTAGAAGCAAAGTTGTATCTTAGGACAAACTATTCACCTAATTTGCCAACTTATATGGAGCCGTCGTAGTTTAGCTAAAGCAGCTACATGTGTAACTAATCTTTAAATATTGGTTGACATACTAAATTGTATTAAACACTTTTAGATTAATAAATGTTATGAACTTGTTATCTTCAAAAAAAAAAACTTATATGGAGCCGTGTAATGTTCATTGAACCATTAGTATTAGCTTCTTTTTTAATATAACATGCAAATAACCGATTATCCCAAAAGCTTAACCTTTTAGGATAGAGTTACATTAGTGATTTTATATGATTTCTAACGTAATAAAATTATAATATGAATTTTTAAGTGGTTAGCAGCTTGATTTCTAGTTTTTATATATGAAAAAAATTGATTAGAATTAGATAATCCACGTTGTGTTGTTTATAAGTTCTCAGTTAGGGATTAATCGTTGTTAAATAGAAGTAGAAATTTTATGTCAATAATGTAATATAATAAGTCCAAAAAAAATTTTATACGCACAAACCAGAGATTGTATCTCTCCTAAGTTCTAACCCTAACTGTCACTTTTTTTTTTCTTTTCTTCTTCTTAGTTTATCAAAGAGGGGTGATTTCAGGTCAAATCTTGACCTAAAACCACCCCTCCAAATTGTTTTTTCTTTCTCGTTATTATATAAGTGTTATTTTTCACATATTTGTTTGGTTTTCTGTCTTTTGATGTCCCGTCCTTGTGCGATGTATTCTTTTGAATATCTTTTATTTTAGTAAAAAAAAATTAATATATAAATAGGTACATTATAAAAGAAGTGATCCATAAAAGTACTAATGACAAAAATTCTAAATATGTTAAATATGAGGACTAAAATTTGGTTTTTAAAAAATTGGAGAACTAAAAGTATAATAATAGAAAAAGTGAAAATACATAAAATAAAATATTTTCTTAAATTAACCATTTATATTTTATAATACTCATGCACACGTATAAAATTATTTTCTACTCGTCCATAATGTGTCAGTTTAATAGTAAATTCCTTTGACCAAAAAAAAATAGCAAATTCCTTTTTATTTAATAAGCAAGCTTGAATTATAAAAAATACAATATAATTATAATTCAAAAAATCATACTATGACTTATAAAAAAACATCATACTATGAAAAGGCAAGCTAAAGTAAGATCTTAATCTTCTCACTAATCTCGAACGGATTTCTTAATAATATTGACAACAATGCAAAGCTATGTTGACTGGGTGTGGGTACGGTACTGGTATTCGGTACTAGTACTGGTACGAGTTACGTCATTTTTAGAAAAACTAAGGTACGAGTACGTCCCTATAATTTTTTTAAAATATAATTATATAAATCAAATAATAGAATTATATTGTTAAAATAAATAATTAAACATAAAAAATATCACACCACAATTTAAAAGTAATTCAAATTGTTCAAAAACATCAAAATATGAAATTAAAAAGCAATTAGCTCAAAAAGAGTCAATTGTTTCCACCTCCATCATCACTAAAAAGAGCGGCCTCTAGTTTAGGTTTATTGTGAGAAAGACTAGCAATTTCAAAAATATCAATTATATATTAAATAAATCTCATTCATCTCTACGAATATTCCACATTTTTGTTGTCCTTTCATTATAAGTATTACTATTTCTCTTTCTCGAGAGAATACGAAGATTTGTATGAATAAAAAAACAAGATCTTCAATTCTCTTTGAATTTAGTCTATTCATTTTTAATGAATGAGTGAATAATTTCGATGACTGCTTTTTTATTGTTTTTTAGCAGTAGGTGCTACTTTTATATTATACAAAAATAAAAAACTTAAATATTTATATAAAAAAACAAATTTAAGAAAAAGAAGAAGAAAAAAATAGTATTTTTTTGGATTGGTATACCACGCGCGTACTACAGATGTACCACTCGTATACCCATTACAAAAAAAAATCTAAGTATAGCGTCAGTGCGTACTGGAGGAGTACCATACGCGTACCTGTACCCGATACCGATACTCTATCTAAAATTGAGTACCCATGCTTCATAGATGCAAAGTAAAGCACTGGTAGAGCTTATCGCTTCAAATTAAGAATATTTGTTTCTTAAAAGAGAAAATCATCGATCTTATCTCAACATTACCAAATTTGGAATGTTCTGCCAAATAATTAATCGTATCTTTCACATCATGATATCATTAGGACGATTAATCTATAAAATTTAATCACATGCTATCTAAATTAATGAATATAACGATTAAAGTTTAAGGTTCTTACTTCGTAAGAGATTGAATTCTCTGTGTACTCCTTTATAGTACAATTATCTTTAATTATATATATATATATATGAAAAGAGAAGTTTGATCATAGCATGATTGGTAAAAATATTATATTAAATTTAATTTTTAAAAATATTGAAATTGTTAGACCAGACATCATGACTGAAATTTATGTGGATGAACTTTTTCATAACTATTGTCGGTTATGTGTATGAACTTTATAAAAAAAAACCTATTGTCATTTTGGATATTAAAAAAATGATAAGAGATTAATTAACTTCAAGAAATACCTCTTTAGAAAGACCAATAGGTGGCTTTTGGATATCTAGTCTTTATCCACAATCCCATATAGTGGGACTCGGTCACTGAAATTGTTATTATAAATTTTGCTCAATAAAAAAGTTTGTTTCATCCGCAAAATATAAGTACTCAACGTAATTGTAGGGACAAAACAATACATGAAAAAATATAAGTATTGAATAAATAGTGTTTTATATGATATTTGGTAGACAAAATATTATTTTGGATATTTTAGAAAACTTGTGCATAACATAAAAAATTGTCATGTCGTTTAGTGCAGACAAAAATTTTAGTTTTTGTCCAGTCTTTTTGGCCTCCAATTTGTCTAATTCCAGAAATAGTTTTAAAATTAAACACAATATAGTTGAAATTGTCATATCCAGTTTCTTATTTTTTAGCAGATCAGATACACCATTAATTTTCTTTCAACAATATATGTGCAATGTTTGTTTCTATATTTATTTGCTATACAATCATGACTAAAAAAAACTAAAATATTCTAATAATGACAAATAATATTCTAATACAATAGAAATATCCTATGCATGTGCATTCATATAAGTTGGAGTTATTAAAATCTCAAGGTCCATCTGTCTTAACTTATTTTTTAGCTTATAAAAATTAATTTACGTAAATAAATAATCTTTTAAGTTAATTCATAAGTACCCACTAACAAAAATATATTGAATCTTTATGAGTTGGTTTTTCATAATCTTTATGAGTTGTTTGCATAAATTTAAAAATTAAGTCAATCAAATGAACTCGTGCATAAATTCATCAATTGCTTTGACAAAGTTTACGCGTAATACATAAAAATTTATTTACACATCGCTCATAATATCCTTTTGAGTATGACGACTCTTCTCTTTATATTTTATATATTTTTTTAGGCTAAATGCATCTAAGAGTTCTTTAAGTTAATTAATTTCATGTTTGTAACAGTTAGATATTTAAGTTTTTTAGGTAACAAATATGTCCTTAAGTTTTTAATTTGTTGCACCGTTACCCTTCCAGTCATCCTTCGTTACAAAAATTTGTTGTGTTACCCTTTCGGTTAATCTCTTCCAACATATGTGAAATTTTCATCAAAATACTCACAATGGTGTAAGTCAACGTTAATGGGAACAATACAAGAAGGTAACAAACGTTAACTGAAATGGTAAAAGTGCAATAAGTAATAAACTTAAAATACCTATTTTATCACCTAAAAAACTTTAAAAACTTAGTTGTTACCTAAAAAATTAAAAAAATCTAAATGTTACAAACACGAAACTTAAAAGATCTCTAATATTTGATTTTTTTTTTACAAATTTGAACTTTTTCTTAATATATGTAAATTGAACAACTAAATTAGTTATTATTTTAGAACAGAAGGACTATCTTGCAAGTAATAGGTTTAGAATGTAGCTTGAAAGAATAGCTAAAGTGACACCAATGTATAACCCACAAGGTTAAAATTACTAATAAGACACCTCTCCCACAATGCACCACATGGCACAAATACTCCAAACATACGTTATACTTGGCCAGATATTTTTCATTGTTCTTAACTTAAAATTAATGTTGACACAATTGTAGAACTATATATCATGTATGAAAATTTCAAATATTGCACATGTATATGTAGTCCCTAAATATTAAGGAAGGAGACGTATATGTATTGTTGTTTTCCAATTCATATACTTCAAGAAAAACTAGTGGTATAGTAGGAAGGAAAGCAATGTAATATGCTATCACTATCTAGATCCTTTGTTTCCAGTTAATTTTTTGACACTTGGAAATGTATCATGATGGTTGATTTTGAAGTTTGTGGCACCACACATTTTACTTTATTTATGGAAATAAGAAACACTTCAAAATAATAATTATGAATGTCTCTTAACAAAGTTCTGTATCTATTAATAATGTTGACAGAATAGCCAAGACATATGAAAGCATGACCAGGAAATCTTTAAAAATAGGAAGATTTGTGTTGCGTCTAACGCATCCTTTTTAAGTTGAGAATTGTATCCACTTATAAAAATATGGTAATGTTGAGTGTGATTCAGATGATTTGATAGTACAAATTTAACAAGAGATAAATTAATAAATATTGGATAGACTCTGATAACATTAAAGTTTGAATTATATCTAGTTCAATATTACAAAACCAGTACGTAAATTGAAGGGCTAAAACGGCCGGTATGTTCAAATTGAATCCCCCACTAAATGAAGGTATTCTTATAGTGAATATAAGAAGGATTCTCATTATAAACTATTATCAAATCTTATATTTTTCCTATGGGGAGTTCAATTTTTCTCAATACACCCCCTAACATCAAACACTATTAAATTTATACATGAATATAAATAGTGAGTGACATTATCGATAGACTGTTATCTTAGAAGTTTAGGTTGTATAACTTGCTTTAAAGTACGAGTAAATTGTTATTATTAATTAATGTGATACAAATAGTCAACAGTTTAATAGCAAACTTAAAATAAAGTTATAAGATTAAACTTGTGTCACTGAAGTTTTGTTTTTAAGAGAGAAAGTATTTGTGATGGCTATATATATATCACTAGTAAATTTAGCTACCGATTTAACAACCAAATTTTGTAATCAGTTTCTAAATTAGTGGCTACATGTCAAATGTTAAACCATTAGTCATATAACTACGTTAACAACCGATTTAGTGACCAATTTAACATTTTCAGTAACAGCCGATTTAACATTTTCAGACACAAAAAGGTAGTGTGGATTGGTGCAAGATAGATTTCAGTAAGCAATTTTGATTTGTCTTTTCACTTGAAATTCAGAATATTTTTCCACATTCTCATAAAAAACTAGTTATTGGCTATTGGTGCAACAATAATTTGGTTTGACTCATTTTTCGAAGTATTTTCTTCTTTAAATTTAGGAAAAATACATTCACCTTCACAAGATTTCTTTAAATGACACAAACACTCCTTTTTATTTTATACACTAACTTCCCTTGAAGTATCTTAAAATAGATAAAATCATCCCTTACTAACTTAACATTGTTTCATCTGTTAACCACCTACATTATTATTGTAATTGCCCCTGCCAGCACCGGAAGTGATAATAAAAGTGGGAATGCTGTTACTGGAACGGACCACACAAATAGGGGTGATCTATGCATAGTCATTCCAGGTCCACGCATGTTGGCTGCGCAATTGTATTCATTGGAACATGATCACAAAAGAAAAGAGGTGAGTAAATAGAGGCATCAAGTAGCCATGAGAAGGAAAAGGACAATGAACCAAAACACAAACAAGCATATGTATAGAATGAAAGATGTTGAAGGTGCCAACAAGTAAAAATAGAAGATATGAGGCGAAAATGACGGCAAGACAAAAATGGCGGCCAACAAAAAAGCTTCCATGGTGAGAACATGGCGTGAATGAACTGAAAGCAATGATTTTTGGGCTTTGAACAAGGCGTTAATGAAAATGCGTCATGCTACCATGGTGAAAACCGAAAGCAACGCAGATGTTGTGTTTGTAGAAGATTTGAAAAGGACAATGGTTACTGAAAAGGCTTCAGGCTTCAGCTATGCTACAGTGGATGTAGGTGCTATTTGGAGGAGACTGGAAAGAGGAAAAGAAGTAGAAGAGGCATGTGTGAATGAATTTCTATTTGTTTCAACGGCAACTTGACGGTACACTAACAGCAGAGGAGGTTTGTGTCTTGTGAGAAAATAGATGGGGTGTATTTTTCCCTTAAATTTATTTGAACTTTAATTAGAAAAGATATCATTCTTTCAAAATGAACAAACATTAACATTCATGATTAATGAGAGAAGATATTATACAGCATGAGCACCATATAGATAAAATCACTGAAAACTTTAACTTAGGTTAACTTCAATAATGTATTACACAAGGTATATTATCTCACAAGCACTTCTTAGGAACTAACATTTTTTATGATGTGCCAATACTTTACATTAGTAATGTGTCAAATTTTATAATTACTCTCTCTTTCTCTCAAAATAGAGCAATCTTCAAGAAGTGCACTATTCTGATAAAGACATTGTTCCCATAAAAAATACTTAAGAGGCCAGAAAGAAAGGATTTTTCAAGTATTGTTGAATCCTTGCAAGCATGTAATGCGGTGCATATATCGTTCTTCTCCAAGAATTTCTCTGCATTTTCAAAAACTAAGGGACCATACTCTAGAACAATCCTCTTGCACTGCAAACATTTTCGAAGAGTTGCGAAAAACTAAATCAGTAGATGAAAAACAGCAGTAGAGTTTGTTTCTGTTGGAGGTGCAGTTAGCATAAACTTATCAGAAAAAATGAGGAATGTTTTTAGATTTTTCTTACCTTGCTCGCAAACTTGTCGACTGAACTGCACACCTTTAGTAGTGTCTCAATTATCTCTAACTGACATTTTAAAATAAAAAGGTTAGCATTTCATTCCACAAAATATAACTTCAACCAAACACGGTTAGAATTAGCAGTAGGATTAAGACAATGAAAGGGTCAAAACAAAGATGGTCGAAATCCATGTATCAATATATTTCCCTTTACCACAATACATATTTTCATTCCGACTAAAATATTGTGCATATATATTTTTGTTGGGGAGTTCGGGGGAGGCGGGGAGTGTCGGGAGAAACAACAGGTCAATACTCCATGACCACATGAGAGGGAGACACCACATTTCACCCCAAAATTTTAAGGCATTGCATATATGGGTCAGTATCTTGTATATCCAACATGATCGTCCAACACTAGGATCTACTCCCCCCCTAACAAGTCGAACCAGGGCTCTGATACCACCTCCTATACATGATCCAATACTAGGATTCACTCTCGCTCCCCTACCAAGCCAAACCAGGTCTAAGATACCACTTGTTGGGGGAGTCCAGGGGAACACCAGGTGAAACAACAGGCCAATACTACAGGACCACAAGAGAGGGAAACACCATATTTCCGCCCAAAACCTTAAGACAATAGGTATATGGGTCACCTCTTTTATACATCCAACATTTTACACATTTGTAGGTGATGTGGGACTTAACCACTCACACTTGAAACCCAACAACTTTGATATGTTATATCGGTTACTATAAAATTTCTTTTCATTTGAAAGCAAATCATAGACTTTTCTACATAAAGATGAAATAACTTACCTCTGTGTCAGGATCTTGTATCTTATCCAATAGTGATGAAATAGTATCTTTGCAAAACTCGCAGCTATTTTCTTGAACTTGTAAAGAAAAGTTAGCAATGTTCTGGCAGAGGTTGACCTTATTGCAGAAATCTCCAGGCTGAACCGAGGTCATTTCTAGGAAGAAAAGTGGCAAATAGTAGTCCACCAAATTGATGCACTGTGAAATTGAGAAGAAACGCACATGAATTCATATATGTTCTTGAAAATCCTAAAATATGCACACTTTAAAGTTGGATATCACAACAACTAAGAACGATGTTGTCGGTCGCAGATTGCAGAAAATAGTAGTTTGTTCAAATTCCACTATGCAACAATTGTGCACTAAATAGCATAACGCGGAAGAACTGTGGTTGTTCAAATTCCGCTACACTAAAGTGCTATAGCAACAACACTATTTAACAAATACTGCCAAAATCAAAACATAAGATTCAAAATGTGACCAACCTTTTTCTCAAAAGTGTGAAACTGGTGACAAGTATTATGAAGAATATCAATGACCTCACTCTGAGTCTTGTTTTCATTTATATAATCAAGTGCCTTGGAAGTATATTCCTCGCAAAGTGCACACACATCTGGTATTCTTCCTAATTCTGCAGTATAAAGATAGGTTAACAAAATGACTTACTCATGCCACATTTGCATCTCAAACTGTAATTAACAACAACGAAAATTCTTGCACATATTAATGGTTTGCATGTGACAGTCATCCACATTTGCTTCAATGATCTTGTGTTATGTCAATAAGTTGTTTTCAATTTGTTTTAAGAAGTTCTCAGAAATCGCTTATGAACAAGCACTTAATTACGGTATTTACCAAAACACGCCTAAAGTTAAGAATAGAGTACTTGTTATGTATCCTTCACCTTTACTACAGAATTTCGACCGAAAAACTCTAGTAAAAAGGCCATTGATAAAATTGTAATTCATTAGTCAATCTTAGAGGAAAAATATCAGAACAATGTCACAAAAAGTGTAGCATCCCCATGAAAAGAGACCGCGCAAATTTGTCCAAGCAATTCAATAAAAAATGTTTGATGAAAATGGGTGCTTTTATAGGTTATAGGGTTAAAATATGTTTTTTGTTCCTACGAAATACTTATCATTTAAGTTTTAGTCCCTAAATTTTTCTCCTAAATTTGGTCCCCCGCAAATTTTTTGTTACCAAAATTGGTCTCTACTGCTATTCCTTGTTTTTTATAGACTGACTCAATCAGTGCTGGTTCAGCAAAAAAGAAGAAAAACAAGTAGTAGTGCCTAAAAACTCAATGTATGTTTGTTTTCTCTTATTTTTTTCGAATAAACACCAACCAAATCATTCTTAGCCGTATTATTAATAGGTAAAATAAGCAATTATACATTTACACCTAATTATTTTCATCATTGTCAGGGAGGGGTCTTGACACAATAGTTGGAGTAGCTTCCGTGTGACTCGAAGGTCATATAGGTTTGAGTCATGAAATACGCCTTTTGCAAATGCAAGGCAAGACTACCGATAATATATTCAAATTGGATCTGAATGTTCCATGGACCCAACCATAATAGGAATATTACAGGACCAAGACTTAAACTTGGTTTTTTCTACCCACCCCTGGATAATTTAGGAGTATTTATCCAACAACCAATGCGAACAAGCCATATACATGTGAAGTAAAAGTTGATTAAAAGTTAGTTGTAGGTATCAGATGCAAATCTACTTATGTGGCTTGTTCTCATCGATTGTTGGGTAATGTAGGTCTCACCCTTAAACTTTCTACCCTTCATAAATATTCATTAATAATCTAACAATACTTAAACTTTCAAACAATGGGCGATTAAGAATTCAATGTACAAGACATGTCTACATTATATTTTCCTGCCTAAGTAAGAATTCAATCAACAATGTTACCAGAAGAGGCAGAATTCGCAGCGAGAATGCTCCAATATTGATAAGGGTTTGCCAGCCCTCTTCCATCACAAGCCAATGCAACACCTAATACCACAACAAACAACAGTCCAATTCTTCCTCCCATGGTTCCTAAAACATTAAAAAATAAAAAATTCAGGCCTATGATTTTGATACAACAACATTATCAATCAAATACTATTTATTTATTTAAAAAATTATAAAAAATCTGCACAATATTTCTGTGGAAAAACACAGTCTAATCTATATACTAATGTGACAATTTAAAAGAGAAACTAATTAAGATAAAGTAAAGTAAAGAAAAGTAAAGTATGAATAACATAATTGCATGTTATTCCTAGTAACTAAAAGTTAAATAAAACAATCTATCACAATATAAAAGGTTCAATTTCAATCCTAAACAATGGTAGATCACAAATAACCATAGAAATGCATAAAACTTAAGACCATAATTTTGAAAACAACCTTAAGCAATTTCAAAGTTGCATGGCAAAAATAATAAGAAGAAAAATTACCTTCTTTTTTTTTTTGTGATTATATTATAAAGATAAAAAATGAGGAAGGAAATGGAAGTGAAGGAAGAGAAAAAAGGATAGTGTTATTCCTTCCTTTGTATAGGACTTAGAGTGGCGTGTAGGTTGGGATGTTGGAGAAACAAAGAATGGTTGGTACTTTAACTTCACTTAATTAACATTCAATGTTGTTTCAATTTTCATGGAGATTGAGATATTATTCAGTGTGGAGTGGTGCATGAAGGGTATTGTGTATCTCACTTTTAATTATGAAGACCATGTGATTGAATGAGAAAATTTAAAAGAGGAAAGTGAAGAGACAACTCATTAGTCTTAACTTTTAAGCAACCACAAAAAGTTGGATCAAAGGATTAAGGAAGGCACATTTTTCATAATCACAAGTTTAACTTCAGGAAAAGTTTCTTTTTTACTCCAGGAAAAAGAAAAAAATTTGCACAAGCACTACTAGAATTTCTTCTTTTATATTTTCGGTAATTCTAAATGTGTACTTTACCTTTAAGAATGTTACTATTTTTTTTAGCAGAAAATGTTAGTTAGAGAAACTTTTACTTGGGCACAATCCTAACACTTGTCATTCACACACATACAAATCAAAGAGTAAAATTTAAAGATAAATTATTAAGTCACATTAATTGATTCTTTTATATTTAAATTTTTTAAAATCATGTATGTGTGCCCAAATGACAAGTGTTAGGGTTGTGCCAAAGTAAGAGTTTCTTTGTTAGTTAACCAAATTTAAATTTAGCCTTAATTGCAATTTTAGTCTTTTATTTTTACCATTTTATAGAATTGGTTCCCCTATTTTAAAATTTGATAGTTTTGATCTCTCAAACACATTTTGTCTAAAATATTGTGATACGTGTTTTAAATTGACTTTCTAAATGGTTTTTTTATTTAAATTTCATAAATGGTATGTATTTTCACATTATCAAATTATATGTCACGTCGTTTAAAACATACCGCATTGCCAATTTATGACATCCAAAAAATAGATGATGGTATTAAAAAAAATAAACAAAATTTGATGTAATATTAATAGATGATGATGTGGATGTTTTAACATCCTAAAATATTCGTTATAACATCTAAAAAAAGCTTATGCAGATGTTTCAAGTAAGGTTCAAGTGGGAGAGAAAGTAACAATGAAAAAAATTTGTTTGTTTATAATACTTTAAATTTGTTTGTTTATAATACTTAAAGTAGAGATATCAATTTTGCAAAATGGTAAAAATAGGGACCAAAACTATAATTAAGTGATGAATTTATTTTATGTAACTCTTTTATGTAATGAGCAAACTAGATAGTATGACTATACTATTTAGAAAGATACTACTCCATTTTATTATGAAATCATTGTACGGAATGAAGAAACTTCGTTCGTCCCTTGAGACAAATGTAGGAAACCAGAGATCACTTTGGACTTTGAACTTTGGAGATTGATTGTCTCCCAATAATCCGTCCAATTTATTTCTTTATTTTTATGTGTATAATAATAGTCCGTCCAATTAACAAATAATAGTAATAGTAATTGAATAAAATAGTTCAGGTGACATCGTATTAAGAGTATACGTTCGAATTTCAGACACTCTACTTATTCGTTTTAAGGTGGAATTTTAGTCACTAAACTATTTTACTCTTTCGTTACTTAAGTATCGGACGTTATAAAAATGAGAAATTTTGAGGAAAAAACACCCTACATAAAATTCAAGATTTTTATTTATTCTCTACTTAAGTAGCGAACGTTATAAAAATGTGAAATTTAAGAGAGAAAAAAACCCTTCTAACACAAAAATTTATCATTTTTATACCACAAAAAAGCTGGAAAAAAAAACCACATACCTTATACATATACGGTGTGGGTGTCAACATTTGTCATTTATTCACATAGAGTTATTCGAAAATTAAATTATAAAATACTCCATTTTATGAGACAGACACAAAATGGTTAGCGGTGTAACTTGTTGTCCATTTATCTTATATTAAAGTGTAATTATCTTTTATAAATCAATAGAATCCACCAATCTCAAATGTGAATCATATTAGCCGCATCAACAAAGGGTTAGTCTTGCAAAAAAGAGTTTGAGAAAGATTTTTTTACTTCAAATAAAAGAATGGGTGAACCTTTGTTAAAACTTTGAAGAACCTCTTGAAACGTACTCTTCTAGCCCCCCAAGATTCTTTTTCCCCCTCCCGGATTTCCTTTTATGCCCTTACGAAAAACTTCGGAACGCGTTTTCTGAATTTATTTTGCCTTGAATAAAAACTTCGGAATATGTTTTTCGAATTTTTCTCAAATTTGAACTAGAAAAACTTCGGAAAATGCATTCCGAAGATTTTATTCAAAGGCAAAATTGAATTTTTGGGGGCAAAAAAGAATCTGGGGGCGGGAAGAGCAGCTTTCACCTTTTTGTAGGCCTTTTGAAGCTAAAAAGCCCTTGCCTAACCTGTGTTGCTCTTGGGAGTGGGACAACCTTGCATGCACATAATGTATTTGATAGTGATACAAAAAACAAACCTAATAAAGAAACTTCAATTTTTTAATGAAGAATCCATTCTTAAAGTTCAGATCAAATCTTAAAGTGATGAGATTATTTTTTGTATGCGGACAAAGTGACAAACACCACTTGAAGTTCACACACCCGCAACTGTGAGGTTTCCAGGTTTGAACCCGGATAAAGATGTTTAACCTATCAATATCGACATTATTAGTTGAGTTAGGTCTTACGGACAAAGTCATAAGATTTGAGGAATATAAAATCCACATAGAAGCTCTGTTTTCTAAAATAGAACAGCCATTACTTTTAGCCTTCTTTGTGTTCATTTCCTTTTCAATGACCTAACTTGATGTTATTATGGGAATGACATTGTGCAAAAGAACAAATAGCAAATAAGCTCTTCAAACCACATTTTAAAAACATTAATAAAATGAACATTATAACACTACAACTACTACTTAAAATAAGATTAAGAAATTGCACAAGCATAACTACTTAGTTAATATACAAGCAGGGACAACAACCTAAATATGTTCTGTAAAATGCGGAGAACGACATAACTGAACATATAAATTATATTCAATATTTAGTACATAAAAACTAAAGAGCGACACATTTTGGTTCCGCTACAGAGTGAAATAAAAGACTTACTGAATGAATGTGATTAGGACTCGTAGGAGATGTTAGATAGAACATAAAATTGATCAAATAATTTATTCATCTCAAATTCAGCATTGGGTTCTTCTTCTTTTTATGATGTTTTGACAAAAGAAGAGAGAATCTTGCAAACCCGAATTTCTTTTTCTTAGTAGAAAACTGCTTCTGACCATTCTCTTTCTCGACTTGCTCATCAAACAACGGACCATCATTGTCTTTGCCAAGCATCTGACCTAATGACTCCTTCTGTTTCACCGAGATTCTTTCGCCTTGCACTATCCCCTCTTCAATCTCTTCCGGCATAAGCAGCTTCTGACTCAGTATTTGTCCTATTGATAAAGTTGACTTTAAAACAGGTTTGGCTTCATCGTTTACCAAATTCAATCCATTTACATCAAGTAACCTAATATCTCTCCTATGATCAGATGGACCAGAGTTTTTAAACTTCATACAGCTATTTGTCAATGAACGCCTTTTGTGACCATCAGATCGCCACTTCCTTAAAGCCTCTTCAACTTCTAGCTTCCCTCTATCTGCATCTTCAACCCTTTGTAAAGCTTCTTCAAGGGCCTTCTTGCGGGTTTTAACTTCTTCTGCTGCTTCCTCTACCCTTTTCAAAATATCCATTTGCGATGAATTTGCTTCATCAACTTCAAGCATAGCTTCTGCTACTCTATTCTTTGATTGTTTTTCTGCTTCTTGAGCTTTACGGATTAGAGTAGTATACTCTTCAAATGAAAGACTAATTTCTTCGCACTTCTGCGTACATTCTCCTAGTGAACCATCATGGTTAGACAATGCGTTAATATCTGCAAGGGTAGCAGCTTCTGCAGCTCTAGAAGCTTCATTCATTTTCGTTGCCGCAACCAACCTGATTTCTGCAGTTTTTATCATAGCTTTTGTCATCTCAATCTCAGACATTGTTTCCAAAACTTCTGATTTTGCGGATTCTCTCATTTTTCTGAAATGATCGGCCTCAGAACTCAATCGATGGAGCTCTATTTTAACATCTGAAGGAGCACCTTTAATAACTTGCAATCTTAATCTGGTTTGGTTTAGCTCATCTTCAAGAGAAGACACTTTTGAACAATTTTGATTTAACCTTTCACGAGTTTTCTCAAGTGAGATCCTTTCATTCTCTAATTTCTTATTAAGAGATTCAACAGTAGCTCGTACATCGGCAATATCATGAGTGGTTTTGGTTAGGTTCAACTTGGCTTGCTTCAATTCCATTAATATTAAGTTTGGAGAAGATACATGGGAAGCCATCGAACATTCTTTCATAGGTTGAAGAACCTCAGACGGACTCAATTGGTTTAATTCCTTCGCTTCTTTCTCATCTACAACCGATCTTTGAACACACGCACTCATCCCACGATGCAGATTTGTATCAGATTCTTCTTTCTGCAACTTTGATTTCAAATCTTCAGCAAGCCTTTTGGTCTTTTCCAATTCTTTCAACACATCAAGAGTTTCCCTTTCTTTCAGAATCAGTTCTTTCTCCAGCACTCTTGTCTGCTCCTCCAGTTTCTCACTATCAAGCTCTTCTACATGGTGCTGCCAACAAAAGAGAAGATGAGAACTTACTATATAGTTCAAAGAGAATTTTTTCGTAAAAGTTAATTCGCACACAGAATATGGGGCTGTAGAATGACAATGTAGCTCGGTAATGAAAAATTATAGACTAATTTCATTCCTTCATGTGAATCCTCCATAAGAAGAATGTACTATGAGGCCTAAATACTCCAAAATTGATAAAGTAACAATGTTGTACTCGTATCCACATCCAATACCGATACACACCAAAGAAGAATCCTCCAAAAAAATATTAAAAAGAATATTGACTGATGATAACTTTGAGATACAATTTAAAAAAGTTATCTTAAAGCTTTTGGTGAGCAGAATTGGAATACATTTTGACAGTGTCAATTGTTTTGGGGAAAACAAATACATTTGTGACATATTTACAATGCAAATAATATGGTTTTGATCCGGATAAGAAAACGACAACTCAATGTGATTAATGATTTATGTTGAAAAGTTATGTTAACTTAACGTATCTAGGCCGTATCGCATCTAGTATTTGGGTTTCGTAGACAATGTAGCTCTATCAAGTAACTAAACTCAAAATGTAAATAAGGAAAATATTATTTATCTACTTCCCATATTTTCTAACATTCTCCATTAAATAATATCTATATAGTTATGACCTAATTGCATCAAAAGAACCCTAACACTCAAAAGAACATAAACAAAATTTATATATCATAATGCATCAGCTAAACGTGGAGAAACAATGAGCAAACCATTAAATTAGTCACTGATTTTGTAGAACACTCTCAAACAGGTCTTGAGATTATGAATATTTTTTTTTAAAAAAAGTCTCTGTCAAGTTGAACCTTATATTTAAACACTTACTATCAATTAAGTCCTTATATTTTTTTAGGTCAAGCAGTTAGTGGCTAGAATTTCACCTTTTAAGATGAATAAGTGAATGTACTAGGGTTCGAATCCTAGTCCTGCATATAGAGTATTGCTATTTTGTACGAAAGAATTTGAGCAAGAAAGGCAAGAATGGACACATGTCATTATTTTAGAGGATAATTTTAATTTATTATAAATTTAATTTCCTTTTTAATAGAAATCATGGGGGTAGTGGTCCTAATGGACGGTTGAGATTTATTCTTCTCTTTCTTGTTTTTATCCATTCTTGCAAATAAGCATTTCCCTACATGCAATGTCTCTATCAACTGAGTTATACTCACACGGACAATTAAGTCTACATTTTAATAAGCTACTATCAATTTTGTCCTTAAATTTATCTACGGGTAAGCGACCAAATTGGTCCTTGACTTTGTAGAACACACTCATATAGGTCCTTGACTTTATGATTATTCAAATTAATCCTTCAGAACGTAAGCTAGGGACTAAACTTAGTAAGTTATTAAGCGGATAAAGTTAGGATACTAAGTTATTAAAATATATGGACTTATTTGATAATAAGTGACTAAATTGGTGTCTTACAAAGTCAAAGACCCGTTTGAGAGTGTCTTACAAAGTGAGGCACCAAATTGGTGGTTTACTCATTTATCTACTTCCTATCAATTTAATCCCTGACATACTCCAACAAAGACTAATACGAGTAAAATTTGACAGAGTAAAAATTATCTTTGAAATATTGATAAAGTTGAAATATTGACAAAGACGGATTAATCCGAGGGACCAATTTCACCGCTCACTTGCAGGGTCCCGGTAAAGTCAGGACTAATTTGAAACCTATTTGAGAGCGCCCTACAAAGTGAGGACTAATTTGGGGGTTTACACAATACCAAAAACAAAAAATAGTTTCAAATGAGTTTATAAAATGCAAGAAATTAAATCACAATTAAGCACATTAACAATGTACATGGAAACAAAATCGAGAAAAAAAAATACCTTAAAATGATGAGAAGTGAGAGATGAAAGATGATTATTATTGAAAAGGGGTTTCCAGTAACCAAGACCACCGAAACGGTTAACAGCTTCTTTAACCGATTCAAATGGAGCAGAAGTATCAATCTCGGTTCTGAAACTGTTATTGGATGAACCCGGTTCAGTTTGATACGTCGTCGTTTTCATCACTTGGGTTTCTTCTTCCATGTTCATTACTAGTACTACACAAAGAAAGAAGCCTTTTTGGTTATGAGAGAATTTGAAAATAGAGAGAATAGAGACAAAAGGAAAACGACAAGAATAAAAAGTTGTTGTTACTTGTTAGTACAATACATAAAACGGTGTAGTATGATGTGGTGTCGTGTTGGAGTGTTTGGAAATAGAGTGGAGTCAGAATGAGTGTATGGGATGGGAGGGAGGTTCAAGTGGAATAAATTTCCCAAAATGCCCATGAGAATAACCAATTTTTTACCAATTATATGATTTTATTTTATTATTAGTAAAAAAAAAAAATTGACCAAAGGATTATTATGTATTTTTTTGATAGAAATTTGACCAAAGGATTATACCAATATATAAATGAATACAACTTTATTTTATTATTAGTCAAAATAAAATACTTTTATTTATAATTTAATTTTTCTCTATTTAATTAAATAATTAATTTGTACAAATATCTAAAGTTTTATATAAAAGAATACATACTTTTTTAATACAAACTTTGGTTGTAGCATTTTTTTCTTTCAAATTTACTATTTACTTATACCATTTTTTTTCACTTTTATTCTTCTTTACCAATTAAATTGCTGATTTTTTAAAATAATCAATTGAAATTTTATAATTTTGATTATTTTTTATCCACAAAAGTGGAAAGATTGTAGTAGTCCCTTCTAGATGTTAGTTTATTTGTAAAAGAAAATGGAACACGGTCTCTAAATCGGTCACAAAAAGTGAAATTTTCAATAGTTGTTAAACCTTCTGAAATTTATGATGAAATGTTTTATATTCATCATTTTCTACGTTGAACCTTTTGAGCAGGGACGGAGCCAGGAATTCAGTTTAGGGGAACCGAATTTTAAAGCACAATTCACTAAAGAAAAATTTAAAATTTAAAAGCATAACATATACAAGAAATTGTAAAATAAATCAAAAGTTAATATAGTGAATTTTCATTTTATAGGAAATTTATTTTAAGTCGAACTTTTACGCCTTTTCATTTTCACATTTATTATAATTTTAGTCTCAACTCATGTGTTTTGCCATAAAAATTGCGATTTTTTGTGTAAAAAAATGTGAATTTTAGTCTGAAAATAGATAATTTCTCAATAAATTCAATATTGAGGCAATAAGACACTTTTTTTAGTAAAAAAATTAATTTTTACGGAAAAATGGTCGCTAAAATCAAATTTACAACAAATTTAAAATAGTGCTTAAAATATTGGGTTAAGAAAGAAGGACCATTTGCATAAGTTTAATAAAATAAGGGAGACTAAACATAAAATTGAAACAATAGTATAACAAAATACTAGTATAAAAAATTTAGGGGGGACCGTGGCCTCTGTCGGTCACCCTACTAGCTTTGTCCCTGCTTTTGAGGTTCATCTTCAACTTTCTTAGGTTCGTGATTTTATGAGTTTATAGGTTGAACCTTCTTAATTCTATGATGAACTTTTTGATGTTCATCATTTTTTGAGTTTGAACATTCTAAACTCTTTACGAACTTTCTGATGTTCATATTTGAAATTTTGGCACCTACTGAGGACAAATGTTACGACAGAAACTATAGCATTTGTCGTACGTACCCAGCGTGATGCTACGACAAATAGTATAGCGTGTGTCCACAGTAGTGGTAAATGAACAAATAAAACAACAGAAATAAACGTAAAGAACACATAATATTGTTGACCCAGTTCGGCGTAAACAACGACCTACTCTGGGGCTACCAAGCCAGGATGGAATTCACTATAATAGATCTAGATCAAAGCCTTCAGCAAAATTCTCAAGTTCACGACTTATCTACTAGACTCTACCCGTGCCAACTCAACCTAGGAACTCCTAAGTCTGAGACCTCGTCTCACTTCCTCTCAATCACACACCTTGTGATTATAACAACGATACAAACAGAATGGTTTCACTCACAAAAAAACAAACCTTCTCTGTACTTAAAATCTTAGGAGAGATTACACAAATTACAACTCAAACACAGTCCTAAACATGCATCAAGGAGGCACAAGAAAGACTCACAATTAACAAGACTCAAACCCTAAAATTTTATTCTTCAAATGACGGCTTCATTAATCTTTTAGGTTTTAGTCTTCACATAAATATACCCTGAGTTAGCATGGGCTAGGTCTTCGTTTTGGGATTTACAATACAACAGGTCGTTGAATAAGTCTAGCTTACATATTTTTTAATCAAATATTTGTTTCGTTAAGGGAAAATAGGGTTTTACCCCCTGCAAAATATGCGAATTTTGGTTTACCCCCTGCAAAATTTTTTTTTTGGATAACCCCCCTACAATATGAAGATTCCTTAAATTACCCCCCTCTATTGACAACTAGGACATGAAATATTCATTTTTGCTTATGTGGCATGTCTAGGTGGCTTTATTTTATTTTTGATTAATTTAATTATTGACATATTGACACATAATAATTGTATTTTTAAAAAAAATAATTGACATATGTCACATAAGCAAAAATAAAAGCCACCTATGTCACATAAGCAAAAATGGATATTTCACATAAGCAAAAATTTAAATTGACATAAGTCACATAAGCAAAAATTTAAATTGTATTTTTGATTAATTTAAATTTAATTTTTTTTTAAAAATACAATTATTATGTGGCAATATGTCAATAATTAAATTAACCAAAAATAGAATAAAAGCCACCTAGACATGCCACATAAGCAAAAATGAATATTCCAAGTCCTATTTGTCAATAGAGGGGGGTAATTGAAGGAATCTTTATATTGCAGGGGGGTTATCCAATTTTTTTTTTTGTAGGGGAGTAAACCAAAATTTGCATATTTTGCAGGGGGTAAAACCCTATTTACCCTTTCCTTTAATATTGTAACATCTTAAAGAGCAAGTAACCGAAAAACCGCCTTTTTGTTGGTTCTAGGAGAAAAACACGCACCTTGGCGCACAAGTCACATGGATATGACGCGTAAATAGGCGAGAATTACTGGCACGACAGATGCTAGAACTTGTTTTTGCAAAATGAGGCCAACATACAAAACACCAACAATCTCCCCCTTTGGCAAATTTTGGCTAAAACAAGCTAAGACAAGTTCTGGAGAGATGCAGTACGTACCTTCCTTCAAGTCAACGCAAACACACAACTAAGAGAGAAGATAATAAATTGCCATGTTATTTTCAAAAGAGATATTCATAGTGAAAAATAACGAACAAGCAGCATCAGAGGCATGCAACAGCGGAAACACACAAATAGCCTCACACATTAAGCACACATACATAAACATCATACCAATGCACCAGAGAAAAATAAATTTCCACATACATGAATCACCATAGGAAAAATAAATTCCTACACCACTGAGAAAAATAAATTCTTAGATATCAAGAAAATGTGGATTCCAATAAATAGACAGATTGTCATAGCATCTGGATTGACATCTGTCACACACAACATGCATCACAACAATCATACTACTCCCCCTAAGCTCCTACATATCACAAAGCAGAGATTACTCTCCCTCAACATATCAGAGCATATGAACACAACACATAGCAAAAGTCAGATCAAAATAGTTATGTTCCCCTTCAAACTCTGCACACAATAGATCATACTACACCTACAGGGTACAAATGACATATCATATGTCACATCATTAATCAACACCACATACATCACATATTAATCATAACATAAGCTGCAAGCTACATAGTACTCCCCCTTAATACCAGACAAGAGAAAAATAACTTTACTCCCCTGTGTACATCAAACCATGCATATTAGAACAATCACACAACATCAGAGAAAATAATGTCTTACTTTCTTACTCCCCCTGAATAGCTACCACATGCACACATTATGATATTATCAACATCACTACATCGGAGTAAACACACTTACCAACCTCAAATGCATCACATGCAACACATCATCAACATAGCACATCAGAATAGACACTACAAGAAATTCCTTCATTACCCACGGCTATATGGCCGTGGATAATTTTTAAAGTACCGACGTGTTACCCACGACTAAGCCGTCTATAAAATAAAGATTTTTTTGTGAATTTTTTAAAATTGATAACCCACGGCTTAACTGTCGATAATTATAAACTACTCAAAAACATTATATATATATATATAATTAATTTTTTTTTGTTTACAATATTGCCAATGAAGATCGACCTATGATCTCGTACATATTATTCAAATTGCACCCCACTAGATCAGACCTAATAACTTCCTCCATAATTAATTAAGGATATGTCTAAGAATAATTCAATATAGTAGTATCTTATACAAAAAAATAGAATAGAGTCAAAAACACAGTCAATGTCTCTTTCAACTTACTCCATTCTTCTATTATTATTCTGGTCAAAAACACTATTCACCGTCTCTTTCAACTCAAGCTCCAAGCCACACTCACGAACAGAGTCACCGGATCACCGTCACGAACGAAGGAACTCGCACAGTCGCGAACCAAAACGCTTCAAACTCTCACCACTCGCGACTCTCTATCTCTGTATCGCGTCTCTCAAACTCTCTCAACAAAACTTCTCGTGTTCTACAGGTATTGTATTTCCTTCCCATAATTGTATTTATCTTTTACTTTCGATTTGAGTTCCTGATGGGAGATGGTTGTTTGGATTTTTAATTGGGTTGTTCCTTTGCTTTTGCCTCTTTGTTATTGTATTGGCTAGCCTAAGGTGTTTGTGGTTTTGTTTCCTTGCTACTTTTTGGAATTCGGGTGAGGTTTTGTTTCCTTGCTACTGATTTGTTTGATTCTACTTTGTGATTTTAGGTTTTAAGGTTTTGATTTGGGGTTTATGATTCATGTACTCTTTAAAATTATATTTGTCAATAAGGGAATCAATGAAGAATCGATAGATCCAATAGTTCTTTATATTGTGAATTTTGGGTTTCTGATTTTGGGTATTTTTTTAATTCATGTGCTCCTTCGAATATGATAGGCTGCTACGTTGTGATTTTAGGATTGCTATCTGCTTGGTCAATTTAATTTGGAAAAAAAGAAGGCAAAAGGAGCGTTGCTACTTGCTAGCTAGTGGACTTCCAGAGTAAGTCACTATGATACTTTGGTTTTACACTGTTAATGAGTTCATTGAATTGAATTGAATCAAATCATGTGCAATCACGTGAAATCTATGTAAAAGGAAAACTAGTGATGAGCAACATTAGTGTTTAACCTCAAGACATTATTCTATGATTATAGAACATTTTTTCAATTTATCTTGGTGATTGGAGTTGTAAATTTTTTAGTAATGGATACTGGTTCTTAATTATAGTTTCTGCCATCCGATTTATCTAACTCAAGATGTTCTTGGCTTTTATATGATATGGAACAACAAAGAAACAATGACTAATCAAAAGTATCATATGCACTTCCAATCTTCATTTAATCAAGTTATTACAGTTTGTTATAAGCCGTCACCGTCTTGATTATATTGCATTTCTTATTTTAAACGCAATTAGTTTATAGATGGAAGCAATTTGTTAGATATTTATGCAGGTATGTAGTGTAGGTTCTGATATTCAAAAAAATATGTAGTGTAGGTTCTTGCCACAACCTATCATATAATCATGATCCAATTATGTAGTGTAGGTTCTGTTATTAAAATTATTTTAGCCTCTTGATGTGATTTTTATTGTTGTTGTTTGATGTTGGACTGCTTTAGTATGAATGTGTGATGTCTTTCCCTCTGCAGATCGTGATAATTTTCGCCCTCGGGCAGCACTTTGGTATGTGAATATGTGATCCTCTTGATCTAATCTTTGGGTTCACCATCGTCATCGATCTTAGTTAACTTAATAGTTCACTGTGAGTCTTGAATACGATTGAGATGGTTATCTTTTTCTAATATTTTGTTGTGTTTGGCTGAAAAGAAAATTGATATGTGTTACTAAATATCACTTGTATTAATTTCATGCCATGTTGGTAAATTAATTTAACATGTTAGCTATTGCCATGTTCTTGATGTCACGGATAGGGAGTTATTATGCATGTATGGTTACATGTGTGGAGATCTCATAAAGGAAGTTATTATGCATAAATATTCAATCGGAAGATTCCATGTACAAACAATTCACATAATACAAAAAGTTACAGGAGTCTTTCAAAATTCAAACCAATATATGTTTGGGTCATTTTCCCTTTATTTGTATTGAGGCGTGATTAGATGGGGTTTGTGTTCTGTGCTTTTTTTCTGGGTTGTGTTATACTAACATCCTGTTTCCATTCAATGTGCTTCGAGTTGTATTTGTTTTTAAATAAAAGTTCTATTTGCTACTTTAGACAAAACAGTATAGGTTGTTGGTATGTTTTATATATATATATATATATATATATAGACACACACACACACATGAAGTTTTGTTTGTGTTTATTAATATTTTAATTTTTTTATGATGTGTTTAATTTGTAAATGGTTGAGAAATTGCAGGACAAAGTTGCTTGGCGTCCTGAGGATAAGTTTGAGCTGAAGAATATCTTCAAGGGAAAGGGCTCAAGACGTCTTTATGAGATATGATGGAGGTAACAAAGAAGGGGAAATGGCCATCTTGGATTGGCCAGAATTCTTTGAAAGGGTTACGAAAAATATGGGACGCTCCATCATATAAAGTGAAAACCGCCCGAGAAAAGGACAACCGTGCTTCTCCTAAGGGTGGATCTGCCATACAGGTGGATCCATATCCATCAATGAGCAAGTCATATGGATGGTATAATGTTCATGTTATACACTTAATTGCTTAAACTTTAACTTATAAGTTCAATGTTATATGTTCGTAATATTCGACATCAAATTTTTATTATGTTTAAGTGTCGAGAGTTGGGTAGATAACCCACGTTGGATGAGGTCTTCTTAAGAATTACAAAGAAAAAGAAAACCTCATGGGTGGATGAAAGAGCCAAGAAAATTTATGTAAGTGTAATTAGGTCGCCGTCACATAACTTTCATGTTTATTTGATTTGTTGTACAAACAATGTATTTAATTAAGTTTCACATTGTTTTCACTTGAACATGAATCATTTCAATAGAAGTTAAAACATGTCTCCCAAGTGTAGGCGATGCATCTGGTAGTGGCACCAAAGAGATTGACGCTGCGAAGCAAATAGCAAATGCTGCGGAGAATGATGTAAGTTGAGCTGCACGGGAGGAAAGTTGAAGAGCTGTTGAAGAGCAAATTAGTGCACAAAATTTGGAGACAAGTGAAAAAAATTGGCTCAAAGTGTTGCTTGCATCAAGGGTGGCCAACACCGTCGTCATCAGGATTATGAGGAAGATGATCCTAAAAGCATGGATGACTTTGTCGCCGGCCTAGATTATTTGCATATGTTTTATTCTTAATTTTTTTAGACTTGTTTTATTGAATATATTTTGAGACTTTCTTGCACTAGGCTAGATTGTTTTTTTTTCTTCATGGATTGATGTTTATTTATGTCAAATTGGATTGAAGTTATATAAAATTGATCAAATTTTGGTTTTTGTTGATTATATACGGCTGATGTGAATTATATAATTATTATGACAAATGAGTGGTAATTAGTGAAACATAACAAAGCATAATTAAATTAGATATATTACCTATGTGGGTAATACTATTGATGGTTTAGCCGTGGGTATTACTATTGATGGTTTAGCCGTGGCTAAATCGAGACAAACAAGCTGTTGTTGAAATTATGTTTACCCACAGATTACTTATGGTGAAGCCGACGGTAAATTACAGACGGCTTTTCGGTTGTGGGTAAAAATTTCCTTCGAGGCTTTTTCCCACCGCTCTGTGGCCGTGGGTAATCTGTCACTAGTTCAACGTTACCCACGGCTTTTGTGAATTACCGACGGTTTTTTCCATGAGTAATAGCAGAATTTCTTGTAGTGAGACACGAGTGGCGGAGTCAGGAAAAAATATCCGGGTGGGCCGCAAAAAAATTATATTGCATATAAAAATTTAAGTTATAATAATTGCACAAAATTAATGAAAAAATTATATGTTTTATTATATTACATGTATACTAAAAGGAGAATAATTGTTCTTAACTGAAAACAATTGGGATTTTTTTGAAAAAAATAGAAACTATTATTGTATTATTGATAAAAAAATTGTGTTTTATTCACACAAAAAATGAGTTTTTGAATTTATCTTTACGTTACATCTTTAGATTAATAGTTATTGAGTATTCTTTGAAAGATTTGTTTTTCTATAGCATAATATTATATATACCAAAACTACCAACAAAATAAATTTTGGTTTCTTTTTTTGAATGTTGAATTTTTTTATGTAAAAACAAAGTATAATATTTATAAACGAAGAAATTGTGTATTTTATTATTAAATCATTTTTGGTTGAATAAAATAGTTGACAAATAATTTTTTGATTCATAAAAAAATGTTTATTAATTTAAAGATTAAGTGTATAGATACATTTAAAGTTTCGAGTGTAGTTTAGAAGTATACATACATATGCTTATAAAAATAAAGAAGAAGAATATACATATGATACGTTCAAAAAAAAAAAAGAATATACATATGAAAACAAGTCTAATGCACTATTTTCATCCACAAGGTGTGTTTGAAAGTTGAAACCCATGTTGCTTGTTAAAGTTGGTTTTTTTATATAAAATCAAAACAGAAAAAAAATGAAAAAACAAATATATGAAAAAAATGTTAAAACTGAGGGCAAGGGAAGTTGAACCCTCAACCTTACATAACATAACTATCTTAAGAACCACTCGGCCATCTTTGCTAAGTAATATTTATTTTGCGCAAAGAAATATATATAGAGTATCTCCATGTAGTTTTATTAAAATACCAAGAGTATTGTAGTAATTTCACATGTTTTTGGGGTGGGCCATGACCCAACCTGGCCAACCCTGTCTCCGTCGCTGGACACGAGGACTACTTATGAATACCTGAAGCACATACAAGCATACACAAGCATACAACAACATTATACATAGTACAAAGGTAATATGTCGAGGTCATATGTTCCAACATTTGATACCACATCAGATTACCAACTACTAACTACTCCCCCTTTTAGCCACAAATTTTGACAAACAAAGTCTTGCATAGAGTAGAAATCCAGAACACATAGTGGCATATAGTAGGAACCATGGAGTACCACTATTACAGACCATAAGCACATGCAAGTGCATAGAATATCCAAGGCATAACCCACACAAGGACAAACAAAAACCAGATCATAACATACATATGACAAAGCATATGTCAAAGCATCATATAGAGGTATCATCATATTACTCCCCCTTTTAGCCATAATTCAGACAAACATAAGATTCATTCATAGAGCACAAGAGAGCATCACAATGAGAAAGTAGCAGAAACAGAGAGGTAAATCAGGTAAATTGATTTTCATCAGAGTCTTTAGCCATGAGTTCATCACCATCTTCATCTACATTCACATAACCTTTTCAAGTTTTGCTTCTTTTCCTCTAGGACCGTACAAGTTTCCTTCAGCTCAGCAATCATGTCCTTCTAGTCAAGGATGTAGTAGTTTTCTTGACAGATGCTACAACAATGTCTGGAGCATGTTTCCCTTCAAAAACCCTGTTGCGCAGAATAAGAAGAGTTTTCCTAAGAGTAGGCACATCAGAGCACTTCAAGATACATTGATGTTGACTCAGAATAATACCACATAACAGAGAGGGAAAATCTATAGGCATTTTTACAGCCATACTTCTGGCATGCTTCATAGTTTGATAAAAAATATATGTACCATAGTCATACTTAGTTTTGGTACCTATATTGTAAATGAGACGGGCCAAACCTGTAGTAATATCAGATGTGTGGACAATAGGCACCCAATTCACAGTTCTAATCTTGTTCAACCAAGCAAATTTCACTGTGAGTTTGCTAGAGGAAGATTTTTCACTTCTAGGACACTGTTTGACTTAATTTGCAGTGAGAGTCTTGGCCAATTCATTATCATTCAGCTCTACATCAAGTGTCACATTTTTACTCCTTTCCAGGTACTTGTTAGTCATAACTGGAGAGAACTCCACACACTTGTTGAGACAAAATCCTATTTTGATGTTTTAAAGATAACAAACTTCTTTAATTATTTTTAATTGGATTCTGATCATATTGTGATCTAACAAGTGCTTTTGAGTGATTTAATATTAGACAGATGCAATGAATTAAAATCATTAGATTTCACTCATAAGAAAAGAATTAAAACTTGTTTCATGCCAAAATATGCTCAAGAGAATGGTCAGAGACCATACCACAAGTTGATGTTCAAGTTCACGTGATCAATGAATAAGCACTTATAAATGTCAACGTGAAACAAGACAAGATTACACTTTATGTATGACTTATTTAAAGCATTCAAAACAGAAGAAATAAGTCATTTAAGGCAAAGAATCAATTTTGGTTCATGGACATGCTCTTTGAAGGGTCTTTAAGAATATCAAGCTCACATTTTATGTCAAAGACTTTATGTTCTCCAAGAACATCATTAAGAAGTAATCTAGACCAATAGAAACTCAACAACAAGGTACAAACAGCTTGCTAATGTATAGTAGCTGAACAAATTCAGATTTGCAAGAAATGGGTGGCTACATTCTCCCATAACAAATGTCCTTATTTCACTATTTATTTGTACTTGCAAAGGACAACTTGAATAGTGCACTACTACTCTATTCTGCATATTAACAGCAGCAAGACAGCTTGCAACAGCTCCTTGAGCTCTTTGATCTTATCCACATCTGTTTGAAGAATGGTCTCCAGAAACTGAGAGAATGGTCTCCCAGATTTTTCTTCTAGAAGAAGCAAGTTGTCCTAGTTTTATTTCCACACATGGGAAAATACTTTACAACTTATATATCATCAGAAACAACTCATTACAGTTGGCACAACGAATATCTCTGCCATCTTTGCAGTACCAATGTCAGAGACCACCAAAAGAATGATCTCCAGAAGCATCTAAAGTACATAATTGGTTGGACTGTTTTGTTCTTTCACAACGGCTATTCCTACACTCACAACAGACTTATTTGATGTCCAAGCAACAAGGGAACATCTCCATCTATAAATAGCACGTTAGTTCAAGATGAAGAGCAAGAGTTTCAAGCACAAAAACATTCATACTTGTTTTATCTTACAAGAAATCAAGCTCTTCTTTTTCACTCATACTCCAAGCTCTCTAGAAATCTAGGATCTATAATTTCAGTGAGTATCTTGAGTGTATTTTATTTGTAAGCTTCACAACCGGTTAGGTGTGCTTAAGCTTATATCCAAAAAACCTTGATAATCTTTGTAAAGTGTATCTCAAGTCAATTGGGTATAATTGTTTGAGTGTACCTTGATAGATCAGCTTGTGATAAGCTGGAAGTATTTTGATCTTGGTTTAGATCAAAGGAAGGACTGTAATCTTGATCTAGATTATAGTGGATAATCTCACTCAAGTGGGGACTGGAGTAGCCCATACTATTAAGGGGTGAACCAGGATAAGTTTGTGTGTTCAATTCTTCTTCTCCCTACTCTTTTATTTTAAGCAAACACTCAACACACAACTCACTTACTTAAAGTTATTTATTATTTTGTTGTGTGGAGAACGTTCTCTGAACATTCTAACAATCTTATTGTTCAAAGTTTGCAATTAACTTTACTTGCAGTTAAAATTTTAAAAGGTCACAATTCAAACCCCCCTTTCTTGTGACAAACCTTGTTACTTCAATTGGTATCAGAGCTCTGGCTCTAAAATCTAAGCATTTAACAAGTGCTTGAGAAAAAGATTCAGGAAGGAAGTAATGTCGAAACCTGCAAAATTTATCTCTGAAGGAAGCTCATCAACTAGACCTCCTCTCTTTGAAGGAGATAACTATTCTTACTGGAAAGATAAAATGGAATTGTTCCTAAGATCCCAAGATAACAACATGTGGGCAGTTGTTGAAGTTGGAGAATACACTCCACTTGTCAAAGATTCATTCACACCAAAACCACAGCTTGAATGGACAACTCAAGAATCTGACAGGGTACTTCTAAACACTAAAGCTAAATTATTTCTTAAAAGTGCTTTGTGCAGGGAAGAATATGACAGGATCATGGAGTGCAAGACGGCCAAGGAAATTTGGAACACTCTGCAAACTCATCATTAAGGAACCAGTCATATAAAGGAAACAAGAATTGATTTAGGGTTAAGAAAATTTGAGCTATTTGAAATGAATGAAAATGAAACCATAGATCAAATGTATGGTAGATTCACAGTCATTATAAATGAGTTAAACTCACTTGGGAAGAAATACTCTTCACATGAGAGGATAAGAAAGTTACTTAGATGTTTACCAGAAGAATGGAAACATATAGTAACTGCAATAACTGTGGCAAAAGATCTTCATAAAATGGATCTAGAAGATCTGGTTGGATCTCTAAAAGCACACGAAGCAATTCTTCAAGAAAAGAAACCAGCAAAGAAAAAGATGATTGCTCTAGAATCACAAATAGATGAGAAATCAAAGATAGACACATTCTATACTGAAGAAGACACTATCCAACAAGATGATGAAGAAGAGCTGGCATTTCTCTCAAGAAGAATTCAAAAGCTAATGATGAGAAGAAATCAAATCAAGAAAGCATTCCCAGCAAAAAGAAATCCTGAAACAGATTTAAGTCAAGTCACATGCTATGGTTGCAATCAGACTGGACACTACAAAAATGAGTGTCCTAAGCAAAGACAAAGAAAACCACCTTTCAAAAAATCTATGATGGCTACATGGGATGATCTAGAAGAATTACCGGAAGATGATGAAGCAAATGTGTGTCTAATGGCTAAATCAGAAACTGATGAGGTAACTCTTGAACCTTGTGCATCATGTATAAAAACTGAACATCTCTTTGATAACCTCTTATATGATGCTCAGATCATAACTCAAAAAAATGATCAACTAAATGATAAGCTTACTAAAATAACTAAAGAAAGAGACCAATATCAATATGAGGTTATAGCTTTGAGAGAACTTCTTAAACAATCAACTCAGAAGGAAACACCTAAAGATGAATCTATTGTTCAAAAAGAAAATCTTAGCCTAAAACAAAGTGTGTCTGCTCTAGAAAAAGATATATCAAAGTTTGTTACATCCACAGAAACCTTTGAAAATATTGTAGGATCTCAATTAAGGTTTAGGAACAATAATGGAATAGGTTTTAGAACTTATCAAAATTAAAAACTCTATAAAAAACGTTTTGCTCCTAAACAGGAACAACAAACAAAAAAATTACTTTGCACCTTCTGTCATAAATATGGTCATAGTAGAAATTTTTGTTTTAAAAGAAAATCTACTTATCCAAAAGGAGAACAGTCTCAGAATGATCTCCATGGATATTTTCAAAATCATAAATCTTATAAAAGATCATCTTACATTCATAAGAAGATATCTTATAAGAAATCTAACTCTCAAGGACCCAAAGCTATCTGGGTACCAAAAAACTTACTTAAACCAAATACAGGAATGTCTATTGACAATCAAGAGAAAGCCTTGGTACTTGGACAGTGGCTGCTCAAGACATATGACTGGAGACAGACATAGTTTTCTATCCCTTGAGAAAAAGGATGGAGGATTAGTTACTTTTGGAAACAATGAAAAAGCTAGCATCAAAGGTAAATGTATAATTGGTAAAATTAATTCTGCAAAAATTGAAAATGTTCATTATGTTGAAGGTCTAGAACGCAACTTAATTAGTATTAGTCAATTATGTGATAATGGTCTAGAAGTTAATTTTAAAAATGACACATGTGAAATCAAGCAAATATCTACTGGAAAAATTCTTTTTAATGGATCAAGAAAGAAAAATGTGTATGTTATATAATTGGATGAACTGCCTATAGAATCATGTTTTGTATCTCTAGAAAAAGATAAATGGATTTGGCACAAAAGGGCAGGTCATGTAAGTATGAGAACAATGGCAAAACTTTCTCAACTTGATTTAGTAAGAGGATTACCAAAGATAAATTTTGACAAAGATAAACTATGTGAAATTTGAACAAAAGGCAAGCAAGTAAAAAGTAGTTTTAAACCTAAAGAATTCATCTCTACCAAGAGACCTCTTGAACTACTTCACATAGATTTATTTGGACCAGTAAAAACTACAAGTCTAGGTGGTAAAAATTATGGTTTTGTTATTGTTGATGATTACTCTAGGTTCACATGGGTCTTATTCCTAAAACATAAAGATGAATCTTTTGAATCCTTTAAAAACTTTTGTAAGATAGTACAAAATGAGAAGGGTACCAATATTGTTTCAATAAGAAGTGATCATGGTGGAGAATTTGAAAATTCTCAGTTCGAAACCTTCTTTAATGAAAATGGTATGTCTCATAATTTTTCTTGTCCAAGAACTCCTCAACAAAATGGAGTTGTTGAAAGAAAAAATAGAACCTTACAAGAAATGGCAAGAACTATGATTGATGAATCAAATGTTGAAAAATATTTTTGGGCTGAAGCCATAAACACTGCTTGCTATATTTTAAATAGAGTCTCTATTAGAAAAATTTTGAACAAAACTCCATGTGAACTATGGAAAGATAGAAAACCAAACATCTCTTATTTTCATATCTTTGGTTGCTATTGCTATATATTAAATATCAAAGACAATTTAGGAAAGTTTGATTCCAAATCAGATAAAGGAATTTTCTTAGGATACTCTCTAACCTCCAAAGCTTTTAGAGTTTACAATTTAACTTCAAAAAATTTAGAAGAAAGCATGCATGTAAAATTTGATGAATTTGAGGATATGACCTTAACAAAAGAAAGAGATGAGGAAGAAGAGGAAAGCTCATCAAAAGAAAAAGAAATAGAAGATTCACCACCTTCTCAAGAGCCTCCAAAATCTTGGAGATTAGTGGATTATCATCCTCAAGATCAGATCATAGGAGACACCACTGATGGTATAAGAACCAGAAGATCATTTCAAGTTGATGAAAATAATTTAGCAATGATCTCTCAAATTGAACCAAAATCCATTGAAGAAGCCATCATTGATGAATCATGGATTATAGCCATGAAAGAAGAACTTTCCCAATTTGAAAGAAATGAAGTTTGGAAACTAGTACCAATGCCACAAGATCATTCTATCATTGGAACCAGATGGGTTTTTAGAAATAAAATGGATGAAGATGGCAAGGTAACTCGAAACAAAGCAAGACTTGTGGCTCAAGGATACAACCAACAAGAAGGTATAGACTACGATGAAACATTTGCACCAGTGGCAAGGTTAGAAGCTATAAGAATATTGCTTGCATATGCATCACATAAATGTTTTAAACTTTTTCAAATGGATGTCAAAAGTGCCTTTTTAAATGGTTTTTTAAATGAAGAAGTTTATGTACATCAACCTCCTGGTTTTAAAGATGAACATAAACCCAATCATGTGTTTAAACTCACCAAAGCACTTTATGGACTAAAACAAGCTCCAAGAGCTTGGTATGAAAGATTGAGCACCTTTTTACTTGAAAATGGTTTTTCTAGAGGAAAAATTGATACAACACTTTTTAGAAAAACAAACAACCAAAATCTCTTGATAGTCCAAGTATATGTTGATGATATCATATTTGGTGCCACTAATGAACAAATGTGTGAAGATTTTTCAAAGTTAATGCAAAGTGAATTTGAGATGAGCATGATGGGAGAACTTAGATTCATTCTTGGATTACAAATCAAGCAACAAGAAAATGGAATCTTTATTAGTCAAGAAAAATATATCAAAGATCTTCTAAAAAAATATAACATGAATGAAGCAAAAATTATGACCACTCCAATGCATCCTTCAACAAATTTAGATAAAGATGAAGGTGGTAAAAATGTGTCTGAAAAGGAATATAGAGGAATGATTGGATCACTCCTATACTTGACTGCAAGCAGACCAGACATTGTCTTCTCAGTAGGTCTTTGTGCGAGATTTCAAACCTCTCCAAGAGAATCTCATCTTACAGCAGTTAAAAGAATCTTCAGATATTTAGTAGGAACACCAGATGTTGGTCTTTGGTACAAAAAGGGAACACATTTTGACCTAAAAGCCTATTGTGATGCTGATTATGCTGGTGATAAACTTGAAAGAAAAAGCACAAGTGGTGCTTGTCAATTTCTTGGTGAAGCTCTTGTAAGTTGGTGTTGTAGAAAGCAAAATACCATAGCACTCTCAACAACTGAAGCAGAATATGTATCAGCTGCAAACTGTTGTTCTCAAGTGATATGGATCAAAAATCAACTTGAAGATTTTTCTCTAAGGTACACAAATATTAAAATTCTCTGTGATAATACAAGTGCTATAAATTTATCAAAAAATCCCATTCAACATTCTAGATCAAAGCATATAGAAATTAAGCATCATTTCATTCGTGATCATGTTTGCAAAAAGGATGTTGAATTATTGTTTGTTGATACTGAATATCAATTAGCTGATATTTTTACAAAACCTTTAGTTGAAGATCGTTTTAACTTTATAAAAGAACAATTGAAAATTATCAAAAATCCCAACTAGACATTGTTGAGCAAAATATTATGCTCAGAGACCATCAAGAGAATGTTCTTTCTCTCTGCTCCAAAAAGGGAACATAAAATGTTCATATACTTAGTTATCATGTGTTTTGTGTTTTTACTTAAAATCATATTTTAAACAAAAAATGAAAACTCTTCCTCTTCCTAAACCACTCCTCTTCTCTCTCTCGCTGACACTCTCTCTCTCTCTCTCTCTCTCTCTCTCTCTCTCTCTCTCTCTCTCTCTCTCTCTCTCTCTCTCTCTCTCTCTCTCTCTCTCTCTCTCTCTCTCTCTCTCTCTTTGTAATAATTAAATTATTTAGTTTTCCTAAGTACACTCCATACACTATTCAATGAGTACTAGCTACCTAATCCTATCACCACATCCTTTCCTATTCTCTATACACTCTCTCAAGTCACTCTACTTAAATCCACTCACTCTCTTCCCAAAACTCATCACCTCCTCCGTAAAAACCAAAACAAACCTTTCCCTTCACACTGTTCATCTTCCAAAAACTTTCTTTGTTTCTCAAAAATCTACTCAATGGCTAGAGTAAAAGAAGCTGCTAGAAAAACTCTCCATGACAAGAATGCCTCATCCTCAGCCTCTCAATCTCCTAAATGATCTCCTTCACCACCATCTCCTCCATCCCCAATCAATCACTCAGGTAACAAATCCTCATATGAAACTTCTTTTAAGTCATTATCTGATCATGAAAATGACTTTGTAGTCGATTCCTCATTTCCTGCTCAAACCAAAACTGTTGATCTTGTTCAAGCCGTGTCCAACACTGTTCATGATACTGTAGAGATTGAACATGCAAGGCAATCTCCAGTCAAAACCCTTGCCATCGGTCAAATCTATATTGAAACCATTCCAATAACTTGTCAACCTCTTGATATTCAATCACTAAACACTGAACATCCTCCTCATGATGAGAACAGAACTCAACAATCCAAACCCTCTCCCATATCCAAAAAATCCAAGAAATCAAAGAAATCAAAATTTGTTGACTCCTCTAGGATTAGAAGGTCAAATAGGAATGCGTCTGGTTGTGGTAGAAAACCTGCCATTGACACCAATGTCTATACAATCACTGATGAAGATTCAGAAGAAACTCACTCTGACTCTTCACCCACCAAATCTGCTCCAGATATCAGAACCTACTCACGAAGACCTAGTTCTTCAAAATCTCTACCAAAAACCTCACAAAGCTCTGAGGAAGATTTTTTGGTCAAAAATCTCAAAAAACCTGTCCCTTTGATCAATCAAAATAGCTTGGACAATTTTGAAAAATTCTCAAAAAGGAAACCTGTCCTTCCTGGTCGTGTTTTTAACTTCAATGATCTGATTAACACTGATCATGATCTAACCAAATATATTAATCCTCTTGGTTGGACAAAACTGTTCAACATCAAAGAAACTTACTACCCATCCCTTATCTCTGCCTTTTACTTCAATGCTGTTGTTTTATCCAAAAAAGATCAAATTGTATCTGATCTTAAGGGAATCAAGGTTAGGGTAACTGGAGAGTTACTTGGAAAACTCTTAGAACTTCCTACTGAAGGAAAAAAAGTATATGGGATTAATTGGTTTTCAAAACTCTATGGTGATAGAACCTCCTTCATGAAACAAATTTTTGAACCTGGAACCACTTTAACAAAAGATCCTCCCTCCTCAAAATTGAAACATGAATTCAAAATGATCCACAATGTCTGCCTTCATTCCATCATTCCTAGAAAAGGCAGCAAAGACAAGGTCACCCATAAAGACATGATGATCGTGTATCACTTGTCTCAACAAATCAAACTCAATCTTCCATATGTTCTCATTCAACACATGATCAATACCATTGAAAATGAGAACAAAATGGTAACCCTACCCTATGGAATGTTTTTAACAAGGATTTTTAGAGAATTCAAAGTAAGCTTTGTAGGAGAAAAAGCAAAAATACCTACACCACTTTCACAACCAAAAACATTGATAGGATGAAGAAAGCAGAAGACGTGTTTTCTGAAGATCATGGTCAGAAAAGAAAAAGAGAAATTTTTGAGCAAAATGCCAATCTGGAGTTACTAGCTGAAGTAGTCACCACTCAGGAAGACCGTTTGGAGAACATTCTCCCTACCTCAGTGCCTTGTGATAAAGGCAAAGAAATCTTGCCTGAAGGTAATCCAATTGTTTCTGAACCAACTTTTGTTTCTCTCGAATTTAATGCTGTTTTTGAAGAAAATTTGAATTCATCCTTGAACAAATTTACTTCTGTTTTGCTAAATGAAAATCCCACTGTTGAAAACACCACTTTTGAAAATCCCATTTATGACAATCCTGTCAACACATCATCTCCACCTTTTGCAACTTCACCTCACAAAACTTTTGATTCATTCCACACCTCTGAATTTCTCAGAGATTTGATAAGAACTCCTCCACCAGAATTTCCAAAAATGCCCCAGCCAATCTTCACTGATGTTGGTCCATCTCTACCATCTTTTCCATCAAACTTTGCATCACTTGGCTCATTTTGCACCAACTCATACACCAACACCAATGCTGCGCACTCTGAAGCTATGCCTCCTTTTGACTCAAGAGCTTTGAAAAGATCAAAGGTTGAGATTGATATTTGCAGACCAAGAAACACGTGGTCAAAATATATGAGCTTATGGATACAATGTATTCTCACATGAAGCTTGAGTTCTCCACCTTTAGGACTTGGCTAGTTGATGAATTCTGCCCTGCAATGAGAGTGAATCCACCTCCTGCTGTTGTGCCACCTCCAGTTCCTGAAGCTCCAAAATTTGACAATATGTCCAGTTCTGATGATTCCTCACCCACTATCCCTCAGTGATTCTCCCGGTTCTTTTTTATGACGACAAAGGGGGAGAAGAGATTGTTATTTTGAGGGGGAGATTGTGTTTTTATGCTTGTGTTTTTATGTTGTGATTTGTCTTGTCTACATTTTATGATGTTTAAGTACTTATGTTTTTTTTTTGCTAAGTTTAGAATTTGCTGAGAAGTGATGAGAAGTTATATTTTGTTTTTAGAACTTCTCTTTAAATGTCACATTATTCTAAACTCTAATTTGAATCTATCTTTTGCAAAGTCATTAATCCTGTATGATCAATGTTATATCCTCAGGTCTGAGAATTGATTAATGAATGAATGATTCAAAATTGCATGATCTTATTTTTACTCAATTTGCATATGCATAATTTTTAAGCTTTGATAAAGAATGCATAAATTGAGGGGGAGCTCTTTGATTAAATCACAAGTATTATTACTAATTTGGTTTAATCAGAATCTCAATCTAAAAATTAATTAAGAGTTTGTCATCATCAAAAAGGGGGAGATTGTTGAGACAAAATCCTATTTTGATGTTTTAAAGATAACAATCTTCTTTAATTATTTTTAATTGGATTATGATCATATTGTGATCTAACAAGTGCTTTTGAGTGATTTAATATTAGACAGATGCAATGAATTAAAATCATTAGATTTCACTCATAAGAAAAGAATTAAAACTTGTTTCATGCAAAAATATGCTCAAGAGAATGGTCTGAGACCATACCACAAGTTGATGTTCAAGTTCACGTGATTAATGAATAAGCACTTATAAATGTCAACGTGAAACAAGACAAGATTACACTTTATGTATGACTTATTTAAAGCATTCAAAACAGAAGAAATAAGTCATTTAAGGCAAAGAATCAATTTTGGTTCATGGACATGCTCTTTGAAGGGTCTTTAAGAATATCAAGCTCACATTTTATGTCAAAGACTTTATGTTCTCCAAGAACATCATTAAGAAGTAATCTAGACCAATAGAAACTCAACAACAAGGTACAAACAGCTTGCTAATGTATAGTAGCTGAACAAATTCAGATTTGCAAGAAATGGGTGGCTACATTCTCCCATAACAAATGTCCTTATTTCACTATTTATTTGTACTTGCAAAGGATGACTTGAATAGTGCACTACTACTCTATTCTGCATATTAACAGCAGCAAGACAGCTTGCAACAGCTCCTTGAGCTCTTTGATCTTATCCACATCTGTTTGAAGAATGGTCTCCAGAAACTGAGAGAATGGTCTCCCAGATTTTTCTTCTAGAAGAAGCAAGTTGTCCTAGTTTTATTTCCACACATGGGAAAATACTTTACAACTTATATATCATCAGAAACAACTCATTACAGTTGGCACAACGAATATCTCTGCCATCTTTGCAGTACCAATGTCAGAGACCACCAAAAGAATGATCTCCAGAAGCATCTAAAGTACATAATTGGTTGGACTGTTTTGTTTCTTTCACAACGGCTATTCCTACACTCACAACAGACTTATTTGATGTCCAAGCAACAAGGGAACATCTCCATCTATAAATAGCACGTTAGTTCAAGATGAAGAGCAAGAGTTTCAAGCACAAAAACATTCATACTTGTTTTATCTTACAAGAAATCAAGCTCTTCTTTTTCACTCATACTCCAAGCTCTCTAGAAATCTAGGATCTATAATTTCAGTGAGTATCTTGAGTGTATTTTATTTGTAAGCTTCACAACCGGTTAGGTGTGCTTAAGCTTATATCCAAAAAACCTTGATAATCTTTGTAAAGTGTATCTCAAGTCAATTGGGTATAATTGTTTGAGTGTACCTTGATAGATCAGCTTGTGATAAGCTGGAAGTATTTTGATCTTGGTTTAGATCAAAGGAAGGACTGTAATCTTGATCTAGATTATAGTGGATAATCTCACTCAAGTGGGGACTGGAGTAGCCCATACTATTAAGGGGTGAACCAGGATAAGTTTGTGTGTTCAATTCTTCTTCTCCCTACTCTTTTATTTTAAGCAAACACTCAACACACAACTCACTTACTTAAAGTTATTTATTATTTTGTTGTGTGGAGAACGTTCTCTGAACATTCTAACAATCTTATTGTTCAAAGTTTGCAATTAACTTTACTTGCAGTTAAAATTTTAAAAGGTCACAATTCAAACCCCCCTTTCTTGTGACAAACCTTGTTACTTCAACACTGACCTCTCACAAAATCCTTATGAAACTCACCGCTTCATGGATCATCACAATCTGCAGGGATGTTCACCACAAATTCTTTTACAAGCTGCTCAAAGCAGTCTCTCATGCCCCATACAATCTTCATTATTCTAGCCTCCTCAATCAAATTCACAATCTCAGTGCATTTCAAAGCTTCCTTCCCTAACTCTCTTTCGAGGGCCGCTCTTATATGGAACACATACTTCCACCTTTTGACATTGTCCATGGTGTGCAAAAATGCGTTGTCAATAGTCACCTCTGGCACATTGACTAGAATCTTCTTACCAGCAACACTCTTTCTGGATGAGGAAGCTACAACATTAGTCACATCATCTTCAATTTCAAAATATGAGTTTTTAGCATTAGACACAGTTTTCTCATCAGACACAGTCTTTTCTCACCTTCATTTTTGTGACTTTTCATTCCCCTTATTATCAACAGACAAGGTTTTATCACTCTCACCAAATTGAAAGTTTTCAACAATATTAGCAGAAAACACATCATTATCACCCTTGTCCTCATCATTAGCTATTTTTATGGTGTCACCATAAACAGACTCAGACTCAACCTCAATATCATGATGTTTGTCTGGTTGGTCCAAAGATGCTTCAGCATCTGGCACAATATTTAGATAGGGACCAATTTCTTTGAGGGAATTAAGAACTAATTCAACAATAGTATTAACAGATTCATTGGCTATGACAGAGTCACCAACCTTTTTAGTTGATGATGACACATGCTTAGAAACAACACATTTGGTAGGTGAGACATGAGCACTTTCATCAGCGAAATTAATCACCAGCGGATTAAACAACACACACACAACTTCAAAAGTTGGAAAGCTACTACAATCGAAGATAACACCATGGGAGTCATACCATATCAGATATAAATCAAAATTGGAGGAAACATATCATATCCACCACATCAAACATCATAGTCACCACTCATAAAACAAACATTTCCCCCTTGTTTGCACAATATCACAAGAGCATAAGAAAACATTGTTCCTGGAACAACATATACAAACCAGCAGACAATGTTAGAAAGATAACGATCTATTTTCACATCTGCCACAGAGTCACACACACATTCTTCACACAAGAACAACCACTTCAAAACAAAACACTCAGACACACTTAGTTGTAGTAATCACATCTGACCACATTAATACTTTTCAGCATAACCCATATCCACACACAACCAATCATAATAGGATCAATACTCATTCATCCTATCAACCATAGTTTGATAAGGTGAAAGATCATCAAGATCAGTTTCTTCCACCACATCCAGCACTTCAAGACTAACACCTAGATCAACCTCTGTATTCTTATCATTTTTGTTCGCAACCACTTTAATATGGGGTTCTCAGAGTGCTCAAACAAATCAACAACATTCTCAAAAGAGGATTCAACAACATTTTCTTTCTGGACACATGGTCCAACATCATGTTCGACATTTGTAACAGAAGCACTAACAAAAACAGTAAAACTATCATGAGTACTAGACAGTTCAACAGCCTCATCAAAGACAGAATCCACTAGACTAACAAAAACAACATAGTGTTTCACAGATGCTTCAACATGTACTTCAATATGGGTTTCAACATGCAAATTTGAAGCAGTATCAGATGGTTTCACCCTACTCACAGAAGCAATGAGAGTTTCAGTAGCATCAACATTTTTGTCCACATAAGCAAAAGGGATCGTGAGAACATTAATCGGGTAAGATGAAGTTTCAAGAGAACTTACATTTTCAACGGTTTGTAGAATGGAAATGATTTCCCTTATTTCTCGTGCAACTCTAGTTATAGTAAATAGAAAGTATTTGTTTGCACGCTCCCACAACTGTAATTGCTATAAATTCTCATAAAAGCAACTACCTAAATAGCCCCTTGACTTGTCAAACTGCTCATCATCTAAAACCTTAGAGTAGATATCTTCAGCTGTTATTCAGTTGTTATAAGACCTTGGTTCACAACTTTAGAGACAAATCAAGGTTTAGAAATTACATCTCTGGATCTTGTAGTGATTCCTCGATTTGGGTTTCCAATAATTAACTCGTTAGGATGGTTCTTCTGGATTATAATGGAAGGTCCCTTGTTTACTGGAGCATCATTTGATTTAGAGATGGTACTTTCAGTGTTGAACTCTGAATTTTCTTCACATGCAGTAGTATTAGACTGGTACACAAATGTTTCACCATCTATCGTAGCATCGGTCTCTTTGTCATATGATGTGTCATCAATCACAACATTGATAGATTCCATTACTATGAGCTTCTTCATACTTCTTAAAGGTATGTGAGCAACATCATCATTCTTAGGTTTCCATTATTTCTTTGTATTGATAATGACAATTTCACTTTTAGGCGGGGTAAAATTTTCAGAGAACCCATACAGCCTAAAACAGAAAGGTTTGATGTGACCTTTTCTACCACAATGATGACAAACCCATCCTTTGGACTTGGATTTAGACTTAGCAGACCGATGTTGTTTGGGATGTTGCGGCATCTGTCTGGTTATTGTTGGATCATAAACATCTTTGGCAAGAACGAACTTTCTTGAGAGGGTAGGCTTTTTCTTATTTAGATGTTTATAGTCAAATCCAATACCCTTTGGTTTTCCTACTTTTTGGTCATCAATTAGCTGATCTAACTTTCCAGCTTAATTATTTAGCAGCTTATACTATTTACTCAAGCTAGTGAGTTTATAGTTCAATAGGGTTACCTCATCATTGAGAGTTGATGTCTATGACAGATGCTCCGCCTTTTCAGTCTGTAGTTGAGCATTGAAACCTGATATATGTGACAGATGCTCCACCTTTTCAGCCTGCAGCTAAACTATAAGAGTTTTCTGCTTAACAAGGGTTTGACAAACTTCTTCACTCCTGTGGAACAGTTCTTTGTAGGATGCAGTTAGTTCATTAAAAGTCAACTCATCATCATCTGAGTCAGACATACACATTTCAGTAAGAGCAGTAATGTGCTTGGCAGTTTCAGTATCCAAATCTTCTTCAGAGTCATCCTCATTAGACCAAGTGACCGTCATTCCTTTCTTCTGGTTCTTCAGATATGTAGCACACTCAGTCCTAATATGACCATATCCCTCACACCCATGGCACTGTACACCTTTCTCTTGAGTATCCATGTCCCCAGGTCTTGGTTTCATTAGATTATTGAACTTATTAGTACTGTCAAGAGAGATATGCCCTTAGCATTTGTCCTGGGTCTTCCATCCATCTGCTTAAGTATTTTATTAAACTGTCTGCCAAGAGAAACCATAGCCTCACACTCATGGCATTGTACACCTTTCTCTTGAGTATTCATGTCCTCAGGTCTTGGTTTCTTAGATTATTGAACTTATTAGTATTGTCAAGAGAGATGCCCTTAGCATTTGTCTTGCATCTTCCGTCCATCTACTTATTAGTATTGTTAAGAGAGATGCCCTTAGCATAGCCTTAGATAGACTCTCATCGGTTTCTTGATCATTTGCCAATTCTCCATCATCAGTATTGGAGACAAATGCAATACTCTTCTTTTTCTTCTCAACCTTTTCTTTAGCAGCCAACTCGTACGTTTGTAGAAATCCAACCAAATTCTCAAGATTCATATATGGAGGAGATATCTTGCATTTCCTCTATAACTGTAACTTTCATGTCAAACATCGTAGGAAGTGACCTAAGCGTCTTTCTTACCATTCTTTCCTCTGTTAGCTTATCTCCTAAAGCATCAAAAGAGTTGGCGTATTCCATGATATTCATGTGAAAATCGTGTACTGTTTCATCCTCTTTCATTTGAAGGTTCTCAAATTTGATAGTAAGAAGTTGTAGCCTTGAGTTCTTCACTTTGGCGGTTTTCATGAGTGTTTTTTAGGATTTCCCAGGCATCTTTACCAACAGTACATTGTTAGATCATACAAAATATCTTTTTGTCCACTCCGTTAAACAAAGCATTTAGCGCCTTGGAATTTCCATGTGCCAGTTCATCTGCCTCTTTGGACCAATCAGCTTGAGGTTTCAGTTTAATAGTTGGCTTCCCTTTTGCGTCATTAACTATTGGATGGTCCCACACTTTTAACACAACTTTCTATGATTTGCTATCAAGAGATTTCAAAAAGGCTACCATTCTGGACTTCCAATAGTCATAGTTTGATTAATCCAGCAGAGGAAGTCTGTTGACGGAACCACCTTCCTTATCCATTATGCCAGAAAGTAACTTCCCTGGTCCTTACCCACACAGAACAGGGTGTCTGCTCTGATGCCAATTGAAATTCTGACACCTATTGGGGACAAATGTTATGACATAAGCTATAACACTTGTCGTACGTAACCAGCGTGATGTTAAGACAAATGGTATATCGTGTGTCCACAGTAGTGATAAATGATTAGACCAAGGGTGAAATGAATTTTTCTATATCCATCCCCCATGTTTCTCTCATTCCTCCTGAAATTCTAATTTTGCCCTCATAAATAGTTTTCGGAAAATGTTTTCCAAAATTCATATTTTTTTGGAATCAATTTTTCAAAATTGACTTAAATGTAGTTTTCAGATCTATTTTTTTCATTCACATTCCAGTGTTTCATATTCTATTTTCCAAAAAGTTAACAATATCAGCAAACGTTTTCCAAAAATTCTAATATTTCGGAATGCAGAATCCGAGATTTCTTTGGAAAACATTTTCCAAAGTGATTTTGGAAAATTGTTTATGAAATCATGTTATATGTGATCCGAACCGCAATATTTTCCAAAGAAATTTGGGTGTTCCGAACTATTTGAATTGTTGGAAAACATTTTTCAAAATAGTTAACTTTTTGGAAAATAGAATCTGAAAATTAAGTCTATTTTGGAAAATAGATTTCTAACAAATATGAATTTTGGAAAATATTTTCCAAAAACTATGAGGGCAAAATGAGAATTTTAGGGTGGCCGGAAGATACATTGGGGGTTAAATATAAAAATTCGGGTGAAATAGATCAATCCAGAAATAGGAGGCCCATCTATTGCTAGGTTTGTATTTCAGTTAGTTTTTGCCTTTGTGCATTTCCTATCTATTGCTAGACGCACCCATTTACGTTATTTATTTATTTTTGATTAAGTTTATTTAGGTTTTTTTTTATAGGTTCTTAAATATGCATATGGACTGTTTGTATTGACTTATTTTTGAGCTTATGTGAAATAACTTATGTAAATAAATTAATTTTTATGTAGTATTATAAGCTTTTCGAGGTAGTTTGGAAAAATCAGCTTATAAAAATACAATTTTTGTTAGTGAAAACTTATGAATTAACATAAAAATTTATTTGTAAAAATTATTTTCATAAGCTCAAAAATAAGTTAAAGCCAAATGGGCCTATGTCTTCTTTCATTTACAGTTTAAATATTCATCTGCAGTTTAAATAGAATGTCATAAGATTTTAATGGAGATGTGACATCTCTCTATTATGATCATGAAGTATTAATCTGTTATTACTTTAGTTCTCTCGAACACAAATTAAGTGTGTTGAATATTATTTTAAGTAAAATAGTCCTCAGTGATGGAATAAGACATAGTTTCCCACTATTTCAAATCTACTATAAGCAAGAGAAGTCGACTTACAAGCTAACACTTCTCTATTCCTCTCTAATACTCCAATGAATAACTATCATTGAAACCCTTTGACTGAGTATCGTAATTCCCAACACTACTAGCAATTTGTACTTGTTCTTCGCGAGGTTTCTTAGAGGACACATCCTTGTTAAGCCATTTTAATATTTCAACCTTTAAATTTTTTATATTATTAAATACAAATTTTTTATATTATGGTATCTTAATATATATGTGCCCTTAGGAACTTATGACGCATGTTAATATTACCCATTCTTTTTTATATATGTTAAAGTTTAATAGGCTTATAATTTTGTGAACTTCAATTTTGGGCCTTAATTATAAACTTCAACTTTTTCTTTTTTTGTCAAGTAATCTAGTGGTTAAAAAATTTACCTTAAAGGTGAATAAGTGGAGCATTTTGGGTTCGAACCCGGACTCCTGCACATATAGTTTGATATTTCTAACAACTGAGCAAAGCTCACGGGGATAATTATAAACTTCAACTTTATATCTTTGTTAGTTGTGACATTCACAAAAAAAATGTACACATGTGAAAGCATATATAGATATTATTAATATGGTATCATGTCCAAACACTAACTGCCACACACTTACCTTAAGTAGCACTCACAGACACAGACTACAATCCACTCAATGTTCATATCATCATAAATGATGGAGATGGACCATACACAATGTTGATAGTTAGGTGATCTTCTCTTCAACTCATTTACTTCAATTTCATTCATAAACCTACTCTTAATTAATTAAGAATGGCCTAGTTAGTATATATCAAAGTCTTTCTAATATAGTATTATTAAATTAATAAACCCATATGGCCAATTTCAGTGTCTTCAGTCTTCATCATAAATGGCGTAAATTCATGGAAGTTGCATGTGAAAGGCCCGTAACACAAGAAAATTCTTAATTTATTAATTTATAATATCATTGGAATTAAAGAGTGTCCCTTAATGTGGCAGGCATACCCCATGTTAGCTGAAGATTAGGTTTGTATGGAGCCAAAATGGATATCATTGCATTGTAGTGTTTAATGTTTAGATCGTTTTAATCTTGATCAGTAGTTTATATTTTTAATTTGATTTTTAGATTTAAAAATAACTAAAACCAAAACTAAGAGTTAGAGATATAGAATTCTATACCCTACAAAAAAAAAATTATAAATTTAAAAAAGTAACAAATTCTATTTTTGTTTATAAAAAACAAACTAAAATTCTAAAGTTTAAATTTAAAATTTAAATGTTTAATTATGATCGAACGGTTCAATTATAGTGGTCAAATATAATTAAACTGCACTGTATCTGAGTCATGTTACCTACCTTATGGTGGACTATTGGGAATTTTCTAGTGATTTAGATTAAGTGCAGTCACTGTTTCGAGAAGTTGGCTGCAGTCATCTCATCAGGACTGTCCCATTAGGATCGGACGGTTACTCTTTAAAAATAGCTTTCAATTTTTATTTAATATTAATTTTTTATTACTAAATCAGGATCGTTCATTTTCAATCGTACTGCTATAAAGTTGTTGACTGTGTGCAGTCGGTGGTTTGTGACTCCAAAGAACCCATTTCCATTTTCTAGTGCTATTTTCTAAGTTTGACTCGTATGTAGCCTTAAATTTTGCATGTTCTTTGGGAGTATTATGCTGCTAGATGAAGCAACTCATGTGGGATGCCATAAAAGTCTACATATATCAAATTATTTTAAGAAGCCTAGTTAACTCTAACAAGGGATTCAATTTATGTTCTTAACTTATATGGCGCCATCTGTGAAGCATCCGCTAATTTTTTTTAGCGTAAATTGAATCTCTTCTGTGCAATTGCAGAGGCTAATTTCTCAAATCTTATAAATTCAAATGGATGATAAACTCTCTCTAAGAGTTTTAAAACTACTGCATATCTAATATTAACACTAATATCTACCAAAAAAATTAACGAAGAATCTTTAATGAAATCCTTAATCGACAAGTACATTCTTTTATTTCAGAGATTCAAACTTAAAACCTTGTTTAAAGATTTTGAGTTCAATTCTACCCAACATAGTAATGTTGTTATATGAAATTCAATTGAAATTAATTGCATTTTTTCTTTTAGGTTATCATAATATTGGTATAAAGTTTTCACCGATATCTATTTTCATTGAGGAATCTGTAATACATATAAGACGGATTCTCCTCTTTCAACCGAATTTTCTTCATACACATCACCTAGAAATCAAACCTCACATATTTAAAGATTCTAATTAAGACTCTTATCTTTTGAATTGATTCATTGCTGTCTGATGATCTATTTCAAGATGATCTTATAAACACTGTAATCTAAAATACCAATAGCTCTCAATAATCGAGTTGCATTGCATGTGTTCCAAATTAATTAATTATTAGTAATAGATATATATGCAAAAATGCTGACTTCATTTCAATATGACACTTAATACTACTATTATTTAAATATACATAAAGACAAACTCCAAATCTCTATATCACACATACTTCAAACCCATTTCACATTATTATTCACTGAAACTCAAAGTTACCAAAATTCTCATTCAAACATGTTTAGTTCCAAATCTGAGCAACAACAAAAAACTATCCTCCAAATCAAGCAAGATGACAAGTTCTTTTGCAGACTTTTAACAAAAGAAAGTTCCATATCCAATCCATCTTTTAGAGTAGCTATTACTGTACCCTTTGTTTGGGAATCTCAACCTGGCACACCCAAATACACATTCTCTGAAAAAATTCTACCTCCTCTTACTCCTCCACCTTCTTATTATTCATGTAAAAAAATACCAACTAAGAAAAATTCAAGATCCAATCTTTTTCTTGCACTTTTTCCAAAACTAAATCTTAAAAAAACCATTAAGTCTTCTTCATCATCATCTTCATCACCTTCTAATTCACCTTATTATTCTTCTACTTCATGTTCTTCTAATTCCTCTGACTCATCAACAACATCATCATCATCAACTAAGGTTGTTCCTAGAAGAAGACGTTTCTTAAGCTATGGTTCATCTTTTGAGTTAAGAGGAGAAGAAGAACTTAAAGAAGATGCTACTTCACCTACTTCAACACTATGTTTTGGTCTTACTCGTTCAACTAGCACTATGGCAAATAGTGGATTCCTAGGATTCTCAAAAAGGTAATCTTAATAGTGGATTTTACCATGGACAAGGTCCTTATGATAAATTTATGCGTGTTTGAAATCACAATGAGTTTGACGAAGTCACAGTGACAGTGTTATTCTCTGGAAGCTTTGAAAAATAGTATTTGTCAAAATTATGTAGGGCACTGTGATTCTGCAAAATTGTTGTCAATTCAAACATTCACTTAATTAGAGTTTATATGTAATTAATCTTTGATTTGCTTTTTATGTTTAAAGAGCTACCAAATTTTCTAGGATAGTGAGTTTGTTTTTCTTGTCAAATAATTATTGGGTATGCTTAATTCTAAGGTGTATTTTGATGTCTTAAACATATTATGATGTTTAAACTATCATATAGTATAGTTTATAGATCTTTGAATTTTGTGCTAAAAAATTCAATTGGGTCTATTGAATCCATGGACCTTAATTACAAGCAAGATCTTGTTCTATCTTCTTTTGGTTCATTAGTAATTGTAAATGAGTTTTTCAGCTTTTGGTCTATTGAATCCATGGACCTTAATAAGCTTATTGTGCTTAGTTGGATCATTATTTGCAAAGCTTGGTTTTGAATGTCATACATGATAAATACCAAACAAGATATTGAGACTAATATCGCAACTAATAATTTAATGAATAAATATGATCGAATGTAACTATATATATGTCAGTGTCGATATTGACACTAGTCAACCTTCAACTTAAATTGTTGATATTATATAGATTTTGAATTTTTCCAATTTTAGTTGATTTTATTTAAAATTAAGTTTAAGCTAAACTGATTTATACATTTTGAGAATTTAATCTTAAGTTTGCAATAAATTTAACAATCCAAAACAAATTCATCTTTTTCAAATGAGTTTAAAGACTAACAACCAAACATATTCTTTTTGGGACAAAACTATATCAAGCATAAGATTTAACTTACACTATATATTCTCATTATCTTTGTTCTTTCTCTATCTTCTTAATTAAGTAGCACCGACACTTCTGATCAAAGACATATCTGGTGTCTGACACTGACACACGTAATTACATTCAATTAGTTTATTTCTTAATATTATTATCGGTACTAATGTGCCGGTGTCCATATTTGTGTCACTGTTTGATATATTTCTCATACATTATGTCACATTATAGAACAATTCAACAGTTGAAATTTTCCTATAGATGCATTGCCACTATTCACACTACTAGCCGCCCCTTTACATAATTGAAGGGACAGAACAAAATTCTCACTTCAACATATTTGACATATTACTGTATTTTTCCTTAATAAGGCCAATTTTGGTGTCCTATCTTTTTTGTCATAATCTCTACACCATCATTCATTGCAAAAGCAAAAATTGGTAAAAGTTTCTCCCATATACTATTAAGAGAAATCCACTATTAATTTGGTCTTAAAGATGACAAATTGTTCTTCTGTTTGCAGTGACTTAGTAATATGTTGTTGTTGTTGTTGTGTCGTGTAGTGTAGGTAAAGTAACCTTACACACTTTATTTTTTTAAAGGAACCTTACACACTTTTAAGGGTTACATTTCATTTCCAAATTTGACATTTCTCGTGTGTCACGGATTGATATATATGTAGGAGTACAAAATGAATATCCCTTTGTCATGAGAGGACATTGCAATAAATAATACTTGGAACAATGTTATTTTTGCACCAGTTATAACGTTAATCAAATCAAATTCTCAATAGTATATACCTAAAAACATTGATTGGTTATAGTTGATGTCTGAATATGGATTGTGAGTTGTGACAAACTTTACCATTAATTAATGTCACGGAATTAAATTCTTTAGCCAAGGTTAAATTATTGTTGTCCCATTTTACATAAAAAGATAATTTATTAGTAATTATAGCGGGCATATAGCCCATCTATTTTTTTTTTTATCAACATTATGCTTCCTGAAGAAAGGGGTCCGATAATTCAGAGTTGGACTATAAAGTTAGAAACGGTCTGGGCGCCAAAAGTTGTTCCCACCATAAATCAAACTTGAATTCTCTCGAACGATTCATCCTAAAGAGAGCTCATTAACCACTTAAGTCAAAATGTCTTGAATAGCATATCTATTTGGTTGACAACACAACCATAACTATAAAAAAGTATACCACCATGATTTTTAGAAACTAAGGTCTGTTTGGTGAGACATATTTTTGAGTTTATAAACTCATATGAGAGATTATTTGTTTCTCGTCAAAGAAAAATGCTAATATGATTAAAAAAATTGTTTGATAATCGTCATTTTCTTATGAGGTTATAACATTTTTTTTATTAGTTTACACTTTAATTTGATAAATCAATTATTTCCATGATAATTTTTATATTTTCCAAAGAGACACTTAATACCTAATGTTAAAATATAGTGAAAAGGAAGGATCTAAATGGTAAGGTATAACCACCTTATACAATGTATTATGGAAATACTTGTTAATATTCAATGTTTACATTATAATATATAGTAATGCAAATGCAAAAGAAGCATAAGAGATCCCCATTCCAGGAAAAGAGATTGAAGGATACCCCAACAACCAAACACTTTGTTTGATCTTAGTTTGATCTTATATAATATATGTCGGTAGAGAAAAACTTTAGCTTCACCCACCCATGTGCATTTGGGCCACTCTATGTGTGATATACATATACATAGAAACAAAATAATTACTAATTTGATATAGTAAATCAATCTACGAAAATTTGCCAACGATGAATTAAGTGGTAAGATTTTTTATTGATTTTAAGAAGCTAAATTAGCTCACTCAAATTTGCACAAAAGATAATCGAACTTGAAATTTTAAGGAGAAATTAGATCTAAATTGTGTACCAAAAAAATTCGGTCGGTGAGAATCCATAGTAGTATAAAGGCTTAATTGCAGTTTTGGTCCATATTTTCATCATTTTGCAGAATTGATCACCTATTTTTAAATTGAGGAGGGATCCGTTGACTCCAGGAGTAAGTCTCCATTGACTTACTCTACTTAATAACTCGATATCGGCATTATATGTCTTCAATCCAACCGTTGAATTCAAAGATCTCATTACTCCACAATTTTTTATAAAAAATCAAAATCGTTTGATACTTTTCTGATAACTTCAATTCAACGTACGAAAAACTTTTAAAAAAACCGTTGAATTTCAATAATCTAAATACATAACTACATTTTTTGAATTTTTATAAAAATTTGTGGAGTTGATCTACTCAATGAGATATTTGAATTCAACCGTTTGATTGAAGAAATATAATGCCGATATCGAGTTATTAAGCGGAGTAAGTCAATGGAGACTTACTCCTGGAGTCAACGGATCTATCCTCTTTAAAATTTGACAATTTTGGTACCTCCAAAACATATTTTTTTTCTAAAATATTGTCGTAAAACATGTTTTGAATTAACTTTTTGAAAGATTTTTCTTACAATTTCATCAATCTTTATATTTTATTATCATCAAATCATATACCACGTCGTTTAAAACATATCCCATTATCAAATTATAGTTAAAAATTATGATAGGACAACCAAAACTGTCGAATTTTAAAATAGGGGGACCAATTCTACAAAATAGTAAAATAGGGGGATCAACATTGCATTTAAGTCTAGTATAAATTGTGTAAAACTCTTTGATTTTTTCTTAGCTACATTTTGAATTGGACTAAAATTCTCCAAGTTTCTTTTAGCTGCATTTTCTTTTATCTTTCTCTTCTTCAATTTTTGGATTCGAACCCACTTTGGCCCCGTTTATTTATGATTTTTAGCAAAAAATCTATTATAAAAAAAAATCACTTTTTTAATTTTGGTTGTGTTGGTTTTAAAAAATTATTTTAGTAAAAAAATCATTTTTTCTTCAAAATGAAAAGTTGTTTTCAACATCTTTCTTCAAAATATTTTTTTTTAAAATCACTTAATGCAAGGAAATTTACCAACTTACCCTTATAATTTTTTAAAATGACACATTTACCCTTACTAGGGTTTTGAAGTGTTTTCTAATCTCGCAGCGTCATTATCTCTTGTAGCTTCATCTCTCCATGCCTCTTCTCTCTCTCTCTCAGCTTCATTCTGACTGGTTCAGTCTCTCTCTCTCTCTCTCTCTCTCTCTCTCTCTCTCTCTCTCTCTCTCTCTCTCTCTCTCTCTCTCTCTCTCTCTCTCTCTCTCTCTCTCTCTCTCTCTCTCTCTCTCTCTCTCTCTCTCTCTCTCTCTCTCTCTCTCTCTCTCTCTCTCTCTCTCTCTCTCTCTCTCTCTCTCTCTCTCTCTCCCTCCCTCTATCGATTCCTCTTCTCTCTCTCTCTCTCTCACTTCGTTGCCTCATCTCTCTCGGTTTTGAAGGTTTTTTTTAAGGGTTTCTAAGGTTGCAAAGCTTGTCACTACAACATTTTCATTCTACGAGAACGCCACAAAAGTGTTCTGTAATGTAAAAAAAACCGTTGCGATAGGCTAAGAGAACGGTTTTCAGGGTGTTTTATACCGAGGAGTTCTCTTAGCCTTTCGCAACGGTTTTTATTTCAACGGCAACACCTTAAAAATAACCGTTTTCTTAGGGTTCCTAAAAGAACGGTTCTTAAAGTTTCCAACCACAACGGCAACATCAAGTACACCAGGGTCCTTAGTCATTTCTCGATCATCTAATTTTGGTAACAGAGGACTAATATCTACAATCTGCATCACACAAAAGGTATATAAATAAACTACTGAATCCTTACTAAATGATTGTTATCCATTAATAGGCAGTAAATACCTTCAAATATTGAACTAGTGACCTAAATTAAAACTATATACCTCCAAGAAGTTTCTGCCAAGATCCCTACTCCTTGAAAAGCAAGAAATCCCAAACCACCAATTGATATTAGCATTGGGGAATGCATCATGCTCATTGTATGATATTCTACAAACTAGACTAGCGTGTAACAATATTTATATAAAACTCACACGTGCTGCCATGGTATGTGTCCAGTAAGCAGCTAATCCTCTTGTTTATTCTGAAATGTGAGTGTATTTTGTTTGCTTCAGATGCCTCAAAATGTTAGCCTACTATAGAACAATATAAAACCAAATCCACTACTAAATATGCCTTTTGACAAAACAAGATCAAAATGATATTAGTGGTACCATGAATCAAATCAATTGACACTTACATTTAACAAACATTCTAATCAACCAGCCTTTGATAGTCTGATAAGAATCGTAAAACCTCAAATTGATTTTCCTACCTATGCAACTCCTTACGTATAAACCTTAACATATAAAGGTTTTTATCCTCTACTCTGATTTTCATTTGTTTGAAATTTTGAATCTAATCATTGTGAAGAATTTCCTAATAATAAGACTAATTGTACAATATTCACATTGGGGAATGCATCAAGCTCACACTTAATAATCCAATAGGAGACAAAAGATTATATTACCTTCAATTTGAAAATAATAAAGATTATATTAACCAACACTATGCTCATACATGATGAATTCTTTTAACAATGCCATCAATTATCAACCATAAGCCATCTACAAGTCAAATTGAGCAGCGGATTGATGTGGTGAAACCATCAAAATTGTTAATAGCAAAATACGCACACACTCAAAATTCAGTTTTAGGCAAACAAATGCAGAACGCAAAAAAAAAGATGAAAATGAGGATTCTCGATGCCAAAATAGAAGCAAAACCAGATCTAGAAGTTGAAAGTGAAGTGGAGGAAACTAACCAAAATAGCATTGCATGCACCACAACGTTAGTTCAATCATTGAGTTGTTCCCTTCTTCATCGATTCTGATACACAATTTGAGGAATTGTATAAACCACTCCCACCTATCCATGCCAAACTCCTCCGTCAACTTCACACAATACACACCACCAAAAGAATTGAATACAAGCACAAATATTTCACTATTCTTAGACATAGCTAGAAAATACTTCAAAATTAACAAAGTTAAAGCTTATTTTACTAAACTCCCTAGTACAGTTTCTGAAAAAGATTGTACAGAATTTATGTGGAATACACTGTCAATTTTTTCTCATTATAGATATACATAAGCACTTACACAAGAAGTGCTTATTAAATAAGTATTAAATTAAACTATTTATCTAATCATCACCTCCAAAATTACATTAGTTTAATTTAAGATGGCAGAACAAATTATTTCCAAAACATAAAACTGTTGAGGCAAAATCCCTAATTGATGTTTTAAAGATAACAAAACTCTTAATTATTTTTTAGTGTAATTCTAATCTTTTTGGTATCTAACAAGTGCTCTTGAGTGTTTTTATTAAGCTAGGAACAATTGAGCTATTTAGATCAAATATCATGTTTTTATAATGATAAAAATAAAAGCTTGGAGAACGGTCTCTGATTGATCTCTGAGACCTGCGCAAACATCATTTTCACACAATCAATGCAAAAGGACTTATGGACAAGTCAACTATGTACAAGACAAATGATCACTTTTCTCTTGGGCCTCTCTCACGAATTATCTACACATACAAGAGATCATTTAAGGCAAAGGTTTCTCTCATGAATAGAGAACTTACTTCTTTTATCAAGTTCTATGATTTAACCATGTGAAGATTGAGCATGTGACACAAGGATATTTTTATACTCAATTAATGGAACTGATCTTATATGGACCATGAAGAATTAGACAGCACAACCTGGTCTTGGAAATTGACTTGTACTTTAAAGAATAAAGAAGGAACATTCTCCAATGAAGTTTCTCTTTCTATATGACAATTGTACTTGCAACAAGGACACTATGGAACATCAAGTACAACATCCAGCTGCTGTTTTTATCCATAACAGCTGGACTTTTCGTGCTCTAGCTTCTTTGCTCCAAAAAGAAGAATGTCATTCACGCCAGAATTGGGAGATCGATCTCAGACCAATGCTGGAAAGAGAAAATCATCACTTGGAGTGACACCAGCTTGCTACAGCTGTTTAAAGGTTATCCAAAAGCTGCACAACGGCTATACTTGTTTGTTAAGCAACATACAACAACATTACAGCTCAACAACAGCTAGCAATACGCTCCTCTCTTAAAAGTCAGAAGAAGAAACTTTGGAGATCGATCTCAGACTGATCTGTTTTCTTCAAAATACATGAGCTGTCAATTTGCAGAGCTACTAGCCGTTATTTTCAAGCTTCCAACAGATATACTTCGTGGCCGAGACTCTCTGATCATCATTCATCTATATATAGAGGTCCTTGGCAACTTTGAAGAGCAAGAGTCTCCACTACAACTTCAACACTTGTTTTTACTATACAAGTCTTTATCACGAGCTCTTCTTTTCTCTCTCACTCAGATCTGTAATTCATATATATCTAGGATCAGAATATCCAGTGAGTGTTTTGAGAGTTTATCCATCCATTTTCAAAGCTTCTCATAGGTGTATTGAGTGAATAGACTTTGATTCCAAAATCCTTCATCATTGTAACCATTGGCTCAAGTTAGTACGTAACTACTAATTGAGTGACACCTTCATAGTCAGTGTGACTGAGGTAGATTAAGCTTGTAGGGCTTAGAAGATTATTTGATCTTGGATCTAGATCAAAGGAAGTGTAATTTGAGATCATTAGCATCTCCTAGTGGACAATCTCACAAGGAGTGTGGGGACTGGACTAGCTCAAACATTTTGGGTGAACCAGGATAAATTATTGTGTGCTTTCTCTTTCCTTACTCTGATTTAATTTGTGCAATCACTAATCACACACATCACAATTTAATAGTTATATATATATATACTGTCAGAGAGTGATTGGGAGAACGATCTCCAGACTGCAACACTTTTGGTTATTTGGTTTAACTAACAATCTAATCATTTTCTTCAAGTATATTGTGTTTGATAATTTTTATAGGGAATATTTTAAAGGTTCACAATGCAAACCCCCCCTTTCTTGTGAAAAACTTTGCTACTTCAATTGGCATCAGAGCATTGGCTCTAAGGAAGCATCTAACAAGTGCTAGAGGAAAAGATTCAGGAAGGAAGTAATGGCTAAGAATGCAAAGTTTATATCTGAAGGAGGATCATCAAACAGACCACCTCTATTTGATGGAGATAACTACTACTACTGGAAGGACAAAATGGAGCTCTTTCTTAGATCACAAGATAACAACATGTGGCATGTACTTGAAGTTGGAGAATATGTTCCATTAGCTAAAGATTCAACAAATCCTAAACCTCAAGCTGAATGGACAACAACAGAAGCTGATAGAGTACTCCTTAATACTAAAGTTAAATTGTTTATTAAAAGTGCTTTGTGCAGGGAAGAATATGATAGAATAATGGAGTGCAAAACAGCAAAAGCAATATGGGAAACTCTGCAAACTCATCATGAAGGAACCAACAGTGTCAAAGAAACAAGAATAGACATTGGTGTGAGAAAATTTGAACTGTTTGAAATGAAGGAAGAAGAAACCATAGATCAGATGTATGGTAGATTCACAAGCATCATAAATGAACTCAACTCTTTGGGAAAATCATATACTACACATGAAAGAATAAGAAAAATTCTTAGATGTTTACCAAAGACTTGGAGACCAATAGTCACAGCCATCACAGTGGCAAAAGATCTCACTAAAGTTTCACTGGAAGATCTGATTGGATCATTAAAAGCTCATGAATCTGTTCTTCAAGAAGATAAACCAAAAAGGAAGATGATTGCTCTTGAAACTCAATCTGGAGAATGCTCTCAGAAAGATTAAACACTTTGTGATGATGAAGAATCACTTCAAGAAGATGATGAAGAAGAATTAGTATTTCTGTCAAGAAGAATTCAGAGACTGATGACAAGAAGAAATCAACTCAAGAAGAATTTTCAACCCAAAAGGAATGGAGCTAAACCAGAAGTGGATCTAAGCAAAATACAATGTTATGGATGCAATCAATTTGGTCATTACAAGAATGATTGTCCAAAGAACAAACAGAAGAAGCCCTTCTTCAAAAAGAAATCCATGATGGCTACCTGGGATGATCTGGAAGAAGCTCAATCAGAAGATGAAGAACAAGAAGCAAATGTATGTCTCATGACACACTCAAATGCAGAAGATGTAACACTTGATCCTTGCTCATCTTGTCAAAAAACTGAACATCTCTTTGATAACTTACTATATGACTCTCAAATCTTAAATCAGAAAAATGCTAAACTAAGAGATGAGATTACTGTTTTAACAAAAGAAAGAGATGAAATTAAGAAAGAGAGCAGTCTTAAAAGTGAAGTTATCAAAGGCATGCAAACTGCTCACACAGAACTTTCTAAAAGATTTGAAATTCTGAGAAATGATAAAAAAGAATGTTCTGAGTTACTAAAGGAAAATAGTGTTTTGAAAAAGACTATTTCAAAATTGGAAAATGATTTAACAAAGTTTATTAATACTACTACAACTTTTGAAAACATTTTGGGAACACAAAATGCATTTTATGATAGATCTGGTTTAGGACATAATCCTTATCAAAACAGAAAGCTATATGAAAAATGTCTCATTCCAAATAAACAAAAGAATTTTCAAAAATACAAATGTGATTTCTGTCACAAGGATGGACATCTTGAAGCCTTTTGTTTCAAAAAGAAAGCAAGAAAACCAGTTTTCTATAGAACACCAGAACATTCTCAGATCGGTCTCAGAAACAAGAATTTTAGAAAACCTGTACATAGACATTCTCTAAACACTCTCAGAAGAGATGTCTATAAGAGAACACCTTATAAGAGATCATCTTATTCTCAGAGGATCCCTTATAAGAAATGTGAGACTAACACTCAAGGACCCAAGAAACTGTGGGTACCTAAAAACTTATTAAACTCAAATGTGGGAATGCCTTCTAGCAGTCAAGAAAAGGCCTTGATACTTGGACAGTGGATGCTCAAGACAGGAGATAGGAACAACTTTCTGTCATTTGAAAAAAGAGAAGGTGGATCAGTCACCTTTGGAAACAATGAGAAAGCAAGCATCAAAGGTATAGGTACAATTGGTAAGTCTGATTCTGCTAAGATTGAAAATGTTCATTATGTGGATGGCTTAAAACATAACTTAATAAGCATAAGTCAATTGTGTGACAATGGCTTTGAAGTTGGTTTTAAATCAAACTCATGTGAAATAAAACAATCTTCATCTAACAAAGTCCTTTTTAATGGATCAAGGATAAAGAATGTTTATGTATTATACTTAGATGAACTACCTCCTGAGTCATGTTTTGTCTCTCTTGAAAAAGACAAATGGATTTGGCACAAGAGGGCTGGTCATGTAAGCATGAAGACTATGTCAAAACTTTCCAAACTTGATCTATTTAGAGGTTTGCCTAAGATTAGTTTTGATCTAGATAAAGTATGTGAATCTTGCACAAGAGGGAAACAAGTTAAAAGTAGTTTTAAACCAAAAGAATTTATTTCCACAAAAAGACCTCTTGAGCTACTTCACATAGACTTATTTGGACCTGTCAAAACTACAAGTCTTGGTGGCAAAAATTATGGCTTTGTCATAGTAGATGATTTTTCAAGATTCACTTGGGTGTTATTTTTAAAACATAAAGATGACTATTTAGAAGCTTTTAAAACTTTTTGCTTGAGAGTTCAAAATGAGAAAGGTATCAATATTATCTCTATAAGAAGTGATCATGGTGGAGAATTTGAAAACTCTCTCTTTGAATCATTCCTTGATAATAATGGAATCTCTCATAATTTTTCTTGTCCAAGAACTCCACAACAAAATGGAGTTGTTGAAAGGAAAAATAGAACTTTGCAAGAAATGGCAAGAACAATGATTCATGAATCAAATGTGGAAAAGTATTTTTGGGCTGAGGCCATTAACACCTCTTGCTATATTCTGAACAGAGTCACCATTAGAAAAGTTTTAAACAAAACACCTTATGAACTTTGGAAAGGCAGAAAACCTAGTATTTCTTATTTTCATATATTTGGTTGCTTTTGTTACATTTTGAATATCAAAGACAACTTAGGTAAGTTTGACTCAAAGTCAAACAAGGGAATATTCTTAGGATACTCTCTGACCTCAAAAGCTTATAGAGTCTACAATTTGAGAACTCAAACTTTAGAAGAAAGCATGCATGTGAAATTTGATGAATTTGAAGATCAACCAACTATGCACACTGCTGATGATGAAGAAGAAGAACCTGTCATTGTACAAAATCATGATTCAGATGAAAACCCTACACCTCAAGGACCACCAAAGACCTGGAGAATTGTTGGCTATCATCCTCCTGATCAAATTATAGGTAATACAGAAGATGATGTTAGAACCAGAAAAGCCTTGCAGGATGTAGAGACCAATTTAGGATTGATCTCCCAAATTGAACCAAGATCCATAAATGAAGCAATCATTGATGAATCCTGGATTAAGGCTATGAAAGAAGAACTACATCAATTTGAGAAGAATGAAGTTTGGAACCTGGTACCATTTCCAAAAGATAATTCAATCATTGAACAAGATGGGTCTTTAGAAACAAACTTGATGAAAATGGTAAGGTTGTCAGAAATAAAGCAAGACTTGTAGCATAAGGTTATAATCAACAAGAAGGAATTGATTATGATGAAACTTTTGCTCCTGTAGCCAGGTTAGAAGCTATTAGAATACTGCTTGCATATGCATCACATAAATGTATCAAACTTTTTCAAATGGATGTAAAAAGTGCATTTTTAAATGGATTTTTAAATGAGGAAGTTTATGTACATCAACCTCCTGGTTTTGTTGATAAGCATAAACCAAATCATGTTTATAAACTTACCAAAGCTCTTTATGGACTTAAACAAGCTCCAAGAGCCTGGTATGACAGATTAAGCACCTTTTTACTTGAAAATGGTTTTTCTAGAGCAAAAATTGATACTACACTTTTTACAAAAAATGAAAAGCATAATTTACTTATTGTACAAGTTTATGTTGATGATATTATCTTTGGTGCTACTAATGAAAAAATGTGTGAAGATTTTTCTAACCTTATGCAAAGTGAATTTGAGATGAGCATGATGGGAGAACTTGGTTTCTTTCTTGGCTTGCAAATCAAGCAACTAGAAGAGGGAATTTTTATCAGTCAAGAAAAATATGTGAATGATCTTCTCAAGAAATACAAGATGAATGAAGCGAAGATCATGTCAACTCCAATGCATCCTTCTACAAGCTTGGACAAAGAAGAAAAAGGAAAAGATGTTTCTGAAAAAGAGTATAGGGGAATGATTGGGATCTCTCCTCTATTTAACAGCTAGCAGACCTGACATAGTGTTTGCAGTTGGTCTCTGTGCTAGATTTCAAACATCTCCTAAAGAATCTCACTTGATTGCTGTCAAAAGAATTTTTAGATACTTAGTAGGAACACCTGATGTAGGATTATGGTACAAAAAGGGATCACACTTTGATTTACAAGCATATTGTGATGCTAACTATGCTGGGGATAAAATTGAGAGAAAAAGCACAAGTGGATCATGTCAATTCCTTGGAGAAGCACTGGTGAGCTGGTGTTGCAGAAAACAAAACACAATTGCTCTCTCAACCACTGAAGCAGAATATGTTGCTGCATCAAATTGTTGCTCTCAAGGCATTTGGATCAAAAATCAACTTGAGGATTTCTCACTAAGGTACACATGTATTAAAATTTTATGTGATAACACTAGTGCTATTAATTTGTCTAAAAACCCTATTCAGCATTCAAGATCAAAACATATTGAAATCAAGCATCATTTTATTAGAGATCATGTTAACAAAAAGGATGTGGAATTAGTTTTTGTTGATACTGAAAATCAGCTTGCTGACATTTTTACTAAACCATTAGTTGAGGATCGTTTTAATTTTATCAAAGGAAAATTGAAAATCATCAAAAATCCCAATCCTACTTGATGTTTGTTTATCTGTGTGTCTGGGAGACCGTTCAGAGATCGATCTCTGGATACTGCGCTGAAGCATATCAATACATATAACGGTCATTTGATTTAAATGGGCTCATGAACATGGCTTTAAATGGCAAAATTGATTTGGGCTTCCCTCTCTCCTCACTCATTGGGTAACGGTTTTTCCTTTCTTTCTCTTTCCCACGTTTTTGTCAAAACCTAAAGTACAAACCTACTATTCATCTTTCTCATCAAAGTACACCTAGCCTATATTCTTCCTCTTCCCAAGTTTCTGAGTTTTTCTTTTTATAATCTCTCAAACTCTTTCAACTTCCATTAAACACATTCAAGCTCAAATCTTCATCAATGGCTAGAACTAAAAACGCTGGTGGTAGAAAAGTCCCACGAACCAAAAACCCTTCAACTTCATCTTCACCACCACGATCTTCTTCTCCTCCAAAATCATCATCATCATCATCCTATGAAACTGCATCTGAGTCTTACAAATCCATCCAGGAACGTGAAACCACTCCTGAAATCCAATCAACTCCTGTCACCACTAACATGCAAACTACTGTTGAAAATCCCCAAATTTCTCAAAACTCTCCAAACACTGTTTTCCAACCCTCATCATCTAAATCTCCAGAAAACTCACCCATCAATCTAACTCAAAATCAACCATCACCACCTGTTGATTCACCCAAACACTCATCAGAAGTTGAAGATGTTTCTCCATCTCCTACTACTACAATACCAAGTCCAAAGGACTCTCCACCTGTTCTTGTTAAAATGAAGAAATCCAAGTCTTTTGATTCCTCCAAAATTAGAAGATCATCAAGGATAATGTCTGGTGCTGGCAAGAAACCTGTGGTGGACACCACAGTGCATGTTTTAGACAAATCTGATTCTGAGATTGATCTTTTGGAAAAAGAGATTGATGAGTTTGAACTTGAGCCAGTTACATCCACTAAGTCTGAACCCGTCAAAACCAAGAAATCACCAACTCCAAAGAAGAAGGAAGTTAAGACTGTTGTCAAGGTACCAAGAACAAAGAAGAAGATTGCTGTGAAGAAATCTAAAGAGAAATTGTTACCTGCTCCTCTCATTCAACCTGAAGATGAAGAGATTTTTCAAAAGTATTGGATGACCAAACCTGTAGCTGTGTCAAGATTATATAATTTTGTTGAGCTATCAAGTGGAGGTGTTGATCTAGAAAAATTTGTGGAACCATTTGAGTGGAAAAGTTTCTTTCACATCAAAGAAACTGTTTATCCTTTATTGGTCCAAGCATTCTACTACAATGCTCAAGTCTTCCCAGATAAAGATATGATTACTTCAAACATCAAGGATGTTGAATTAGTGGTAGATCCCTATGTGATTGGAAGCTTAATTGGAATCAAGAGTGAAGGGCTGGAGGTTTATGGAAATGATTGGTATGACCAAGTCAAGATCAGCAAAGAAGAATTGAAGAGGAAAATATTTACTGAAGAAGGAGCTAAGAAGAACTCTCCTCCATCCTCCATGCTGAAAACTGAGTACAAACTCCTCCACAACATGTGTCAACACTCATTTTTCCCTCGTACAGGGAGCAAGGATAAGGTAACTGATCTTGATCTTCTCATGATGTATCACATGGCCAAAGGAGTTAAACTGAATCTCCCATACATTATCCTACACCATATGATTCATGTTGCCACCTCTGGTTAAAAGAAAATTGCACTACCATATGCCATGCTTTTGACTAGGGTGTTTAGGCTTTACTATGCTGATATGAATAATACAATATCTGAAAACAATTATTACACCTTTAGTTTGAAAAATGTGCATCATATGAAGAAAGATGTTGAAACCCCTGCTGTTGATGTTGGAAGTAAAAGAAAAAGAGATGATTTTGAGAAAACAAATTTGAATGTTCTTGCTGATGTCTGATGAAAAATTTAGCAAGTGAACTAAACTCGTCGCAAGTAATAAAATTAATTCGTATCCACAGGGATTGTTTCAATCTCGACAAAACAATTAATTCTACTTTAGGATTTGTAATTAAAATGCAGGGGGGATTTTCAGATTTTTTAGAAATAAAATAACAATAATATAAATTGCAAGAAATTAAATCGGAGACTTTTCAATAGAGAGAAACGACTAGGGGTTGTTTCGAATCCTCTCTGTATTCCTATTTGGTACTCTAGGTTCCAATTCTCAACAATCAAAAGTTAATATTTACGATAATTTAACAAAATAGATTAAGTCCAATTCCTTGGCTCATAATCCCTTTTATCTAATAAAGTACCCTAATTCCTTAGGCGAAACTAATATTATCAAAAGCGTTATAGAACGTTAAATTCTTAATCATATCAACTAACCCTTTATTCCTAAAGCGATTACGATTGACAAACAGTTAATTTAATTCTAGTAATAAGACCTAGGGTCAGTAGTGAATTATTCCTTGAAATCAATTCGATATTGGCCAAATAAAGAAAAGCATTAAACACAAAATTAACTGAATAACTATTAGTTTTAATTGCATAAATAAGAACACGTAGTTACATGGTTCAAATAGTTCAACAGAGAATCATCTACAATCCCTAGTCTTATAAGATTAGTTACTCATAATAATAATTGACATAACAATTAAATTGTTCATAGTAGAAATAAATTGATGATCAATAGTACAACCTTACTCAAAACTTCAAAAGTTGTTCTCTCTGCTGCGTTCCAGGTCTGCGTGATTTTTCTAGGTTAATGACAAAAGTTGCTTTTTATATTTCCAGCATGTGCCAGCCGTTCCACTATTCATGGGCCTTATCTCCTATGTCCTTCTTTGGCTACATGTATGCATCCAATGGCTAAAAGCCTTTCTCACGTGACAAATTCAATTTTTTGCTGATGTCATGTGCTAAATAAAGTATGCAAATCGCGCCCCTATAGAAATTGCATAGTGCCGCGAATATAACAGAAGCTTCAGGCGTGTTTTCACTTCAAAACTTGGAATTTTTTCTAAGTTTTTTTTTCTTCTCTTGATCTTTTAGTCTTCCAACTTTGATAAGTCAATTTTTCTTCGTAATATCTTCACTTTGACCATGTATTACTTTTAAAAACTACTAAAAAGTATTAAAAATATTAATTAAAATTAACTAATGACTGACTGTCATCAATGTCTCTAGAGACCAATTGGAGAATGATCTCCAAACTGGTGAACAAACTCAAAACAGTGGTGATGTTGATCCCACCACTGAGAGTGATAAACTTGTAACCACTGCTGCTACTACTTGTCGCGGTGATTTTCGGACGCCAAGCTATTGGTTAGCTTTGGTTCTCAAAAATTATGATTCACCACCGAACTTTAATTTATCCAAGGGAAGGGGAAAAGATCGAATAAACCCATAATAAAAATTTAGAGATTTAAGGTTCGGGGGTTAGTTATACAAAGGGAAGGTATTAGCATCCTATGTATCCGTAGTACTCTACGGGAACCTCTTGTAAAATATGTATTTTTTTGTGCTAAAAATGTTTTGCTTGTAAAATTTGCTTATAAATGATTGGGTAACGATTAGAGAATTTTTTATTAATTTTGGGATATTCAAAAGAAAAGAAGAAAAAAAAGTTTTATTAATTTTGAATTGGGAAGACGCAAGGTCTTTTGCACTACGTACCCGCGAGGGATCAAAATCTCGTAGTTCGGGGTAAAATTTGTAAAATGATTTGTTTGATTGATTTTAGGAGAAAAGGACGAGTCGTCATCTTAAGTTTAAACTCCTTTTTAATCCGCCACGAACATACTGAAAAGTTTATATCTTTTCCTGCCATATGTCGTGGGAAAATGAATTTCAACTAGAGATGACTCACGTCTAAACTCTCTTGAGAAACAGTTTGAATTTGAAAAGCCAAGCGGCAAAAGATTTGGATTGTTTTTGTATTTTTTAGTCTTTGTGAAAATATTTAAATATGCTTAAGTGTGTTAGGTCGTTTATTGAAAAAAAAAGTTTGAAAAAGGTTTCTCGACGAAAGTCGAAGTTTATTATAAAAGATTTATTTTTTTGAAAATATCTGAATGTTTTTGCTTTTTATTATTTTTTTAGAAAAAATGTATTTTTAGAACGTCGGTTATTCGGATCGCAAGCCATCCGGCAGGAAATCCGAAGTCACCGGAGAGTGAAAAGTCATCCGCCAGACCACTCCTTTTTTCATTCTTTTTATATTTAACAATGATTTTTGTTTCAAGGTCAAAAATAGTGAACAAGCAAAAATGCGCAAAAATAAACATCGTAACACGGGGTTAACGAAACATTTCCTTTTTCCCTTTGGACTTGAACAAATAAAACATACAATAATATTTTTTGCATTTTTGATATTTAAGCAGTAATAAACGAAACAAATAACATGACATATTTTTGACATTTTGATATTTAAACATAGCATATGACACATAAATAATGTACAAAAATAAATAAATTAGATGACAATTGGATATGATAGAACACACACAAATAAAATAATAAAAATAAATAAATAAAATAAATAAATAACGCAGGGGGTGTAAACAGCAAGATATGGGGGGTGTGAATAGCAAAACTTGGACTAGGCCCAGTCCACCAGGCCCACTGCGTGTAAACCAACAAACAAAAAAACAGGGGCCAATCCTGGCCGTCTGATAGATCAGACGGCTCAGATCTGATCACGAAAGGAATGAATCAGGGGTGCCTGATTAACATCAGATGGTTAAGGGCGCGCAGGTGCACGATAAGGTTGTGCACCTGCGCGCACAGGATCAGAGATGGGTATATAAAGTAAAAAAAAAACCTAAAACAATTTCAGTCTTCTTCTTCTCCTGTTTTCGGCCGCCGTCGGACTCCAATCTCTCTCTCACGATTTTCATTTCAATTCAAAAAAACAACCAAAATCAAACATACATAAGAGCAAACCCTAAGCATGAATCTAAGCTCGAAAATCAACAACAACACTTCCCTAGTTTGGATCGGTCAATGCTAACAACAACAAAAGGAAAAAAAATGGAACAAGGATCAACCTTTGTGGTTTTTGTTCTATATTCTTCTTCTTTCTCTGCGTTTCTGTCCTTTTTCTTTTGATTTCGTTTCTTCTTTCTCTGTTCTCAGCCTCGTTTCGGTTCGTTCGGATGGTTTGGACTTGGTTTAGTTTTGTGTTCTGGTTTGATTTGGATTTGGATTCGTTGATGAAACTTTGATGATAATGATGAGGGTTTATGGATTATGACGAAAGAGATGATGTTGTTTCTGGGTTTTTAATTCTGGATTTGATTTCTGATTTTGTGTTGAGAAGATGATGGTTTTTTTTTTTGAACGAAGATGATGTTATGATTTTGTTCTATTTTTTTTTTGTCTCTGTTTTTTTTAATTCTGGATTTTTGATTGGAAAAGGATGAAGCTGCGGCTGCCTCTCAAAAGATCCCCCCCTGTCTGAGTTTTTGTTCTGCTTTATAGCCCAGCAAATTTTAGGGTTTGGATGATTGAGGAAATGCAGAGATGTGCTTTGCTGAGTTGAAATGGGATCTTCCTTTTTGGGGAAGAAGACATATCTGTGAATTGCTGGAACTGTGACCTCAAGGACAGTAAAACGTGACCTTCATTTTTTTGATTTTCTTAATTAAAATTTTTTTTTTAAAAAAAACAGAAAAAGGAATCAAAACTAATAAATAAATAATAATAATAATAATAAAACTGAATAAAAACTAAAAAAATAATAAAAATTAAAAAAGCAAAATAATAATAATAGTAATATAAATATATAAATAATAAATGAACACAAAATGAGGTATTTTAAAATACCTCTCTGCCGAAATTTCGTTTGAAAAAAGCGAAGTAAATCTCGGACGAAAATGCATGACATATGGACATGAGGTGGGATCTTAGGTCAAAAATTGGGGTATGACAGATGCCCCTATTTAAGTTTCTTCATCCGGAGAGATGAAGACTGAAATCTTCATCTCGACGAGATTGAAGGGACTTAAATACATAATACACAATTTTGGACCTAAGATGTCGAGAATGCTTATGATGCAAATGCAAATGCAAGTATAAGACTTTGAATCTTTTGAGAAAGTGGAATCACAAGAGACAAACTTTTATTACTAGGGGACAGAGACATTTACAGGTGAGCAACAAAAAGTGACCCGACTGAGGGAGGAAAACAATGATAGAGAGAGGAAAATAATCCAACTCCACTTGTGAAACAATGTAGTTTTACTGGGATAAGTTACTTTCCATCATATGGATAGTTTAACAAAGGTAAATGGAAAAAAAAAATGAGACACTGTCTACTATCGCCTGGATAGCTTAAAAAAAAGACGAGTGAAGAATGATGAGACACTGTCTACTATCGCCTGGATAGCTTAATGAAAGACGAGTGGCGAATAATGAAGCACTGTCTACTATCGCCTGGATAGCTTAATAAAAGACGAGTGAAGAATAATGAGACACTGTCTACTATCGCCTGGATAGCTTAATAAAAGACGAGTGAAGAATAATGAGACACTGTCTACTATCGCCTGGATAGCTTAAAAAAGACGAGTGACGAATAATGAAGCACTGTCTACTATCGCCTGGATAGCTTAATAAAAGACAAGTGAAGAATAATGAGACACTGTCTACTATCGCCTGGATAGCTTAAAAAAGACGAGTGACGAATAATGAAGCACTGTCTACTATCGCCTGGATAGCTTAATAAAAGACGAGTGAAGAATAATGAGACACTGTCTACTATCGCCTGGATAGCTTAAAAAAGACGAGTGACGAATAATGAAGCACTGTCTACTATCGCCTGGATAGCTTAATAAAAGACGAGTGAAGAATAATGAGACACTGTCTACTATCGCCTGGATAGCTTAAAAAAGACGAGTGACGAATAATGAAGCACTGTCTACTATCGCCTGGATAGCTTAATAAAAGACGAGTGACGAATGAAGAGACAACTGATATGAGTAGTAGCCATGCGTGTATTATGGGAATATATATGTGTTATGTTTGTATGCATGTTATGTATGTGTGTGCTGACAAAACTAATTGGACAAACACGACTGAGGGTAAACCAACATCGCAGTACGTTCAAATACTCGGCCAGACTTAACAAGGTGTATACATCACTTGAGATGGACCAGAGACACTGATTGAAGAAGTCTGATTATGAAACTCAAACCTTTTTAGGGAGGACAAGTCTTACAGGGGAAAGACCTGATATTGGTCTGAAGTCACCATTTGGAACTAGGTGAGGAAATTCTTTTTAACTGTACATATCCCCTTTTGTTTTCATCATTTGAAGAAAATGTGTTTGTAATTTCCCCTCTCCCCCCCTTTTTTTTAAAAGAGTGCAAATATTGCGTATATTTTTTTCTTTCTCTGTTTTTTTTTTAAAAAAACTTTTGTTCCAAACATTACCATTATAAAAAAGAAGTTATGCAAAACAACAATAAACAAGAATTCCAAATGAATAGGAAAGGCTCAAATTTCATTAATTGAATGGTAGCTTGCAAAAAGCGTGCCCCATGGGTCATTACAAAAAGTTGGAAAATGGTAAATACATGGAAAAGGCTACATTGTTACACGATAACCACTATTCTCTCTAGCAACTTTGGGTTCCAACTGTGTTTTGAGCTTTCTTAGATTGAAGATTGCCGACTCTTTAGTAGTTATATCGAATGCTCCGAAGCAGACGAGTTTAAACCGATGCAGCTATTCTGTCAGAATCCTTAATTTTTGCCTAGATTGCCTTTTCAGGTTTTCAATCTACCAGGATAATCTTTTATTTTTTTATGTCTCTAATTTTTGCCTGGGCCGCCCTTTCGGGTTTTCGGTCCACCGAGACGCTCATTTTTGCTTAAGCCGCCCTTCCGGGTTTTCGACTTAACGAGCTTTTCTTTATTATTAGACAAAATATTTCTTGACTGCATCGGCATTCACAGGGCGTGGGAGCTCATCACCATCCATAGTTGCAAGTGTCATAGCGCCACCGGAGAAAGCTCTCTTAACAACGTATGGGCCTTCATAGTTAGGGGTCCACTTGCCCCTAGAATCTGGTTGGAAAGATAGAATCTTTTTGAGTACGAGGTCCCCTTCTTTGAACTCACGGGGTCGAACCTTCCTATCAAAAGCTTGTTTCATCCTTTTTTGATACAACTGACCATGGGACAGGGCGGTCATGCGTTTCTCCTCAATTAGATTCAACTGGTCATATCTACTTTGACACCATTCAGCCTCAGACAATTTGGCTTCCATCAGAACTCTCATTGACGGAATCTCGACCTCTACGGGTAACACTGCTTCCATGCCATATACGAGAGAGAAAGGGGTTGCCCCTGTTGAAGTGCGGACCGAGGTGCGATACCCGTGCAAGGCAAATGGTAACATCTCATGCCAATCCTTATAAGTAACAACCATTTTCTGAACGATCTTCTTGATATTCTTATTTGCAGCCTCAACAGCGCCATTCATTTTGGGTCTGTATGGAGAAGAATTATGATGTTCAATCTTGAAGTCATCACACAATTCTTTCATCATCTTGTTATTCAGGTTTGACCCATTGTCCGTGATGATCCTGCTTGGGACGCCGTACCGGCAAATGAGTTGATTCTTGATAAACTTGACTACCACTTGTCTGGTTACATTCACGTATGATGCTGCTTCGACCCACTTGGTGAAATAGTCGATGGCCACCAGGATGAAGCGGTGTCCGTTTGAAGCTTTTGGCTCAATCATACCAATCATGTCGATACCCCACATAGAGAAGGGCCATGGAGAAGAAAGAACATTGAGCAGAGTTGGTGGCACATGTATCTTGTCAGCGTAAATCTGGCATTTGTGGCATACCCTTACATGTTTGCAGCAATCAGATTCCATTGTCATCCAATAGTAGCCGACCCTTAACATTTTCTTAGCCATTGCATGTCCATTAGAATGAGTGCCAAAAGACCCTTCATGCACTTCATTCATTAACATTTCTGCTTCGAGTTTATCCACACACCTGAGAAGGACCATGTCAAAGTTTCTTTTGTACAATACGCCCTCATTCAGGAAGAAATTGCCAGACAACCTTCTCAAGGTCTTCTTATCTTTGTTGGATGCTCCAAGTGGATACTCCTGACTTTGAAGGAACTGTTTAATGTCGTGAAACCACGGTTTGTTGTCTGCGACCTCTTCAATGGCAAACACATGAGCAGGTCTTTCGAGACGCCTAATGCTGATCCGAGGCATGTCATTCCAACGACTCACTTCAAACATGGAAGATAGGGTGGCTAAGGCATCTGCCATTTGGTTTTCCTCCCGGGGGATGTGATGCAGTTCCACCTTATTGAAGAAAGTGAGAAGGCGCCTCGCATAGTCTTTGTAAGGGACCAGGCCTTGATGACGAGTTTCCCATTCTCCTTTGATCTGATTAATCACAAGGGCTGAATCTCCATATATGTCGAGGACTTTGATCCTTAGGTCAATGGCTTCTTCAATCCCCATGATGCAAGCTTCATATTCTGCGATGTTGTTTGTACAATCGAATAACAATCTAGCAGAAAAAGGGATGTGGGTGCCTTTGGGAGTGATGATGACTGCCCCTATTCCATTACCATATGCGTTAACAGCTCCATCGAATATCAAACCCCATCTGGATTCAGGGTCCGGACCCTCTTCAGGTAAAGGTTCCTCACAGTCTTTCATCTTTAAATACATGATCTCTTCGTCAGGAAAGTCAAACTTGATAGATTGATAGTCGTCAATGGGCTGGTGAGCCAGATGATCAGCGATAATGCTTCCTTTGATTGCCTTCTGGGTACGGTACTCAATGTCGTACTCGGACAACAACATCTGCCAACGGGCAATCCTCCCGGTTAGAGCAGGCTTCTCGAAGATATATTTGATCGGATCCATTCTTGATATCAACCAGGTAGTATGATTAATCATATACTGGCGGAGGCGTTTGGCAGCCCATGCTAAAGCACAACAGGTCTTTTCAAGCATAGAGTATCGAGACTCACAATCCGTGAATTTCTTACTCAAATAGTAAATGGCATGCTCCTTTCTTCCGGTTTCATCTTGCTGACCAAGTACACAACCCATTGAATCATCTAACACTGTTAGGTACATGATTAGTGGCCTGCCTTCGACTGGAGGGACCAAGATTGGGGGCTCTAGCAAATATTCTTTGATATTATCGAACGCTTTCTGACAATCCTCGGTCCAAGTAATCCCTTGATCTTTGCGGAGAAGTTTGAATATTGGCCCGCAAGTAGCAGTCATATGAGAGACAAATCTGGAGATGTAATTCAATCGTCCAAGAAAGCCTCTTACTTGCTTTTCGGTCCTCGGAGCAGGCATCTCTCGAATAGCTCTGACTTTGTCTGGGTCTACTTCAATACCTTTTTGGCTGATAATGAAGCCTAAAAGTTTTCCTGACCGGACACCAAAGGTACACTTATTAGGGTTCAAACGAAGCCGATACTTTCGCAACCGCAAGAACAATTTTAAGAGATGCCCGACATGCTCTTCTTCAGTTCTAGACTTAGCGATCATATCATCCACATAAACCTCAATCTCTTTATGCATCATATCATGAAAGAGAGTAGTCATGGCTCTTTGATAAGTAGCTCCCGCATTCTTCAATCCAAACGGCATCACCTTATAGCAAAAGGTCCCCCATGGTGTGATGAAAGACGTCTTTTCTCTATCCTCGGGTGCCATCTTGATTTGATTATATCCGGAGAATCCGTCCATGAAGGAGAAAACATTGAACTTTGCCGTATTGTCGACCAACATATCGATATGTGGCAATGGGAAATCATCTTTCGGACTGGCCTTGTTTAGGTCTCGGTAATCGACACACATCCTAACCTTACCATCCTTCTTTGGAACTGGTACTATGTTGGCCAACCATTGAGGGTATTCAGCTGTAACAAGAAAACCTGCATCAATCTGCTTCTGGACTTCCTCCTTGATTTTGACCGCTAAGTCGGGATAGGTCCTTCTCAACTTCTGTTTGACTGGTAGGCATTCAGGCTTCAGTGGTAAGTGATGTTCCACGATGTCAGTATCCAATCCTGGCATGTCTTGATATGACCAAGCAAACACGTCGACATATTCTTTGAGAAGCTCCGTCAATCTGCTCTTGACGTCCTCATCTAGTAGTGCCCCAATCCTGACTTCCTTCTTATCTTCTTCAGAGCCCAAATTAATCGTTTCCAATGGCTCTTTGTGAGGCTGAATGACTTTTTCTTCATGCTCAAGTAAGCGAGAAATCTCATCTGGAATTCCTTCATCACCCTCGTCTTCGGCTTCGAACACAGGAAACTCAAAGTTGGGGGAGGGCATAGGGTTATTTTGTTCAATGGGGTCATTGATGGTTAATCTGCACATGTGATTTATGCTTGATTTTAGAATGCATATGATAAAGACGTGTAAAAAAATGTATATATTTTTTTTTTTTTTTTTTTTTTTTAAAAAAAGGAGTGTTTCTTTTTTCTTTTTTTTTTAGTGTTTTTTTTTTTTACCATTTTCCAGAAAAAGCACAAAAGTAAAAAAAAAGACAGATGGAATGGAAGTCAAAACGACATTTTTATTGATTGATAATATTTGAAACAGGAATGCCCTACACATGGTTCACTCTTGCCTTGGGCAGAACAAGAGGAATTATTTAAAAAGTGCCCTAACACAAGTTCACTTTCGTCTTGGGCAGAACGAAAGGATTTTTTTTGAAAGGAGACAAACAAACACATTACTTAGACAAATGAGTAACGGAGGGGACGTCGACAGCTATCCAATTGTGGCAAACCACCCCTCTTGTGACGAAGCTTGGCAAATCTTCCTCGGTACCGTCTTCGGTAATGGCATCGACTTCTGGAGATGGAGGGGGGATGAACCCAGCACTATAGAAGATGTCTTCAATTGGTTTGGTGGCAGCATTTGGGTTGGCAGCTTTTGCAGATGGTGGAGAGAAACCCAACCCTTCTCGCAACTTGTTTTCCGGTAGTGTCAGAACTTGTCCCCAACCGGTCGATGAGCCACTCTGAACTATTTCTCGTGCATCCTTTAATGACGCCATGGGTCCCTTATTCTTCTTGGTGCCCTCATCATCTAAAGAAAGATTTTGAAATTGGGTCTCAACAACATTGAGATCATCTTCAATAATGGCACTAGCTTCTGGGTGAATGAACCCTGCACTGTGGAAAGTATCTTCAATCGGTCTGATGACGACATTCGGCCTAGCAGATGAAAGAGAGAAACCCAATCCTTCGCGATGCTTATTTTCTGGCAAAATCACAACTTGTCCCCAACCTGCAGACAACCCATCACGAACCACTTCTTGTGCGTCTCTCAAGGAGGAAATTGACGCCATATTCTTCTTGGCATGCTTATCATTTAAGGAGAGACTTTGGGAATGCATTCCACCGACATTAGAAACATCTTCAATAATGACATTAACTTCTGGTAAGGAAGGGTGAATGAACCCAGCACTGTAGAAAGTATCTTCAATTGGTCCGTTGACAACATTCCGCTTGGGAGCCCTTGTAGATGAAGGAGAGAAGCCCACCCCTTCACGATACTTGTTCTCTGGCAAAGTCACGACTTGTCCCCAACCTGCAGACAACCCATTTTGAACCACCTCTTGTGCATCCTTAAAGGAAGAAATGGATGTCACATTCTTCTTGGTGTTCTTATCATCTAATGAGAGACCTTGGAATTGCGTTCCATCAACATCACTAGCACTGATGAAAGAGAAAGACGACAAATGGCTCACCAACAAAGCTTGCTCACCACCTACAATTACCAACTTTCCATTCTTCACAAATTTCAGCTTTTGGTGAAGCGTAGACGTTACTGCTCCTGCGTCATGAATCCATGGTCGGCCCAACAAACAACTGTACGCGGCCTGGATATCCATCACTTGAAAAGTAATCTGGAACAAGTGTGGCCCGATCATCATGGGTAAGTCGACCTCTCCAATGACAGGCTTCTTTGAGCCATCAAAAGCTTTGACCACTACTCCACTGTGCCTCATCGGGGCCCCTTGGTAAGAGAGTCGAGCAAGAGTTGCTTTAGGCATCACATTCAGAGACGAGCCAGTGTCTACAAGCACATTTGACAATGCATCAGAATTACAATTCATGGATATGTGCAAGGCAAGGTTGTGATTCTTTCCTTCCTCTGGCAGTTCTTCGTCACTGAAACTCAAGTTATTGCAAGCAGTGATATTTCCCACTATTCCACCGAACTGGCAAACTGACACATCATGGTCCACGAAAGCTTGGTCCAAAACCTTCATTAAAGCCTCCCTATGGGCATCAGAGTTCAACAGCAAAGATAACACAGATATTTTCGAAGGGGTTTGCATCAATTGGTCAACCACCTTGTACTCGCTCTTCTTTATCAGCTCTAAGATCTCATTGAAATCCGAATCGGGTTTAGTCCCACTGGACTGGCCTTTGCCTTTATTCAAATCTGGACTCGAAACACGAACTTCTTCCCGTACCTCCTTACTCACTAGATCTTCAGACTTCTTCTGGACCATTGAGGGAAATACTCGGCCACTTCTTGTGATTCTACTCACTTCGGCGATGTTGACCGAAGGTGGCAAAGCAGGTATGGGAACCTCGTGCCCATTTTCTATCATTGTGGCGTTGTATTTGTAAGGTATAGCCTTTTCAGAAATGTAAGGCATCGGTCCCGGTAAGGAAATCACCAATGGAGTGACGATAGATCGTTGACTGTTGTAGGCCACTTCTATATGCTCGGGAATGTCAAACTCTGGTATTATAACAAATACCTCATCATTGCCATCATTTGGATTTTCATCCTCATTCCTTTTATAAGTGACTTGAAGCTCTCTTCTATCCAGCATACTTTGTATATCAGTCCTCACCTGTTGACAACCTCGCGGATTGTTGGGGCAGATCGGACAAGCCTCATGATCATGTTTGAAGAAAAAAAACTTACACAAATTCTTGTGAGTTTGGACCAATGGTTCTCGGATATGCCGAATGTCAAAAACCTGAAATTTCCCCGGACACCCAAACACCATGTTGACAGATGCCCCATGATTTGGTAATGGGTTGTTTTGAACATTCGGATTTACGTCCTTGAAGGACAAGACATTTGCTCGGATTAACCTTTGGACTTCAGATTTCAAAGCAAAGCAATGCTCAATGTCGTGACCCGGTGCTCCTTGGTGAAAGGCACACGAGAGATCAGCTCTATACCACCGTGGTAAACTTTCAGGAATTGGAGGAGGAGGTCTAGTTTGCACCAAATTCTTCCCGAGTAGGGCAGGAAGTAACTCTGCATACTTCATAGGGATTGGATCAAATTGTTGTGGTGGCCTCTGAGCACGATTTTGCTGGGCATACTGTGGCGGGATTTGTTGTTGATATTGCTGTTGATATGGTTGTTGATATTGTTGCTGAGGTTTTTGCTGAAATTGGGGCCGATAACCGGGACTCTGGGAAACAGTGGCAACATGTTGGTATCCTGCATACCGTTGCTGAGGTCGCCCATGGGCCACCATACTGACTTCCTGTTCCTTTTTCCTTTGAAAGTTGTTCCCAAACTTCTTCACGGGGCTAGTTGGGACATTCTCCTTAACCAATCGTCCTTGTCGGACTCCTTCTTCGAGGCGCACGCCTATGTTTACCAACTCGGTGAAATCATTGGTAGGGCTAGCAATCATTCTTTCATAGTAAAAAGGGCCGAGTGTATTCAGAAAAATTCTGGCCATTTCATCCTCGTCTTTGAGTGAGTTAACTTGAGCAGCAACTTCCCTCCATCTTTGTGCGTACTCTTTGAAGGTTTCCTTATCTTTTTGTGACATGGCTTGGAGTTGGTCTCTATTCGGGGCCATATCCAGGTTATACTTGTATTGGCGAACAAAGGCCTCACCCAAATCATTGAATGTCCGAATTTTCACACTGTCTAGGCTCATATACCACTTCAGGGCGGCACCCGTCAAACTATCCTGAAAGTAATGAATCAATAGTTGATCGTTGTCGGTCTGAGTAGACATTTTTCGAGCGTACATCACAAGGTGGCTTTGGGGACAAGTATTCCCTTTGTACTTCTCGAAATCAGGAACCTTAAACTTAGCTGGGATTTGGACATTTGGCACTAGACATAAATCATGAGCATTTTTCCCAAACAGGTCCTTCCCCCGGAGAGCTTTGATTTCCCGCTGCATATCGTCAAATTTCTCCAAGATCTCGTCCATTTGACTATATCCCCTCACGTTCTCCGCATGGTAGATGGGTTCGTTGTCGTGTGGGGTAACATGAATCAACGGGCTTGTAACAACCGTCGTAGGTTGTGGGACAGGGACATGAATTTGAGGAAGTGGGGTTCCTGATCGAGGCACCGGAATTGCATGTTGAATAGTGGGAGTCGGGATTTCGGTAGCGCCCGGGTGACCTCCTCCATTGAAGTTCAAAGGCATGCCCCAAGGATATCCTTCAGGCATATTCTGTTGAGGCGTGCTACCATGTGTTGCTGGGATTGGGGTTGAGACAATTTCTGAGATCACCGGTGCTTGGGGAGTCGGTGGTCTATTCTGCGCTGCCACTAGTGCTTCTACCAAGGCATTCACCCTATCCAATTCTGCCCTGAATGTTGTTACTTGCTCGTGAAGCTGTGCGTTCTCTTGTTCCAAAGCGTCCATCCTCTTTCTTCTTAGCCGAGTATTGTGCGCGCGAGTTGGTTTCGGACGCGGTAGTCGGGCCACTTTGGGAAGAGACCGGTCGACGAACTCCCTTTTGAGAAAGACAGGAATCAGTTTTTTTTTGAACTTTATGCATGTATGCATGTAAATATGAACATATGTATGCATGATAAAAAGAAAAATTTTATTCGTATTTTACTTTGAGGGGAATACATAAGCGAACAATTATTAAAGGCTTTTGAAAGAAATAAAGCAACAAAAGTATAAGATCCACCGATAAGGTTCAACATTGATTTCATGATACTCGAGATACAAAGCACAAATTCCTTCATAAAGTTTAACTTTGACTGCAAAATATTTAGAAATACAAATCACAATTTCCTCTCATGGAATTATAACAAAATATTCAAAACATGCGTTACAAGTTTCCAACATAAAGTTTAATCATTACAAATCACGAATCAACATTAAATGCTTTCTTAGCCTCGGCCAATTCTTCCTTGTAATACTCCACCATTTCCTTGCAATACTCCATGAACTTTTTGATGTCTGAAGGAACTTCGTGGTAAGACATGGCTATCTCGGCCTTTGCTAGCTTTTTTGGAAGATTTTCGATGACCATGTTTGAGAAAGCGGCCAATTTTGCAAATTCATCTCTCCACCTATCTGAATCACCCCACACCAACTCAAGTACCATTCCACGTTGAGCCATCTTGGTATTCACCTCTTCGAGTTCTTCATTCAAGCGTGCAACCCGTTCTTCATACACCCTAAGAATGTGTTCGATTTCAGCTTGGATATGTTCACACCTTTCTCTTTCTTGGAAGTAAAGATTTTCAAACTCTTGCTTTCGACCAACTTCTAAACGTAGCTGTTCTTCGAACTCTTGGTTTTTCTGGGCGAGGACTCTTTCCATGTTAGCTTGGAGGTGCTCTCGCCTTGCCTTTTCTTGGGTGTATAGTCCTTCAAACTCTTGACTTTGGTTACCCTCGTGACGCCATTGTTTCTTAATCTTCTTGGTCTCTTCAACTTGCTCTAGGTATCTTAATCTCCATTTCTTTTGAGAAGCAGTGGCCGACTGTCCGAATTCTTTTACTTTTCCATAGGACTGTTTGAGCCTTTCTATCTCCTCATCCTTGGCAATGAGATTTTCTCTTGCGCTGAGCATACCATCCCCGATCTTTTCTCTTTTATCCTCAGACTCTTTTAAACTTTTCTGACTTTCTTGCAAGACCCCTTCTTGGTACTTTAGATCTCTTTCCAACCTTGCTCTTCTTCCCTCGACTTGCAAGTACTTCGATTCCCACTCTTCATTTTTCTTTTGGAGTTCTGAAATCTTGGCTTTCAACTCTTCAGCCTCCTCAATAGGAACCATAGTGATTGGTTCGGGTGACAAAGGTCTGACTACCATATCGAAAGGTAATCGATTAGCTTCAACTCTGTCCCGCACCCATTGAGTGTAGAGTGGCTTGGCTATGCAATTCTTTTTGGTCCAAGGTTTCTTGTGTATTTGTCCCCAAGCTCTTCTGATTTTCCTTAGCAATGCGGGGTTTTCCTCTCCCTCTTTCAAGATAAATTCCTCCAACAAACTATTGTCTGGTTTATCCTCCATTGGATACCCTAGTTGTCGAAACGCGAGGACGGGATTATAGTTAATGCACCCTCGAGTTCCCACAAGAGGTACGTTGGGAAAGTCGCCGCAACTGAGGATGATTTCTGTACCATCTAACTCTCGAGAATACCAAAAAATATCTTTTTCGGTGAGAGCCATCATCCTTTGATGCCATTTTAAACCGGCGGGATTTGACGCAAAAGAATCTTTCCTTGGTAGGTGAGACGTTAGCCACTCTTGTAGTAAGGGAACACAACAGAATAACATACCCTTCCTTCGCCCTTCATATTTGATATGGAGGGAATAATAAAGATCGGCTAGTAAGGCGGAGACAGGGTTCCCGGCTATGAATACTCCGATGGCGGAAAAGTCCACAAAATTCTCAACGTCGGGAAACAGCACTAATCCGTATACCAAGAGAGCCAGCACCGCATTAAATGGTTTCCAATCCTTCTTTTCCAACAGAGCTTGAGCTTTCGTTTCCAACACACCTCTCGAGAATCCTTTGGAAACTCCCTTCCTATCATTCTTCTTGTCTTCTAGCCATGATGATACCTCGTCGCTTGTAAGATGAAGAGCTTTGGCAATTTCCTTCATAGGAGGTTCCTCTCCTAAACCCACATAAGGCCCGTGGTCTTCTAGATTACAACCCAGGATCTTGGCGAATTCTTCTAGTGTGGGGGCCAACTGAAAGTCTTGAAAAGTGAAACATCGGAGTGGCGGATCATAGAAATGAGCTAGGGTGGTTAGCGCCATATCGTCTATCTCTACATGCAGCAAATTGAGTATCAACCCATAATCTAACTCAAAATGTTTCTTGGCGATTGACGTCATCCCCTCACTCAACCCCTTGAGGCTTTCCACTTGTGGTTTCTTGACTTTGAGTGTGGGTGTGTGTCTTCTTGTTGAAGCCATATTTCTTCCTCTTTTTTTGAGCTTTTTAATCAATTGTTCACTCAAGTCCCCTATAAAGCAAAATGTACATGCAAAAATTATTTTCATGAATGCAAATGTTATGGTATGGAAGGATATGATCCGGAATATTTTTGAATACTAGTTACATGGTACTAATTTAAAAGTTTTCCAAACTACCGCCCCTCACATGTAGATTCTAGGCTTCGTAATGGTTCCTAAAATCATTGATCTTACTTGAAAGTATCACAGCCATTGCAAATCCTCACAAGACTGTAACACTTCCAAGGGATCTCTTTTAGGTGTGGCTTTCACGTCAACCCTACGAGGTATCCACCAAGAAGGTCAACACTTGACCACCAATTAGGGTTCTAAACAGAGGTCCCTAATAACACGTTTCGAGGTTCTAGACTGGTTTAAAAGGTCCCTAGAGTCATGGATCCAACGAGAAAATATCATCGCCATTGCAAATCCTCGCAAGACAACAATATTCTCAAGAGGGTCTACTCTAGGCGTGGTTTTCATGTTAACCCTACAAGGTATCCACCAAGAAGGCCAACACTCGACCACTAACTTATCCTAAGTTTTTGCTCAAATCCGGGTAGAGGACTTTTCTCTCATAAATATCAAACCCAAACATACAAGCATAATAAAGCAATATAAAATATACAAGAAAAATAAAAAGCACAAATATAACATAGATACAAGTTAGGCTCAACCCTCTTGGGGAGTCCCCAGTGAAGTCGCCATTTCTGTCGCGGTGATTTTCGGACGCCAAGCTATTGGTTAGCTTTGGTTCTCAAAAATTATGATTCACCACCGAACTTTAATTTATCCAAGGGAAGGGGAAAAGATCGAATAAACCCATAATAAAAATTTAGAGATTTAAGGTTCGGGGGTTAGTTATACAAAGGGAAGGTATTAGCATCCTATGTATCCGTAGTACTCTACGGGAACCTCTTGTAAAATATGTATTTTTTTGTGCTAAAAATGTTTTGCTTGTAAAATTTGCTTATAAATGATTGGGTAACGATTAGAGAATTTTTTATTAATTTTGGGATATTCAAAAGAAAAGAAGAAAAAAAAGTTTTATTAATTTTGAATTGGGAAGACGCAAGGTCTTTTGCACTACGTACCCGCGAGGGATCAAAATCTCGTAGTTCGGGGTAAAATTTGTAAAATGATTTGTTTGATTGATTTTAGGAGAAAAGGACGAGTCGTCATCTTAAGTTTAAACTCCTTTTTAATCCGCCACGAACATACTGAAAAGTTTATATCTTTTCCTGCCATATGTCGTGGGAAAATGAATTTCAACTAGAGATGACTCACGTCTAAACTCTCTTGAGAAACAGTTTGAATTTGAAAAGCCAAGCGGCAAAAGATTTGGATTGTTTTTGTATTTTTTAGTCTTTGTGAAAATATTTAAATATGCTTAAGTGTGTTAGGTCGTTTATTGAAAAAAAAAGTTTGAAAAAGGTTTCTCGACGAAAGTCGAAGTTTATTATAAAAGATTTATTTTTTTGAAAATATCTGAATGTTTTTGCTTTTTATTATTTTTTTAGAAAAAATGTATTTTTAGAACGTCGGTTATTCGGATCGCAAGCCATCCGGCAGGAAATCCGAAGTCACCGGAGAGTGAAAAGTCATCCGCCAGACCACTCCTTTTTTCATTCTTTTTATATTTAACAATGATTTTTGTTTCAAGGTCAAAAATAGTGAACAAGCAAAAATGCGCAAAAATAAACATCGTAACACGGGGTTAACGAAACATTTCCTTTTTCCCTTTGGACTTGAACAAATAAAACATACAATAATATTTTTTGCATTTTTGATATTTAAGCAGTAATAAACGAAACAAATAACATGACATATTTTTGACATTTTGATATTTAAACATAGCATATGACACATAAATAATGTACAAAAATAAATAAATTAGATGACAATTGGATATGATAGAACACACACAAATAAAATAATAAAAATAAATAAATAAAATAAATAAATAACGCAGGGGGTGTAAACAGCAAGATATGGGGGGTGTGAATAGCAAAACTTGGACTAGGCCCAGTCCACCAGGCCCACTGCGTGTAAACCAACAAACAAAAAAACAGGGGCCAATCCTGGCCGTCTGATAGATCAGACGGCTCAGATCTGATCACGAAAGGAATGAATCAGGGGTGCCTGATTAACATCAGATGGTTAAGGGCGCGCAGGTGCACGATAAGGTTGTGCACCTGCGCGCACAGGATCAGAGATGGGTATATAAAGTAAAAAAAAAACCTAAAACAATTTCAGTCTTCTTCTTCTCCTGTTTTCGGCCGCCGTCGGACTCCAATCTCTCTCTCACGATTTTCATTTCAATTCAAAAAAACAACCAAAATCAAACATACATAAGAGCAAACCCTAAGCATGAATCTAAGCTCGAAAATCAACAACAACACTTCCCTAGTTTGGATCGGTCAATGCTAACAACAACAAAAGGAAAAAAAATGGAACAAGGATCAACCTTTGTGGTTTTTGTTCTATATTCTTCTTCTTTCTCTGCGTTTCTGTCCTTTTTCTTTTGATTTCGTTTCTTCTTTCTCTGTTCTCAGCCTCGTTTCGGTTCGTTCGGATGGTTTGGACTTGGTTTAGTTTTGTGTTCTGGTTTGATTTGGATTTGGATTCGTTGATGAAACTTTGATGATAATGATGAGGGTTTATGGATTATGACGAAAGAGATGATGTTGTTTCTGGGTTTTTAATTCTGGATTTGATTTCTGATTTTGTGTTGAGAAGATGATGGTTTTTTTTTTTGAACGAAGATGATGTTATGATTTTGTTCTATTTTTTTTTTGTCTCTGTTTTTTTTAATTCTGGATTTTTGATTGGAAAAGGATGAAGCTGCGGCTGCCTCTCAAAAGATCCCCCCCTGTCTGAGTTTTTGTTCTGCTTTATAGCCCAGCAAATTTTAGGGTTTGGATGATTGAGGAAATGCAGAGATGTGCTTTGCTGAGTTGAAATGGGATCTTCCTTTTTGGGGAAGAAGACATATCTGTGAATTGCTGGAACTGTGACCTCAAGGACAGTAAAACGTGACCTTCATTTTTTTGATTTTCTTAATTAAAATTTTTTTTTTAAAAAAAAACAGAAAAAGGAATCAAAACTAATAAATAAATAATAATAATAATAATAAAACTGAATAAAAACTAAAAAAATAATAAAAATTAAAAAAGCAAAATAATAATAATAGTAATATAAATATATAAATAATAAATGAACACAAAATGAGGTATTTTAAAATACCTCTCTGCCGAAATTTCGTTTGAAAAAAGCGAAGTAAATCTCGGACGAAAATGCATGACATATGGACATGAGGTGGGATCTTAGGTCAAAAATTGGGGTATGACACTACTCTTCGAGGTTTTAAACCTGTGTCTGCCCCACAAAATACCACCATGTTTTCACCTTTAATGACATCAAGCCAAGGAAGTTTGTCTTCCTTTTGCACTTCTGAATTCATAAGAAACATTCTCACATCTGACACCCCTGAAATTTCCACCATTCCTATTCCAAAACCTACTGATAGTACTTTGCCATCCATACCATCTTCATTTGCTACTTTTGATTCTTTTTGCTCATCTGTTAATGCTACAAATGCTGGAACTCAACAATTAGTGTTTGAGGGAAATGTCAACTTTGACTTTCCTGGCCCTTCAAGGCCCACCAAACGCTTTAGGCTTGAAACTGATATGGAGCAAATGAGAAAAGACCTGGATAATGTGATTAAAGGCATGTCTGTTCAGCACTCCATGATGAATCACTTGATTTTGGAATCTAAAACTTTAAGGGATTGGTTTACCACTGTTGTGTGTCCTCAACTCCACATTCCACCACCTCCTGAAATTGAAACTCCACAGTTTGACTCATTTCCTGCTTCAAATGACAAATCTGATGAGGATGATTGTCCTACTACTTCAACTGCTCCTGATGGAGCAAATGTCTGATAAACTTTGCTTGTGTTTGCTCCTGGATTACCCTTTTCAATGATGACAAAGGGGGAGAATGATTTGATAGATCAAGGGGGAGCTCAATGATGTTTTGAAATACAAGCCTGTTTGTTGTTGCTTTGGATATTTGATGTTTATGCTATGAACTCTGTTTTTAATTATCCTGTTTAGTATTTAGATATTTTGGGAAGTTTCTTTTGATGTTATATGAACTTCTCCTACTATGTATGTGTTGTCTAAACCAGGATCTGTTTGTTTAAATTTGCTTTTGATGCATGTTTGAATCTTTTTGTATTAATCATGAGCTGTCAACTGTGTTTGGATGCTCACATATGTGAGATTGATGATTAATGTTCTCTGTTGATTCAAATTTTATTTGTGTTACTCAATTCTTTTAAAGTCATAAGCATGATCATTTTGGAAATTGAATGCTTGAATTGAGGGGGAGCTTACAAATTAAAAACACTAGACATTTTATTTCAAGCACTTTGAATTTTGATTAAAATTAGAATTCCATCTCAAAACACAATTCAAGAAGTTTGTCATCATCAAAAAGGGGGAGATTGTTGAGGCAAAATCCCTAATTGATGTTTTAAAGATAACAAACCTCTTAATTATTTTTTAGTGTAATTCTAATCTTTTTGGTATCTAACAAGTGCTCTTGAGTGTTTTTATTAAGTTAGGAACAATTGAGCTATTTAGATCAAATATCATGTTTTTATTATGATAAAAACAAAAGCTTGGAGAACGGTCTCTGATTGATCTCTGAGACCTGCGCAAACATCATTTTCACACAATCAATGCAAAAGGACTTATGGATAAGTCAACTATGTACAAGACAAATGATCACTTTTCTCTTGGGCCTCTCTCACGAATTATCTACACGTACAAGAGATCATTTAAGGCAAAGGTTTCTCTCATGAATAGAGAACTTACTTCTTTTATCAAGTTCTATGATTTAACCATGTGAAGATTGAGCATGTGACACAAGGATATTTTTATACTCAATTAATGGAACTGATCTTATATGGACCATGGAGAATTAGACAGCACAACCTGGTCTTGGAAATTGACTTGTACTTTAAAGAATAAAGAAGGAACATTCTCCAATGAAGTTTCTCTTTCTATATGACAATTGTACTTGCAACAAGGACACTATGGAACATCAAGTACAACATCCAGCTGCTGTTTTTATCCATAACAGCTGGACTTTTCGTGCTCTAGCTTCTTTGCTCCAAAAAGAAGAATGTCATTCACGCCAGAATTGGGAGATCGATCTCAGACCAATGCTGGAAAGAGAAAATCCATCACTTGGAGTGACACCAGCTTGCTACAGCTGTTTAAAGGTTATCCAAAAGCTGCACAACAGCTATACTTGTTTGTTAAGCAACATACAACAACATTACAGCTCAACAACAGCTAGCAATACGCTCCTCTCTTAAAAGTCAGAAGAAGAAACTTTGGAGATCGATCTCAGACTGATCTGTTTTCTTCAAAATACATGAGCTGTCAATTTGCAGAGCTACTAGCCGTTATTTTCAAGCTTCCAACGGATATACTTCGTGGCCAAGACTCCCTGATCATCATTCATCTATATATAGAGGTCCTTGGCAACTTTGAAGAGCAAGAGTCTCCACTACAACTTCAACACTTGTTTTTACTATACAAGTCTTTATCACGAGCTCTTCTTTTCTCTCTCACTCAGATATGTAATTCATATATATCTAGGATCAGAATATCCAGTGAGTGTTTTGAGAGTTTATCCATCCATTTTCAAAGCTTCTCATAAGTGTATTGAGTGAATAGGCTTTGATTCCAAAATCCTTCATCATTGTAACCATTGGCTCAAGTTAGTACGTAACTACTAATTGAGTGACACCTTCATAGTCAGTGTGACTGAGGTAGATTAAGCTTGTAGGGCTTAGAAGATTATTTGATCTTGGATCTAGATCAAAGGAAGTGTAATTTGAGATCATTAGCATCTCCTAGTGGACAATCTCACAAGGAGTGTGGGGACTGGACTAGCCCAAACATTTTGGGTGAACCAGGATAAATTATTGTGTGCTTTCTCTTTCCTTACTCTGATTTAATTTGTGCAATCACTAATCACACACATCACAATTTAATAGTTATATATATATACTGTCAGAGAGTGATTGGGAGAACGATCTCCAGACTGCAACACTTTTGGTTATTTGGTTTAACTAACAATCTAATCATTTTCTTCAAGTATATTGTGTTTGATAATTTTTATAGGGAATATTTTAAAGGTTCACAATTCAAACCCCCCCTTTCTTGTGAAAAACTTTACTACTTCAAAAACTGTATTATTATTCATTAAAACCTCATGATCAACAATAGAAACCCAAGTCGAAAAATACCGAAAATTGTATTATTATTGATTAATAACAAACTAGATGTCGGAAAGAATGAGATGATTGAAAACTATAACTCAGTGTCCTCCTTCAACATTGTAAAGACTATTAGCAGCAACAAACAAACCAATCCCACCAATAATTCCCAATTTCGTCAGGATAAAGGCACCACCACCACCTGAACGTTTGGAACTTTCATGTTCTTCAAATTCAAGATGCATTTTTTTTTCCATATCTTTGTTATTAAAAATATAATTTAAGTTTCCAAATTTGAAGGAGTAGTAGTTACCTAATGCATAAAGGCTTCTTGCTAGGACTTCATGGTTGCAATCCATGTGAGAAAATATTAATTAGCATGTGTTGAAAAGGAAATGACACAACTTATCTTAGTGCAACTATAACTATACCACTGATAATTGGCTTGGGTCCTTGGAGTATGCTCCTCTCAAGGTCTCAAGTTTGATTTCCACTAGTGCCAATTTCGGTGGGCTAGTCCATACAGAGTAAAAACTCCGGCTTTAAATGGGCCCCCCTAGTGGATGGTGGAATTGGTCTCCTCGGATTAGTCGGTCTTAAGGCCGGATACCGAGTTTTAAAAAACAAAAACACTATACCATTGATAACATCCTCAAGCACATAAAAAAGAATGACATCTACATATACTATTTGCTAATGCCAACATCTTGATCAACAAATTATAACTATCTACGAAAATCCTTGTTTATAAATTCAAAAGAACCTATCAATAAGTCAATAAACCCTTAACAAAATCAAATCCGACATCACAGAAAAATAAAAATGGTTAAACAACATTTGTCTAACTAATAAGTGAATAAAAAAACACTATAAAATCATTTGTATCATATAATAAATAATAAATAAATAAATAACCTATAATATCCACACACACACGAAATTAGCCTATAACCATTTATCAGATCTCGGGTAAACAAGTTAACAACACCAATTTCCACATTTGCTAACAAGGTAAAAGGATGTATTGACATAAATGAACAAAGATTACAAACCTGAGCATAGTGGGTTTTGGTTGAGAGAACTTCAATCACAACCAGAGAGCTTCAATCGAAGGATTATACGATTCACTCGAAGGATTGTGCGATTTCTGGGTTCAATCACAACCAGAAATCTTCAATGGTGTCGCTTCTATCTTGGGTTTTTTTTGTGTGATTGGGGTTTCGGATTTTTGTTGGAAGGAGTGTTACGATGGTAGAAATCGATATGGAAGAAGAATGAATCGATGGAAGAAGAAGAAAGAATCGAAGGATCATTTTACACTTTCTGTGTTTTGGAGCGTGATTTGCGTTTTGATTTTTCCGATAAGTGTTTTGCAGGCTTGCGTTTTATGTTTTTAGTCTTTGCGTTTTGTTACCAATTTGAAATATATTTTATTAAAATAATTTAAAATTATATTAGTACGGTTTTTAACAGTTGTTATATATTACAGATAGAAAACCGTTCTTGTTAGTATCTATGAGAACGGTTTTCTGCTGTTGCATACAAATGGCGAAAATATATATACTACCACAATGGTTTACAAAAAGCGTTGTCTTTGACTCTCTACGAGAACCGTTTTTTTACATCTCAAAATTTAGGCGTTGCGGTAGGTCTAAAATGTTGTAGTGTGTTATGTCCAAGGTTTGTTGCTTAAAATTTGGTTTTGATGCTTTCCACATGTTAAATACGATGTTTTGTAGTGAAACTTGTATTTTGTTGTTGTCCGTTAAGTTGGTCATTTGATTTTTGTTCAAATTAATGGTGAACTCGTTTTTTATTTTTGTTGATGTTTTGATGCCTTCATTTTAGTAAATTAATGGCGATTTCTATTAACTTGTATTTTTTGTTCAAACACAACTTGATTTTTGTTTTGTAGTGATGTTAAAGTTGGTCACCAAATTTCCTGATACACTTGATTTTGTTTTGTTGCTTAATTTTGTTGTGAAACTTGTAGTGAAACTTTTATAGAAATCATGATGTTTTGTTGCTTGATTTTTGTTACTTAATATTCAATGAATTTGTCCTTATGTCAAATTTAGACATCTTTAATACTGTCTTGTTGTGGATTGTTTTATTTGCTTAATTTTGTTGTGAAACTTGTTAGTGGCACCCAAAGATGCGAAAAGTTCTGAGGGTGATAGAAAAATTGTTGCAAAATATTTCTTTAATTATGCGTGTTAGCTATGGGTTTTGGGTTTGTGTGGAAAAACCCGAACCCAATGGGCGTGGGCGTGGGTTTTGATTTGCCACCCAAACAACCTTTGGGTTTGGGTTTGGGTGTTTGTTTTGGGCGTGGGTTTGGGTATTGCAAAACCCTCACCCATGGGCACCCATTGTCATCCCTTTCATTGTATGCAAATTCATTCCTCTAACAAAACAACAAAATATTAATAATATTATCAACAAGGCTATGTGAAAACATCAAAATACTAATAATTCATTCCTCTAACAAAACAACAAAATACTAACAAGGCTCTGTCAAAACAACAAAATACCATAGCGATCAAAGAAGCATTTATGCTACTAACTACTAATATTATCAACAAAGAAGCATACTATGCTACTAGCGATCACGTGAATAACCTTGATGACGTGAAGAGCCTTGTTCACGTGAATAGCCTTTTTCAGGAAGAGTGTCTAGCCAATCAAGGGTCATATCAGCGGTGGCAGTATTCATGAAGTAAGCAAATGTTGTTTATGTTCTTTATTGGCAAGCATCGTCACAGCCTTGAAGTGTAAATGTGATCCTTGTGACAAGGATGGAATCTGGTATAACATTTTCAGACATGTAGCATAACTAATGTTGTCCTCCGGCAATCCTTGTTGGCTTGGATCTAACCCATTAATGAGTCGATCAAATGATCGTTGAAGTTTCTCAGGTGTCCCCGTTTTCTCTCCTTTTCCCGAATACTTCCTCTTTTTTGAAGAACTTGATGTTGGGTTGGGTTGGACTTCATGACTATCTTCTTCAGCTCCATCTTCAGTAATCGTATTATTCTCACGAGTCTGGCAACAGTCTTCAAAAGGAGTTTCTCATCCTTCACAAGGTGGTTAATCTTCATATGGTTTCTAAAGAGAAAATCCAGTAGCTACTGAGCCCATGAAACATTTCTCAAGCAAATCAAAGAATTTAGGTCCCCCCAATTTTTCATTTTAAAATATCAGGATCCTCCTGAAAAATAAATAAACATAAAAATAAATAAATCATCCCAAAAAAACATGTAATCCATAAAATACTTGTATTTGTATAGTGAACAAAGACATAACCATGTCTTACTCTTTTTAGCCCACCAATCATCGGGAGCCATGATGATTTGCTTATATTTATTCCACCCTAATCCATTCTGTTTTTCCCAGTGTTATTAAAACCGGACCAAACCGGACGGTTCGACCGGTTGAACCGGGAACAGGACCCAAGACCGGTCCGAACACACCCCAAGAACCGGTAGTCCTGGGAACCGGGCTTCAGACCGTCGGAACCGGCCAGAACCGGAGCGAACCGGTAAAACTGGTGAACCGGACCCCGTTTTGGAAAACCGGCCGGTCCTCTATTTTTTTTTTAAATAAATAAAAGATAGTAAAACTGAACCTTTTTTGAAAATTTGCATTGAAGAAATAGAAGCTGGTAATATGCCAACTTCCCACTTCACTAAAGAAGGTTGGAAGAACATTACCGATAAGTTTAAAAAAAAAATGGATTCTTTATGACCGTACCCAACTAAAAAATAGATCGGATACTTTAAAAAGGGAGTTTTTATCATTCGCGAAGTTAAGGGCAAAATCAATGTTTTAAAAACCGGACTGGAGGTTGAACCGGTGTGACCTATGGTTCATGTTTAACCGATTGGACCGTTATCGAACCGATTGGACCGGAATAATAATAAATATGATATTAAATTCATATATAATGATTTTATAAATAATTCATCCATAATAATAATAATGATAATTTAATTTATATGCACCGTCAATGTAAAGATATTTTACACATGCGTCCAATAATATATCGACACATCATGTATAGTAATTAAAAACACATAATGTGTCACATTCATTAAATGATGTGACAACACATCATTGGATGTATGTGCAAAAAAACTTAACACCGACAGTGCACAATAAAATATATTATATTATGTTAAACTATTAAAATTTGTTTTTAGGGTTAGCTTAACGTACCAAGGATAAGGATGTTTCCTGTGCAATCCACGCCTTTATTTCTATCAGATAAAGAGCAGCATTCTCTCCATGTACTTATTATGGGAATGTGGGCCATCATACACTATCGTTAAAATTAGTCTTGCAAAACTATTATGAAAAAGTCGAAAATCGAATAACATGGACAAATATCAAGATGGACTAATAGATGGAAGAATATGCCATACCAATTAAAGCAACGCCACTGCACCCAAAAGACTAATTTTAACCAATCCAATATTATTCGAAAATTAATTCAATTCATCCATAATAATAATAATGATTATTTATAAAATCATTATATATGAATTTAATATCATATTTATTATTATTCCGGTCCAATCGGTTCGATAACGGTCCAATCGGTTAAACATGAACCATAGGTCACACCGGTTCAACCTCCAGTCCGGTTTTTAAAACATTGATTTTGCCACTAACTTCGCGAATGATAAAAACTCCCTTTTTAAAGTATCCGATCTATTTTTTTAGTTGGGTACGATCATAAAGAATCCATTTTTTTAAAAACTTATCGGTAATGTTCTTCCAACCTTCTTTAGTGAAGTGGGAAGTTGGCATATTACCAGCTTCTATTTCTTCAATGCAAATTTTCAAAAAAGGTTCAGTTTTACTATCTTTTATATATCTTTTTAAAAAAATAGAGGACCGGCCGGTTTTCCAAAACGGGGTCCGGTTCACCAGTTTTACCGGTTCGCCCCGGTTCTGGCCGGTTCCGACGGTCTGAAGCCCGGTTCACAGGACTACCGGTTCTTGGGGTGTGTTCGGACCGGTCTTGGGTCCTGTTCCCGGTTCAACCGGTCGAACCGTCCGGTTTGGTCCGGTTTTAATAACACTGGGAAAAACAGAATGGATTAGGGTGGAATAAATATAAGCAAATCATCATGGCTCCCGATGATTGGTGGGCTAAAAAGAGTAAGGTATGGTTATGTCTTTGTTCACTATAAAAATACAAGTATTTTATGGATTACATGTTTTTTTGGGATGATTTATTTATTTGTATGTTTATTTATTTTTCAGGAGGATCCTGATATTTTAAAATGAAAAATTGGGGGGACCTAAATTCTTTGATTTGCTTGAGAAATGTTTCATGGGCTCAGTAGCTACTGGATTTTCTCTTTAGAAACCATATGAAGATTAACCACCTTGTGAAGGATGAGAAACTCCTTTTGAAGACTGTTGCGAGACTCGTGAGAATAATACGATTACTGAAGATGTAGCTGAAGAAGATAGTTATGAAGTCCAACCCAACCCAACATCAAGTTCTTCAAAAAAGAGGAAGTATTCGGGAAAAGGAGAGAAAACGGGGACACCTGAGAAACTTCAACGATCATTTGATCGACTCAATAATGGGTTAGATCCAAGCCAACAAGGATTGCCGGAGGACAACATTAGTTATGCTACATGTCTGAAAATGTTATACCAGATTCCATCCTTGTCACAAGGATCACATTTACACTTCAAGGCTGTGACGATGCTTGCCAATAAAGAACATAAACAACATTTGCTTACTTCATGAATACTGCCACCGCTGATATGACCCTTGATTGGCTAGACACTCTTCCCGAAAAAGGCTATTCACGTGAACAAGGCTCTTCACGTCATCAAGGTTATTCACGTGATCGCTAGTAGCATAGTATGCTTCTTTGTTGATAATATTAGTAGTTAGTAGCATAAATGCTTCTTTGATCGCTATGGTATTTTGTTGTTTTGACAGAGCCTTGTTAGTATTTTGTTGTTTTGTTAGAGGAATGAATTATTAGTATTTTGTTGTTTTCACATAGCCTTGTTGATAATATTATTAATATTTTGCTGTTTTGTTAGAGGAATGAATTTGCATACAATGAAAGGGATGACAATGGGTGCCCATGGGTGAGGGTTTTGCAATACCCAAACCCACGCCCAAAACAAACACCCAAACCCAAAGGTTGTTTGAGTGGCAAATCAAAACCCACGCCCATTGGGTTCGGGTTTTTCCACCCAAACCCAAAACCCATAGCTAACACGCATAATTAATTAATTACCTACCAAAACTCGGCCTGAATTCATTTTGATAAAATGACAAAGTACAAATACAAGCAAATGACAAAATAACATAGTTTAACATAGTTTGCAAATGACAAAATACAATACAATAATATCAAAGTTCAACATAATATATATACTTAGGGTTAATTAGATAATTTCACATATATTCGGGTGGGTGTATGGGTTTCGGGTGTGGGTTTGAGTAATCCCAAACCCACGCCCATAGTTTCGGGTGTCACCCAAACCCAGTCAACTCGGGTTTCACCCGTTGACTTGGATTTGGGTTCGGGTGGGTCTTATAGGTTTAGGTTTTCCTGCCATCAGTAGGATAAATGATTCTTTGTTCTTGTTCCTTTGTATTAGTACTCCTTGTACTATCTTTTCTTATTAATGTCAATTTAGCCTCTTCTTTGATGATAATATTGGTAGTTGGACCTATTTTGTTTTGATACTTAATGTGACTTCTTACTTTGATACTTATTTGTCACACTAAGTTTTTGTATTCAACTTGTTATTTCTAAGTTTGAAGCAATTCCTTCATTAACCTTATATTTTATGTAACAGGATGAGTGACAATTCAGATAAGAGTTCAAATGAGAGTGATACTACTTCGGAAATGGAAATTGAAGTCTAATCCAACATTAGACATATATATATATATATATATATATATATATATATATATATATATATATATATATATATATATATATATATATATATATATATATATATATATATATGTTGTTGCAACAGTTGTAGCTGCTTTTATGGTCATAAACCATGTTTTGAAATATGTTGTTAAAGAAAAGAAAACTACTTCAATTCTCTCAGGTCATATGTGGTATATGGAATTGATGACAGGAAATGATAATAGGTTTTTTGAGCAACTTGAGATGAGGAAACAAGTTTTCTGGCAATTGGTATATGAGTTAACCAATAATTGTGGATTGACATCTTCTAAACACATTGGAGTAGAGGAAAGTGTTGCTACATTCTTGTATATGATAGGTCATGCTTCTTCATATAGAAATGTCTAAGAGCGGTTTCAACATTCAGGCCAGACCATTCATACTCATTTCTATAGATTTTTAGAAGCAGTATGCAAGTTAGGGAAAAACATCATTAAAACTATTGATTCTGTTGATTCTCCTTCTCAATATACAATGGTGATGGTTGTTTGTGATTTTAAAGTGTTTCACATTTGTATTGTGTAGATGGGAATGATCAGTTCATGATGCAAAGATTCTTATGGATACTCTTCGCAGACCGAACTTGCAATTTCCTTATCCTCCCGAATGCTAATACTATCTTGTTGATTCAGGATATTCTTTACTTAAAGGTTTCTTAGTACCATATAGGAATGCAAGGTATCATCTTGGACATTTCAGACTTGCTCCAGGATTCATATCAAGAAATGAAATATTTAATTATTATCATTCTAGTTTGAGAAGTGTGATTGAAAGAACCTTTAGTGTTGCCAAGGCAAGGTGAAAAATACTACAAGAGATGCCTAATTTCAAGCTTAAAAATCAAATATCTATCATAATTTTATAAGAAAAGAAGGCTCAAGTGATTTAGAAATTCTTGGAAGCTTAGAGAATATTAATTGAGCTGAATGACAAAATCCAACGTAAGTTGATATTAGATATATAGAAGAAATAAGAAACACCATTAGAGATCAATTGCCAAGATGCTAGTTTTATTTTTATGTAATTGCTTTATATTTTTAATGATATATATGACTAAATTGTGCTGTGAGATTAAATTTTAGTTGTGATATAGCTTAAGAGTGTGAGAACTAGAAGTTAATTATGATGTAACTGAGTATTAGTTGCCAAAATCCATATTTGGTTTTTGCTTGTTCTTGAAAATGTGTGATCCTTTTGTTTTTCAATTGTGGTAATAGGTTTGAAATTTGGATTAGTTTATAACCTTAGGTTTGTATGAAGAACAAGCTCTTATAAGCTTATATATGATGATTAAATTAAATGAAGGAGTTTATGAAAAATTTGAAATGTTATAGACATGTGGAAAACAATCTTGTCACATGAGACTTTGCATTTAATTTAAATTCAAAGTATTGATATAAAAGTTGTCTAAAAATTAATTTTTTAGAATTCATAAAAAGTGTAATTTGGAAAACTATGCATAAAAGTGTTTTATTTTTTTGGATAATATGCATAAAAGTCTATTTAAATATAAGTTTACATTAAAAAATTATTAAAATTTAGACTTTTTTGCTTACCAATTTTTTTTATAGGAAATGAGAACACTTTTTGCTCTGAAACAACCACTTAGTTATATGAAATGAGAATACTGAACACTTTTTTTGAATAGGACATATGTTGTTGTTGCTAATCCATTCCCAAATTCACACCGATGTTCTAAGTCCGCTAATTCATTCCCAATTTCACTTTGTCCTTAATGGTAATTTCACAGTTTAAAAATCCATTTCTAGTGTTGCATGTTATATATTTTTCTTATTTGACAGGGGTATATATAACCTCAGTTCACATACACCAACATGAAATGAATTCATGGAGACATAGATGAAATCAGTTCACTTAAAGTCAATGTCAATGAAAGATATTGAATGACATTAGATGATTAAATAGTTTGTGTCAAAGGATGTAACTATGACATTAGATGATTAAATAGCAAAAAAAAATCTGATTATTTTACCCTATTAGTCTGATTTACTCTAAATATAGTGTATCATTTGAGTTGTGCATATTTTTTAAGAAAATAATTATTTGTGTTGATTTTAATGATAAAATAAATTTCATTAGCTAAAATACTCTTATTAAAATATTAATTAGTAGAGTAGTTATGTGAACTGAAATACAATAAGAATGTATATTATTGTAATGCAGTAAACACTTTTTTTAAAATTTTAAAGAGTTATGCAATTAATTAGAGATTGAGAAATATTACAAATGAGAAATATTACAAATAAGGTACTTATAATCAAATAAATGAAGTATTGTTTTACATTGCAGATGGATACTAATTAATTTCAATTAAAATTGTAAAATCAAAGGATTAAAATGTTCAAATCTACAAAGGGCAAATAAAGAAAAATGATAAACTAAGAAGGCATCAACTAAATTGTTACACACTTGACCGTTCTTGAAATTTTTAGTGTCATGTGTAAAGTATGAAGTTGAGGCCTTAATTTTTTTTATTATAAACACGCACGCACGCATGTATACACTATATAAATGGATTCCAATAACTAAATAATATTAATTTCTATGTTTTAGGTTCATTTATATACCTTTGTGCAATTTCTGAATGAAAGAACTAATGTGCCAAGTATCTCCTTGAATGAAATGGAGTCGCATAAATGGTTAGACTTCTTGGTCCATTAGTCTCTATATCCATGGACCACTTCCAAAAAAGTTGGATTCAGATCAGATAGACTTGTACTTTCCATAGTATATTGTCATGCATTTACACAAACAATTACATAAAATAATAAGCTCTTCATCGCATTTGCATAATAATTGTCTAAAGATAGAAAATGATAGTACAACCAAGCAGCAATTTTGTGTATTCCTAGTGTCATCCCATCATTTGGGGAGAACAATCATATTCGTGAACGTTTAAGAGAAAATGACCTTGAATATTCTTCCCTTATTTTCGAAGATAAATTTGTCCACTACATATTACATTGCTATTTTTAATGGATAATCCACTCTCTATTTACAAAGTTGTACGCTTTTATCACATTTTTTGTTGCAGAGTTTGAGAGGGCTACCCTGCATTAGTTTTTTAAAAAAACCAAGTCATGGTTAATTAAGCAATAAGTAATTATGATTAAGCAATAAATAATCTTGAAATAGAATAATACCTCATAAAAGGGACCTCCCATTGTCGAAGACGAAATCAACTGAGACCTTGAATAAACTAATCTTTGAAGTAGTGAAGGTATGTTATGATCATATAATGTATCTTGAAACCTATAGAAAGTCCAATTGTAAAAAGCGCTTTTATTTATGAGATGTAAAGCGCAACAATTTAATCTATTTTTGATCCGATGGGAGGTGACACAATGTTAAGTTTTAATAAAAAAAATTAATTTTGTGAATGATCTTTATCATACTTTTAATGTTTTACAAAATTAATAATAGTATTGTCAAAAAAAAATTAATAATAGTTTTCCTTAAAATTTACCAAAAATAATTAAACATATTATCGTATACTAAAATCTCAAAAAAAAAAGAAAAAAAAAAGGTATATTTTGGTTTATACTAAGTTAATTTAGTTTTTAAGTACCTCAAATATATACAATGTTGATGACAATTAAATAGTCGGCATTCACATCAACAATTTTCTAAGAATGTTATGAAAGACAATATTTCGGGGATCACAACTTTATCCTATAAATAATAATTAATTATCACAACAAGTTAGACAACTTTTACACTAATATTTTCAATTTTTTTTAAGCAAATGAGGGAGTAATATTTTCAATTAAATTTAACTATATAATTTCTTATATTGACAAAATTACCCTCAATTAATTTGTTAAAATCCTAAATTATCCTTGTTGGAATATTAAAAGTTTTATATTGACAAAATTATCCTTGTTAAAATACCTCCCCTCCCCTTCCCTCACCTCTTTTGAATCAAACACATATTTAATTAAACAACTCCCCTCTCCCTCCCCTCCCATCCCCTCCCCTCCATAAAATCCCTCCCCTCCCCTCCCCTCCGTTTAACCAAACAGACCCTAATTGTGAGATCTCGGGTTCGAACCTGGGTCACGACATCTAGCCTAATAATTAATTTCGACTTTTTTGTCAGTTGAACTAAGTCTTATGAGACCATTTTATTTGTATTTTACTATGATATAATGTTCAACAAAATGTTTATAGTATTTGTTGTCAATGGCAAAAAGGATTGGTCTACCTTTCTCCTACCTACCATAACCACAAGGCAATACTCTCTCATCAAATATTTTGTATACTTTTCTACTTTCATGGATCAAATTAAACTATGCATTTACGTTTTTTTTTTTTTTTGTTAAATAGGAAGAAAAGAAAGAAAGTCGTCCAATTTGTTTTTTTTTTATACTTTTATGGATCAACTTAAAATCTACATGTATGTGTTTATGTTAAATATTTGTTGTGGAATTTTTCTTTTACATTTTATTGGATAATTCACAATAACATGTTATCATGATCGGTATCATTTCTGAAATTTTAAGTGCCTTATGCAAAATATCAAGTTGGTGCCCTATTTTTTTATCAGTAACACGCATGCATGCGTGAATGCTCGTGCGCGGATATCTCTTATATTATAAGCTTGTTCCGTTTTGCTATTCTTAACCCTAATTTTTTTCCCGCTCTTTTTCCCTCTCATTTTACCCTAAAATATTAAAATAAAATGTTTAAAAAAGGCCTCACCGAGAATCGAACCTGCAACATTTAAAATCTATTTTGTGTTTTTTGCCACTACACTACATCAATCAAGTTGTTATTATTTTGCAATCAACATCTAATAAATATGGAATCTCTCACCATGTTAAATATTTATTTATTTATTATTATTATTATTATTAGCTTTCTACTAATATTATTATTATTATTATGTTATTATTTTGCAATCAACATCTAATAAATATGGAATCTCTCACCATGTTAAATATTTATTTATTATTATTATTATTATTATTATTATTATTATATTAACTTTCTACTATTATTATTATATATTATATTATATATTATTATTATTATAATATATTATTATATAATACTTGAATACGGGTAATATGTCTAATGTCTACGGAAAAAAAAAACTTTAAATATATCCCATATATTATTATTAATATATTATATTATATATATATACAACATAATAAATTCTCAAAAATTTACGATCACTTATTTGATATACATACGCAACATAACCAACTCTTTTGAAATATATCCCATATTATTATATTATATATACAACATAACAAACTCTCAAAAATTTATGATCACTTATTTGATATACATACACAACATAACCAACTCTTTTGAAATATATCCCATATTATTATATTATATATACACCATAACAAAGTCTCAAAAATTTATGATCACTTATTTAATATACATACACGTTGATGATTCACGTTGATTTTTTTTAGAAGTCAAACAATGTTTGTTTGAGAGAAAGTTCAGTTTTTTATATTTGAAAGTGTCTATGAATTGGTTTATTTACAAATAAAGTTTCTTAAGTGTCTATGTTTGTTTGAAAGTTTTTTTATATTTGTATTTTTATGTATGTCAATGCTGGTTTTTAACGGTATATTTCACAGGTTTGCAATTGTCGTTGTTTGCAGTCTAACCGGCTCCTTTGTTGTTTCCTCACAAATTTCATCTATTATCTCTTTCATCCCTCAAACTTACATCTATTATTTTGGTTCTGTGGACAGGTTCTCCTTCAAGGCTACAATAAAAATGGTTAATCTTAATCCTTTTACTAATCTTTCTCTAAATTTATTGAGAGGTTTGAAAATATTTTTATAAGTGTTAGTTGTTTATCTTTATAATTACATTTTTATATTTTTCCTTACTTTTTTTTATTCATACAATAATAGGTCCTTTAAATCATAATCCTGCAACGGATCGAGAGAAGTTGATCGATGCTTTTTAGCTGTTGATGTTACTTCTGGCATGTTGGTATCATTTGTATATTGATGTTTTTTGTATACTGATGTTTAATTTTATTTGTTTTTTTTTTTTGTAAAAAGTTCCAATTTTTTTTTGTATACAGAAGTTGATCAATGTTTTTTAGGTGCTGATGTAAATCCTGGGAGATGGAAGAGATGAAAGAGATATTTCTTTTTACATTACGGAACCATACTTCATTCCTAATACTTAAACTTTATGGTTAATGTTGTTCTTTTGATTTGGGAACCTTATCAATTTTTTTTTATTTTTTTTTAGTTTTTGTATTTTAACTTTTCAATTAATCTGATTATTATAATGTAAAATATGATTTTGAAGAAATGCAAAAGTTTCCAGCCATTTGAAATCCATTGTCTTCTTATGTTGACTTGAATATATTTATTGTTCTTATACTTTCTTATATTTAGGATAACAAATTTCAAATAAATTAATATATTCGATCAACGAATAGAACATTGGTTATTCTTATAAAAAAAACTGAACATATTGGTTATCAATTCTGATATTTTATTTTTATTCAACGAAATTACGTCCAACTAAAAATATAAAATCTTGCCTTACAAATACAAATAGAACCCGTTGTTATGGCTTATATGATAATTATGCAACATTTTTTATTTTTCGATTTACTTTTCGTTTTTAAATATATCCCGCTTTGTCACAACAAATATTCTGTCTCGCAAAAATAAATCATAACAAATAAAATATAAAAGTTGCCTTAAATATATCCCATTTTTTCGATTGTTATTTTATTTTATAATCTTAGACTATTTTTTGTGATTTCTATATGTGATTTTTTTATAATCTTAGACTAATTTAAATCATATAACTGACACTTCACAAACCCCGTGCAACGCACGGGTTGGAGTCTAGTATATATACATACAATAATACATGATAATACCTAGTTTATTTTTTACTATAACTAGTCACAAAGAATAATTATAAGAATATATATTAAAATTTATAATTAACTTTAATATTTCTATAATACGGTAATTATTATTAATTAAAATTTAAAAGTTTACGCCACTGGCTCAAGGTCTCCACCACTGAGAAAAGGAGAAAAAAGAATATTTTTTCTCTCTCGATATTATGGACTTATATAAATTTAACATAATATATATAGATATAATATAGACATTTTTTAACATAAAAATGTCATAATATCGACATTAAAATGTCAAAATCTTGCTCATTAGGTACTAAAAACAAAAGGAAAATTTTGTAGGACAAAAATAAGCGATTTTATTTTATAAGGACAAGAATCAAAACTCGGTACAAAAGTATATGGACAAAAAACATATTTTACGCTTTAATTTTTTTTTTGACTAAATATTTGACGCTTTAATTTATTTTGGACAAAAAATGGATTTTGTTTTTTTAATTACATATTCAAGCTTGGAACGTGTTCACTTTGAGGGGGTTAAGCGACTAAATTAAGACTCGGTTCGGTTCACCTTAACCGGTCCAACTTACCCCAAAACCCCCGGTTCAATTACTGGTATCGGCTTTTGTCTTTCCTTTTTTTTTTTCCCCTTGTTCTTCTTCTTTCTGTTCTTATCTCGTTTTTCACATATACTTTCTCTCTCGAACACCGACCCACAAAATACACCGACCCGAAAATTGAACGAGTCAAGTTCAGCTCCGAACCCGTTTAGCTACCTCTAATGAACGATGAATCTGTAAGTTTTCTATTCCTATTCCATTTCTCTTTCTATTCATGTTTTTATCGCCATAGTTGAAGCTTGTTAGGGTTTCTGATTATTATTATTGTTTTTTTCTTTTTTGGTTTTATATGTTAGGGTTTTGAAGTTTTGAACTGTGTTGTTTGATTTTGAATTGGAGAAGGAAGTAAAAAAATATAGGGTTAGGGTTTTTCTATAGAGTATTGGTTTTTGGTTTGAGGGTATATTGGGAATTGATTGTTGTTAGGGTTTGGATTGAGACGGGAAGATTGGCGTGGGTTAGAGGATAATGTGTATACTGTGTGTGATTCAGAAGTGTTCTCGCCGGGTTGCTACAATGCTACCTTGGTTGGTTATTCCTTTGATTGGTTTATGGGCACTTTCTCAGCTTCTGCCTCCAGCTTTTAGGTTTGAGATTACTTCGCCTAGACTTGCTTGTGTTTTTGTGTTGTTGGTTACTCTGTTTTGGTATGAGATTTTGATGCCTCAGTTGTCGGCTTGGAGGGTAAGGAGGAATGCTAGACTTAGGGAGAGGAAGAGGTTTGAAGCTATAGAAATGCAGAAGCTGAGGAAGACAGCTACTAGGAGGTGCCGTAACTGCTTGAATCCTTATAGGGATCAGAACCCTGGTGGGAGTCGGTTTATGTGTTCCTATTGTGGGCATCTTTCAAAGAGACCAGTTTTGGATTTGCCTGGTTTGCAAGAGTTGCAGATTTCGAATACTGGTATTGTTAAGGATTTAGTTGGAAAAAGTGGTAAGATATTGAATGGCAAGGTTTGGTCTGAAAATGGGTGGATGTGCAGTCAGGACTGGTTGGAGAATGGAAATTGGGCTGGTGGTTCTGTTTTAGGTAATCCTATCAACTGGAAAATGAATGGGAATGGCAGTGTTTTTGGAGATGAGCATTGTTTGACATCTAGGTCATATTCCGGAGTTCTGGTTTTTGTTTGCAGACTTTTGGCATCTTTTTTCTTGACCATTAGGTGGCTTTGGAGAAAGATATTTAGCATTCGTTCAAGGGAAGAATGTTTGTCTGATGCTGAACGCAGGGCTCTCTTGGCAAAAAGGGATGAGAATGGGGAAAACCTGAATGAAAGTAGAGGAGAAAGAGCACGCAGGAAAGCCGAGGAGAAAAGACAGGCTAGGCTAGAGAGAGAACTTTTGGAGGAGGAAGAGAGAAAACAGAGGGAAGAGGTTGCAAAGTTAGTGGAGGAGCGTAGGAGGTTGAGAGATGAGACAATGGAAGCTGAAAAAGATAAGAGCAAATTATCACATACCAGTAAGGAGAAAGACCGAAGGAAGGAAGCTGAAAAGAAGCGCCAGGAAAGAAGAAAAGAGAAAGATAAAGGGTCTAGTAAGAGCAATTCTGATGTAGAAGAGATTGAAAAAAGAGCTACCAAAGAAAGTGAGCGAAAGCGTGACTTTGACAAAAAGAGTGAAACTGATCGTAGAGAGCATCAGAAATCTGGATTAGAGAGTGGCAAAGGACAGAGTACAGATACTGCACATAGTAAAAAATTTAACAGTTATAACCGAGGAAGTACTGGGACAAGGTACCTTGATCGCATGCGTGGTACAATTTTGTCTTCTTCAAAAGCACTTGGTTTTGGAAAGGGTGCTAATATACCTGCCACTGTGGTGAAAGAAAGCAAGTCTAACAATTCTGTAGATCATGCTCATACTGCTGCCAGCAGGAGAGATATATTTCCTCCTGAACGTCCAACTACTAAATCCAATTTGAATGGAGATGATAAGAATATCAATCGTTCTGTAAGTTATCATGCTTACTGTCTTCTTTTCTTTGCCTTTTTATAATACCGTTTTCTGGCTTTTCTGAAGGTTGATTGATATTAATTTCTATTCAAAGAAATTTCTTAAACTTGAATGCATTTCACAGACTAGTATTGCTACTTTTAAATTTATTAATTTCATGTAACATTTTGAACATCCAATCTTTGATATTTGTGAAAAGTGAAAACTGAATGGTGCTCTATTTAGTTTTAATTTCTTGTTACCTAGGCTATGATAAGCAATTTCTTAGAAAGAGAATTACATGACATTATGATTGTTCTCTGCAGGTTCTCCCCGAACCACAGGCATGGACTGTACCTAAAATGTCATGGCATCAATTATTTACTCGTTCCTCATCTGTTCCTAAATCCTCGAATTCAAATGTAATATGTAGACCAAATTCCAAAAGTGTAGGTGAAGCCAAAAGCCCTCAGTTATCTGGCCAGGCACCAATCACACAATCATTCAACAATCCAATTCAATTTGGTCTTCCATCACCATTTAATATTTCTACTCATCTTAATGGTTCAACTAGTAGTAGTCTAGGTTTCTCTCCTCCAATTGAACCTGTATTATCCCCTATTGTAAATACATCACATGACTTTAGGCATGAAGAGCAAGAGCTTTTTGAAGACCCCTGTTATGATCCAAATCCATTATCCTTGCTTGGACCTGTTTCTGAGTCACTTGATAATTTTCAGTTGGATTTCGGAAGTGGCTTTTTGAAGGACACAGAAGTAGTAAAACCTCGCTCTTTAAGAAACACATCTGGTACTGACGTCAACAAGCCATCTCCAATTGAGTCCCCATTGACCCGAGAAAAGAATAACGGTTCTAATAGATTTACTAGTATCCCCCAGGCCCAAGACATACATCCATTTCCTTTGGATGATGCAGCTGCAAATGAGAAGGGAACATGGCAGATGTGGAGTAGTTCACCTCTTGGTCCGGAAGCTTTAGGCTTTGTTGGTGGCCCAGAAAGTTGGCTTTTGTCCTCACAAAGGAACGTACCAACCAATGGTAACTTTATGCTCCCAGCATGTCAGAAGACTATGGCTACTGTTTTTAACAAAGACGATAATATAATTTCCAGTAGCTATTCTGCGCAGAATGCTTTTCTTCCTAATGGTAACAGTGGCGGGACCTTCAGCCCCGTTGCAGTTTCAACTGGTTATGATCCTTGGTTACAAAAAGGTCTCTTTCCACCTTTATCTTCTGGACTTAAAACTCATCAGACTGCTCAGAATGAAAGGATATATGGGAGTCCAAGTGGATCTTCTAGCAGCAATGTGCTCGAGTGTTCTACAGCTAACGGTTGGTCCAAGTGAGTAAATCACCGTTTTGCGTATTTTTCCTGTTACTGCATGGCTATTTTAATTTGTCTGTTGTTTATGGATCTACCATACGATTAGAGTTTTTATGCTGTTACTGTACATGTTATTGTTTAAACATTAACCTTATTATGCTGTTTCTCACGTTATTGGTTATTATGTTGAACTTAGTCAATCAAACTCAGGCGATCAAAATGTAATTTTAGGAGAGTGAACTCTCACTATCCAGAGCAGTGCATATTGCTCTAGGCCATATATGAACAGACTGGTTAAATCATTTTAATATTTCCTTACAAAATTCAGGCTTATAATATAAAGGCAAAGTGAGATACAGTGAATGTAGGCAAAGTAGAAAGTGTATTAAACAAATTTATATTCATTTCATGTTTTGAATATGAATTCACTGCCTTTGATGTGCATTAGGAATTGTTTACTGTCTGACTACTTGCTTACTCTAATAATAATGAGGAGGAAGGCTAATATTGTCTAAGAGTAAAACGAGATATAGCATTTTATGTGTTAAATTAGCAGCCTGAGTTTTATGAGAGAAGAACTGGGAGTAACAAATTGAACAAGGATCGGAGTTGAAGTAAATTGAAATAGATTCTTTCTATGCGGCTATGAAGCATAGACACTCCTCGGATCGGATTAGGCGTGTCCCGGTGTCATACACGTTGGTTTCCGACACCTACACGACACAACACCAACACATATGATTACATTGAATTATGTCATTTTCTCAAATTATGACTGGTGTCGACGTGTCCGTGTCGTGTCTGGTGTTTGTATCCATGCTTCATAGCTATGTGGGCTTATAGAATTGCAGCGTATATTAAGCTCTCCGTATTTTTGTGTTGTCCATGAACATATGAAAGGTAATTTAACTAGTGTAATTGAAAAAACATGTCATGTTATTTAGGATATTAACTAAATGCATAAAATATAGGCAAAAGAATTATATAATTCAGCTGCTAGTAACCTTGGATTTCTTAGAATTTTTGTTTAGTAAAATTGGATTTCTTAGAATTTTTGTTTAGTCTACTCAAACCTTACAAAACCGGGTTGTAAGATGAGGACTGCCCCACTTATAAACTTATATTTAGGCCTTATCTCACATCCAAATGTGGGACAATTAACACACCCCGGCCCTCCCTCCGGGATTGAACATCTGGAGCATGACCCAAGTCACCCGGTTGGGCCTAACTCAACTCATTTGGATAGGCTGTGATACCATCTTAGGATTTGGGTTGGGCCTAACTCAACTCTTACAAAACTGGCTTGTAAGTTGTGGACTGTCAACTTACATTCAAGCATTATCTCATCCAATGTGGAACTGTTAACAAATTTAATTTCAAATTAAATGATTGTGTGGGCACATATCTAGGATTATATGCTGATTTAATCATGAATGAAGTGATTATCTACAGCATCTGGGGTGGGGGTGTGTTTTTGGTCTCTTTTCATTGTTTTGCTAGAACTACGTAATTGGTAAATCGTAGTTGTAGGCAATATTATTGTGCTTCCTAAGTATAGCTTTGTAGATAAACACCCATCAAGAAAATTGTCATAAGCTGCTGACTTGTTGAACGATACAAACAAAAGAAACTTTTTAATCATAATGTCTTGCAATTTGCAAGGTCTTCTGGCTTTTTGTGACACTATTGATTTCTTTTAACTTAATGCCTTTATGACATTGACCTGGATGTTATCTTATTTCAAGATATATTTTTAGTGTTAATAAAAAAGGTTTAAAATCGATCATGTTTTCACTGGTTAATTAACAGCTTGTGATATCTGTTTCTTGGCAGAAATGAATGGTTTGTACATGGTTCTGGGGAAAGCATAGGGAATTCATCTGCGTCAAGGCCCCATAATGGTAGTCCACAATATCCAACATCAGATGTACATTCATTTTGGTCATCTGATTAGAAAGATGGTAGTGACAGGGTAAGAGGGACTTTATAAACTAAACTGTTCTTAAGGCCAATTCCATTTTTTTGGGGGTGGGGGAGTCTTGAATACTGGAAGCATTGTATCTTCCTTTCTTGTATATGAAGGAAGATTGATGTTTACTTAATGTTATAGCATCGATAGGATTACATGCACGTCGTGCATGGCTTTTCTAAGGCAGGTAACAGAGGTGTCCCCTTTTTGATATGAAATTGTTCTTTGGAGAATGGAAAGTTCACATTCCCTCCCTTGTCACCATCTTCAATTATGACATCTTAATGAAAAATAAGCTTATACTAACATGATTATCGTGTTTCTGTCTGTTTTATTATATTTGTTCACAATTTGCACCAAAGTGGGTCTGATTTGGCCAAGTCCTGCTTAACAATGTTAACAAATTAATGGAAAGGATCCTCGAAAAGGTGTTGAAATAAGTTAATGTTTATTTTATAGACATCCAGAATTTCTATTTTAAAAATGGCACATTTGAAATGTACCTTGAATTAGTCATGTACTACACAATTAGATGTCAGTGTCAGGTTCCTTTACTCTTTCTTTTAGAAGTTATACTAATTGTGTTACTTGTTAAAAAATCTAACTAGTACTCCCTCCGTCCCAAAGTAACTGACCTAGTTGACCACTGTCACGTTTGTCAATGTACAACTTTAATTGTTAATATCTTAAATTATATTTTATTAAAAATTATGTATTTTGAAAATACTCATTGAGACGAATCAAACATCTCATGTGATAATATTTGCATATATATATTAGTAGAAAAATATAGTTAAAATAGATCATATGAATAGTACTCAAAGTCAAAAATAGGTCAGTTATTTTGGGACGGAGGGAGTATTTTATAATATTAAAAAAATAATTTATAATTGACTTTTAAGAGCTTTATGAACATGAGAATTATTGTAATGATAAATGTCCTCCTGTCATGTTTCATACTAATTGGAAGTGTTCATGTAGACGGTATATTTTGTCTGGATGTTAATTTTTGAAAGGTACAAATATTTGGTTTTTTATGTGTTTCTCAAGTTATGTTGGAGTGCAATGAAAGTTTCACCCTAATTTAGGGTATTTTTTGTATAAAAGAATTATGATACACGTTAAAGGCTAATTAATATGTAGGTATTATTAGTAAAATTGTCATTTGTCCACAAAAAAACGTTGCCTAAAAAAAGTAGCGTTGACTGAATTATTTAATTTTTCTTGTATAGAGCTTTGACTTAAATTATAACACATCACACCGAGAGGCCTTTTTATGTGTTTTGAAACATCACACTGAAGTAATTTTAACCAATTTTAAAATCTGCAACTTTGCAAAATTTCCAGATAAATACTGTAGACTGATTAGTGATTGAATTGGTATAAAGTTAAATAATTAATTAAAATTGAAAATGTCAAACTCTTACAAAAAGCGTTGAAGAAATTTTCTGAGACTGATTCTGGATTAATTTGGCCGACAGAGATTTTATTAATGATTGTTTAATTTAACAAATAAAAATGAAAAAAAGATCCGACCTACCGGATTTCGAACCAGTGACCTAAGGATGGCTATTTGGCATGTTACCAACTACAGTCCTCCGCTCTACCAACTGAGCTAAGGTCGGGATGTTGATATTCTAGGAAAGATATCTAATATATTCTATAGAACGTTATTTCTGATCATTTACTACATTAATTTCTTCTTTCGGATCCAATGGATAACAGCAACTATGTACCAAAAAAGAACTGTCGTATAAGAGCAACTCTATCTTTATTTATAAAAAAAATTAATTTGTTTTCGAATATAAAATTGTGAGGCGGTTTGGGAAGTAGAATAGAAAAAACATATCGTTGCGTGAGTTTAGATCAATTGATAGAGACATTGCACTACATATAGAGCTGTCAAAATGGGCTAGCTCGAATGGTCCGAATTTTTCCGGGTTCGGGCTTTAAAAATCTTAGCCCGAATTGTTTCCGGGCTTTTTAGCCCGGCCCGATAAAAGCCGTTTAAAATATGGGTTAGCCCGAATGAGTTGCAGGCCGCCCGCAAGTCCGAATAATTTTAAATAAAAAATAAATATAAATAATTTATTTTGAGAGTTTCTTTTATCGCACTATGAGTTTCTCAAACATTATCCACTACTTATGTAGTGTGCGGAATTTTTTCCTCAAATTTATCATTTTTACTACTTAAGTAGCGGATGAGTAAAAATAGAGCGTGCGAGAAAGTCTTAGGTGCGGATGAGTAAAAATAGGGCGCGCGAGAAACTCGTAAGTAGCAGATGAGTAAAAATATGGCGCGCGAGAAACTCGTAGGTAGAGATGAGTAAAATAGGGCGCATGAGAAACTCGTAGGTAGTGGATGACTAAAAATAGGGCGCGCGAGAAACTTGTAGGTCGCGGATGAGTAAAAATAAGGCGCGCGAGAAACTCGTAGGGCGACAAAGGAAATTCTCTTGTATTATAAGTCAAGGGCCTTTGGCTTTTTTTTTTTGTCGTTGCTGCTTGATATGTGATGCCTAATTTAATTTGTATTATTTTGGATGATTGATAATTAGATGTGTTGTGATTTAGTTTGCTAGAAATGCAATGTAAGTTTGAATATTTGAATCTAATTTGTCAAAACAAATGGTCCCTATTTGTTGTTTAGAAAATGCAATATAAATTTAATTCAACTTGTGAAAAAATTATTGATCCTCTACATATATGTATGTTTTTTTTAAACTTTTTTTTTGCCATTTTTAATTTTTTATTGAAAAAATAAATAAAAATGCGGGCTAGCCCGAAAAGTCCGGAGCCCGAATAGCGCCGGGCTCGGGCAATACTTTTCAGGGCCCGTTTTTCATCCGGGCTTTTTTAGTCCGGCCCGAATTTTGCCAGGCCGCCCGTTTTGACAGCTCAAACTACATGTATGGGTCAGAGTTTGAACATCGGTTATTTTACTTATCCACCTTAATGATGTAATTTGTAGCCACTAGACTACTTGAAAAAAAAAAAAAATAGAAAAAACATATTTGATTTTTTTTTTTGGGTAGTATGCTAGAGGTACTAAACCACAGAACAACCTTTTGTTCACGGTACAACTATAAAAAAATACAAAAATAACCATTTTATTTTTTAATACAAAAAATATTATCTCCCTATTTCTCTCAAGTACAATTTTGTTCTATCTTATACTATCTTTTTCAATCATGTATTGTTTTGTCCGGTACTTCATATTTTGTGAATCAAATACATCCATATTGTCGCACACCACCACTTTTTTTTTTTTTTTAGAATGATAATTATTTTTATTCAAATGGAAGAAAGTAAAATGAGTACTTTACCCACACGAACGAGGTTGAAATACAAGGCTCCGTTTGACCCGGCTTATTTTCTACTTTTTCATTTCTCTTTAAATGAAGTAGATAAGTAAAAAATTATATTTGACCTTATTTCTCATTGCTTTTGACTTTTTTACTTTATTTTTCTATTTATTTTACGTAGAAATAGGGTCAAAAATAATTTTTTACGTCTTTAATTTTTTTAAAAAGAAGTAGAAAAGTGAAAAATAAGTCGGGTCAAACGGGACCTTTGTCTCAGAAAAACAATAAAAGCATAGACGACTTACAACCGATACAAGCATCACCTCAAAATACAATATAATGGACTGGTTTAACCATTGATTTCAATAACTCAAATTCATAGATTGTGATTGTATGTTAGTTGTTGTGATCATAATATACAGTGTAGAGTTCGAAGTGAAACACACTCAAAATAACTTTGAAGCTGCACAAAATTTATTAGATTTTTTTTTATGTGTAAATAATCTTAAAACAACACTAAAAAGAAAAGAAAGGAAGTATATCATATAATTAATGAAATTAAACAAGTGCAAACAATGAAATTGTTCCATATTATTAAAATGAAAACACACATTACATTTGTGAAAACATCAACTTTACCACCATAATACACAATTTTTCAAGAAGTGTCAGTTAAGTAGTAAGAGTTTGACTTTATAACATCAAACATCAACAAATGATTCAAATTCCATTAAGATGGTTGTAAAATGATCATTACTACCACCGTTATTAATAATAATTTTCTTTCACCTTAATACACAATAACTTGCATTTTACCCAAAACCTCAATTGATAGCCCTGCAATTAACCCTAATCTGACCATTGTTCCCAGTAAGTGGATTAAGATTTCCCATTTTGATCATAGCATTACCAAAATCAGTAGCAAAACTTGAAGGGTCACTACTATATTGATCAACATCAGAATCTGTAGATCCTCCATTGAAAAGCTCTTGATCAGAATGAAAGAGACCCTTTTGATTTTGCAAGTTCTGGTAATAAGCATTGTCAAATGTGTTTGGAGTGGTTGTGTCAAGTGGTGACAAATTGTCATCACCACCTGTGGTAGGACAATTTGCTTGCAATGATGTTGCAAAAGTTGGATCTATGTTGTCTTCATTGTTAATCCTGTTTCTGAAGAATAAACACCTTGCTTGACCAATTGTGTGAGCTCCTATTATTTTTTATTTTTTTACAAATAAGAGTCAAATCAAATTGTATGGTAAATCAAATTGTCAAAGCTTAGCGGCTAGAAATTCCACCTTTAAGGTGGATAAGTGAGATGATCGGAGTTCAAACCCCGACCCCTGGATATATAATGCAATGTCCCTGCTAAATGAGTTAAGCTCATGGGACTGGTAATTTTTTTCTAAACTAATTTTTTATTTATTAAATATAGTTTTATATAATTTAATTATATTATAATGATGTTTGATAATTTAAAATGTATCAAACACTATATTTACCTGATAGAGCAACCATTTCTTTGGCTGTGAATCCTTTGTTATCAAAAGCAGCAATAAGACCACTTAGATCCGTATCAGGACCAGGTAAATCTGTGTTTGCAGAATCTAAACTTGCTGTGATTGAATCCCTTCTGCCCAATTGCACTGCCCAACTAGGTCCATCTAGCTGAAATTTTTATTTATTTTTGCAACATTATTTAGTAACATTCCAAATTAATTATATGCTTTATTATATGAATTATCTATAACTTTATAAGAGTAAGAAAAAAACCCTTTAATATTAGAATGAATATTGAGAGTGCTGCTAATTAATAAAAAATACTTGAGGACATGAATCCTCTAGTAGTATACTTACTTTGACAACAGAGTCTCTAGCAGCTACAGCGATAATATCTGCACACGAGACAACATTGGGACATAAAGTTTCAAGTTGAGATTTGATGGTGTCAATTACATCAAAACCCCTTAAGGAATTAGCGTTTGGGCCCGCTGTTTTTTCACCTGTGAAACTTGATGTATCGTCTAACAATACTGATGCATCACATCCCTGTAATCAAACACAAGATTGACGATCAAAATGATAATTAATTTCTAGAAAAAATAATAATTTCATCAGTTGACTTTTTTTTTGGTCGAGTAGCCTAGTGGCTAGAAAATCCACCTTTCATCGGTTGACTTTTTATTGCTTGTTGTATAAGAAATGTTATTTTTTAATAATATAAAGGAAAGAAATGTTCTTCTAAGAAAATATAAAGAAATATACGCATGATTGCCATGCTTTTGCAGAATAATAATAATATAACAAGTATTTTTCCTTTAAAAAAAAAACAAGTATTTTTATTTTTAATGGAATAAATGAAGGATTTTATTTTGACACTTTTTTTTTTGTTTTTTTGTCAAATAGTTCGATTGCTAAAATTTCACTTGAATTAGTTGGAGTGCTAGGTTCGAACATCGGTCCCTGCATTTTATTTACGGGACAATTATATATTTTTTATTATGGTGTTTAATTAACCAATTACCATAATTATGTACTATTAGATTATACTAAGAGACACATTAATATGACTATAAGAAATTTATATTGACATTTTGAATTCAACTCCTTTTGAAAACTCACTTAAAATTTAAATAATAAACCAGAAATCTCATTTATTAATGAACTAGAGAAGCAAGTCACAGTCTATAAAAAAAATAGAGTAACAAAGTCATACACAATGTTATCTTGTGTATATTTTTATATAAAAATCAAATGTTGATACAATATAGTATATCCATAACAAATTATAGATTTAATTTGAGATATTGTATCTTTTTTTTTTGTTGGTACAAATATATCTGCATCCGTTTTTTAACAGCACTATTTCACAATTTTATACATAATATTAAAGAATTAAGTGTGTATTAAATAATTTAAATTTGTTCACTGTATCTCTAGATTTACAAAATTAGCATTTGTTTTAATGTTTAGTTAGACAATGGTTCTAAAAGGTAGTAGTAAATTAATTAGGAGTACTTTTATGTAAAATAATAGTAAATAACACATCTTATTAATAATTTTAAAAAAGTTATATTTAGAGACATATAAAGTACTATAATTTTACGTTTTTCTCCCGATATATATAATACTTTTAAATTTTTGTAAAAAAAAAAACAAATACTACTTTTAAATCCATCAACAGAAACAAAACAATACTACTTTTAAATGAGCAATCGTGTGTAGGGGGTGTGATCTTAATTGTTTTTCTCCGTGCACCGACTCATCTTTAATATTAGGTTAAGAGTTCCACATTAAATTAAAAATATATGTTTATACACGGGATCGGACCTCATTTTGTAAGGTTAAGTTATACTCAAACCAAATTTTTAATATGTTATTAGAGCGCTATTGCAATATTCGTCGGGTCAATTGCTTTCAACATGTTATCAAACCACTTGCAATTTATATTTACCTATCAAGTCAACAGTGTTGGACGTGAGGGAGTCTATTAAGAGTTCCACATTGGATGATAAATAATTTGAAAAAAAATACTTAACAAAAGAAAATATTATTATTTGAAATATATTTATAAGTGAGGGGACTTATAAATCTGTATTGTAAGGTTTAGTTAGACCTAACATAAATTTCTAAAATAATAATATTATTATTATTATTATTATTATTATTTCTTTCTGAATTTTAGAAGGAAAATAATTAAAATATGTGATGTATATATATAAAATTAAAAGCACGCTTGAGTACCTTATGCAATTCATATATACTGTAGTTAGTAGTATTTTTTTTCTTCTTTATAAACAAAATTATTATAAAGTTAGTAGTACTAGCTACCTATAAAAAACATATAGAAGTAGATTTCGATGAACAAAAAATTAAATGATAGAAGAAGAAATTTGACTTGCTTGAACAAAACAATCATGGAATTGAAGACGAAGTAGTGATGCTCCCATACGAGCCTCAGTTTCTACAGCAGAATCTACTACTGACTTAATGGTTGAAAGTGCATCAGGACATGTTGTTGAGTAAAAATCAGAGGATAATTGGGCTGAAACTATCCCAACAAAGCATAAAATCAAACAAACTTTGGAAATTGAAATAATTTTAGCCATGTGTTGTGGTAATATAATCTTAGGAGAGGCTAGCTTATGATTATGTACTTGTGATTTTATCTATAAATTTATCACATATTTATATAGGAGGTTTACTTTGTGATTTTCTTTGGTCAATATATCTCAAACAAATATTTGAATTTTTATATATTGTCCTATTGGATACGTGATCTCTTCATATAAATTAAATTTTCGTTTACAATTTGACAATTAAATTTGAATTTATTATCTTGTAGTATATGTCTAGGCTTCTTACCGGGACTCTGTCTTAACTCTTAAGGAGTGTACATTATTTGATTATAATTAATAATTATAAAATATAATCCTAAATATAAAAATTAAAAAAGAAATATTAAAATATAAAATTTTAATACATTGTACACTCACATAAGTTTAGTGTAATTGTTATTGTCATTACTAAGTCAACATTGCTATAACAAATAATTGCCAAATTAAGCATTTGACAATATGGCAATTGGGCTAAAGAGTGACATGTTGGTATGATGATATCTTGTTACATATATTAATCAACAAGTAAAACAAAGGGGAGGAATTAAAACTTGGGTTAGTCTCCGTTTATAGGAATAATGTTGTATTATGTAGGAATTAAAGTTTGAACATAAAATTCTTCACTTATTTATCTCAAAAGGTGAAATTATAATTATTTGAGTATTTGACAAAAATAAACTTGAGCTAGAATATTAACCATCTTGTTGCACTTGCAGGCCCTTAATCAATTATGTAGTTAGCAAATTATAGTTGTACTTAGCTGTCCAAGGAAAAATATTCACACTCTTATATCACATTGATTCCACTCTTAGTTCAAACAAGATCTTAATGACTAGCATCAAGTGGACTTTGTGCAATGTCAATTGCTCATGTGAAGTGCAACTGTGGAAGCAAGAAGCTTGTGATCAATCCTTTGAATAACAATCGTGTAATAACATCAAGCATAAAATAATTTTTCAAAACACATTGAACCAAGATAATTATCAAGAAATACAACAAACAACAACTAGCAACAATTCACAATTAGCAGGAAATGCAACAATTAATATACCCTAAGAAGTCGTACATCGGTTATAAACGAGGGCAATCACTACAAGAATACTGGTCATTTGACAGGGACAAATCCCCTGGGAAACATACAAAAACCCCTGGCAAATTACCATATTTCTTGTAGTGAATCCTCATCTTACAAGTTGATTTTGTAGGATTGGATTAGATCCAACTCTCAATTCTAAGATGGTATCAGAGCATCTTCCACGATCCGCTGGACCGTCTGCTATCAAGTTTCTGGCCTGAATGTGTTTATAAGTAAGAGACAATTTTCACCTTACAAGTTGGTTTTATAAGGACGAGTTTGGCCTAATTCTCAATTCTAATAAATAAGAGGCAATCTTCATCTTATAAGCCGGTTTTATAAGGATAAGTTAGACTCAACTCTCAATTCTAATATTATCCCGTGCTTAAAGTTACTCTCGTGGTTAGGGTTAGATCCAACTCTCAATTCTAATGATATTTTCATGGTGAATGATGCAATATTTCTTTAACTTTTATATGTTACAATTTGTAGATATTCAATGATTTTTAATTTTATATATCACTACAAGAAATTTGATATATAGCCATGGCAAAAATCCTTAGGTAAATGTCCAAAAACCGTGAATATAGGCATTAAAACCTATACCGACGGACGTTTTGATCCATGGACTTCAATTCGCTGTACTCACGGAAGTTCTCCGTTTCAATAGCTTTTAGCTACGGTATTTTAGGCTGTTAGACAACCACTCAGAGCTATACCAACGGCCATTTGCATCTGCTAAATTGTTTTACCCATCACATTTTTCTTCTGGTATAGATTTGGAATTACTTTTTTCACTCAAACTATTTTAAAATAATAATAAATTGCCAATATTTATGAGACAAAATAATAGAAAACTTCAATTTTATTAAAATACTAACAAGTCTTACAAACATTTCAAATTACATATATAGTTAAACAAATGAACCTATAATAGCTAGCACCATATTATATTTAAAAACACATAGCTATAATCTCAAAAGTTACATTGTATTTAAAAAATCATATCACTTTAACTATATTTCAAATTTACTTCCTCATGATAAAATTAGCTTTTTAATCTTGATCTCTTCCATCTTCATCGGTGTGTGGAAGATAGTCATGTTCTGATTGCTACAAACACAAATGCACATAAAACTAAATGCTTAATACACTACAATTGTGTTAGAGCCAATATGCATATATCTAACAATATTCATACAAGCTTTAACTAATACTACTCCCACTCATCCAATATCTAGCATTAATATGGACCTACCTTTTCTAGTTGTAAAGGATGCCAACTATTATAAAAATTTGACACATGTCAACCTATGAGTGTGTATACATGTCAATTGTATGTCTCTTTTTCCACAAAATTGGGCTTGATGTGTCAAATATGTTATGCATCAAAATTTTAATTTCAATTCTTTGATGTTATCTATGTCATGGTTTTCTATTGTACTTTCAAGTTCATTTTGCAGTTAAGTTTTCTCAATTTTTAGTTCTATTATAGTTTATTTCACTTTATGTCATTTGTTTACTTGGTTTGCAGATTTTTCCTATCTCCAAATGAAATAATTACAATGGTTTTAGGTAAGTTTATCTGAAGGTTGATTTCAATTACTTTTTACACACACTCTTAGCAATATACTTTGAAACATGAGTTTTGAAACAAAATTGAAAAGTAAAAATTCAATTATCACAATCTTGGTTACGCTAATTCGTTTCTTTTTTGGTCAAACACTAATTCGTTGATCTCTATTAATATTCATTTTCTTTAATTTTTTTCTTTAGAGAAATTGGGTTGGCTATTGGGCTTTACAATTTGCTGTAATATAATTAAGTTTTACACCCACTAATTTTATAATACGATTATCCTATCAAGTTTTTTTTAGGCCCTCATTTTTAAAAGGCCCAATGTCATGGCACATGTGGTACATGCATTTAGGCCGACCTCGATTGTCTTTTTTTGTAGTACTTAACTCACTACTAGAAAAATCTTAAATACCGACGGGCAAAATCTGTCTCTTAAATGCAAATTTTCCGTCACTAAGCATGTTAGAGACAGAATTAGACACGGATTTGATTCTGTCGTTAATTTCCTCGTCTCTAAACTATCAGAGACAGATTTTATATTCCGTCTCTGATTGGAGACGAAATTTATCCGTCTCTAAATGTTGAATTCAGAACACAATAAATCCGTCTCTATTGGAGACAGAATTACTCGTCTCTAAATTCAAATAATTTCGTCTCTAAAATTCCGTCTCTAAATTCAAATAATTCCGTCTCTATTCAAACAATTATGTCTCTAATGCATAGAATTTCGTCTCCATAGAGACAACACATTTTCTGTCTCTAATAAGTTAATATTTTTGTCTATTTAACAATTATTGGATGCTTATACAATTTTTCAAATATTAATTCTACAATGTGAGAAAATTAAATTTTGATTGACAGCAAATTTAAAACATTAACATAAAAATTTACGTCATTCTTACAAAGTATACATTGTGCCACTATGGCATTACATAATAATATCAAACTTAAAGTTGTCAAATACACTAAAATACATATAATTGATTTAGCAAAAATACTTAACAAAAAGTAACCAAAACTAAACTTCACCCATCACATCATAATTTCTTGAGCATCCATCTCTTTTTGGTTCCGTGTCATCCAATGCTCCATCTTTTGTTTTAATGTTTCTTGTGCAGTATTGTTTTACCCATGTTCAACCGTTAATGCTTCAATACCACATCAATAGAAATTGAAGACGAGGATTTCAAACATTCTTTGATAGTGGCAACTTGAGATCCTAATCCAAATATGTGTCCCTTCTAAAAAAACATTACATGACCTTCCTCTCCACTTGGATGAATTCCCTGATCCATTAATATGAAGAAAAAAATGTTAAGTTCGAACTAAATCATTGTAATTTTACTTATGCATTTGTTTTATATATCTTGCAAAGCATCATCAAATTGCTGCATAATTATGCAGACATATGCCAAGGAACGAACCACCAAACTAATTGAAAATCATACTATATATCAATACACATGAAAGAAAGTTTACCTTAGGATTAATGCAAACTTAGCAGTGTGAGATGACGAACACAAACCCGCTGCGAGAAATCAAGTTCAATATCCTCCATTTGAAAAAGCTAACCCTAATTCAACTGCTAAAACTAGACAAAAAGCACAAAAAAAAAATAGTTTCTAGAATAATATTATAAAAAAAGATTAAAATGTATAATTTTTTTTATACTAAAATTTCTCGCATCTACTAACTAAGTACTAAAAGATCCAGTCAAATTTTGTTTTAATAAAAGCTTCTAGAATAACATTATAAAAAAATTAAACTTGCTTAATAAAAAGGCAATTAAAATGTATATATTTTTTTGGATACTAAAATTTTAGTATGACATCTACTTCTAATTATCTATCAACTTTTTTTTTTTTATTAAAATAAGATATCATTCATTCAAACCAAAAGAGTACATATTGGTAAAAACTGGAAGGATGAATATGCAAACTAACTCACAGCAGCTAATAGCATAAAACAGTATACTCAAGCATACAAATAATGTGACAAAATAAAAGTAACCGAAATACTCATGTCTTCCGATCTGCATCGTTGTTGATCAAAGAAGATCATTCAATCTGAAGCAAACAAACACCACAAAAAACAAGAAAGCAAATGAACACCGCACCAAGACGGAAAATCAAGCAAACACCGCACGAAGACGGGACACACTGCAATGAAGAAATCACAAAATAAAGCACGAAAACCCTAATCTATGTGAAAAATCACATATTTATATTAAAGCTAGGAAGAAAAAAAGATGCACATGGGTGATTCCGAGTCAAAGAACGACCCAAAATCACCCCTTTTTGAAGCAAGAAAAGGATAACTTTTTAAGAGAAAATTAGGGCCGGCTAAGGAAAGAAGAAAAAATTAGTTAATGTTTTATCTATCTATCTACTTTTAATATTTCAAATATGCATAAAAATAGGAATAAAATAAAAATATGAATCTATCCATAAAAATAGGAACAAAAAAAAAAAAATTATAGAAAGATAAGTAAAACATTAAACAATAACAAGATTATAGAAAATTTAGTCAATAAAAAAAGAAAGTTTAGCAAAAAAAAATTATAGGAAAAAATATAAACAATAAAAACATTATAGAAAATTTAGTCAATCAAATAGTATAGAAAGAAGAGTTTAATATATTTTTGAACCCTCTAAGTATAGCAAATTTCATTTTTAGTCCTCTATATTTTTTCTTCAAACTTTAGTTCTCTAAATTTTCTATAGAAATAATAAGATGAATACGTATGAAAATATAAACATAAACAATATTACTACCAAATTTAGTAATTTAAAATATGCACAGAACAATAAATTTAATAAAATAAATTTATTAAATTAATAAATTTGTAAACAAATAGCACAATAATTTCATTTATAACATACAAATATTTTATAACAACTTTTAAAATATTTTATTATAAATAAAATTTCACAATAATTTAATTTAAATATCAAATAAAAATCGATGGACCCGTGCATCTCTAAAATAGTTATGATAAAAAAAGAATTACAATATTCGGGGGGCTCGCACAAGTCTCTAAAACTAGTTATGCTATAAAAAAGATTTAAAATATTAGGAGGGGATGTTTACTGCCTAATTATTTGTAGTAGGTAAAATTTTTAAGCAAGATTTGAAAAATGTAGACTTTTGTTAATTAGAATAACACAAAAATGTTGTAGTGGTGAAGACAAGAGGATGCAGTGGATTGGTGTGAAATGAGCGAAATATGACAAAACGTTAACAAAATAAGGAAAATAGGTAATTCTGCCTAAAAAAATAATATAATTAGTTTGGACGGACATTGAAAAAAAATCGCTTAAAAGTATAAAGTATAGGCGGGGAAAAAATTGGCGCAAAATACTCGGAGACGGATCTTTTTTGTCTCTAACAAAAGTTTGACTATTTTAATAACAAGTTGACTCATTAGAGACGGATATGGAGACAGAAAATATTAGACACGGCAAAATTGTGTCTCTAAAATTCGTCTCTAACTATTATTTTCTCTTTGTAATTAAAAAAATAATAAGTAGAGACGGATTTAGAGACAAAATGATTTAGAGACGGAATATTCCGTCTCTAACATTTGTCACTGATGCATATATTTTAATTGTCGTCTCTGATTGTTCTTTACTGTCTCTAATCCCGTCTCTAATAGAGAAGAAATAAATTCCGTCTCTAAATTCCGTCGGTATTTCAACTTTTTCTAGTAGTGACTTTAGATATGTAATTGTCAATTGTTAGTTCGTTTTGAGTAATTTAAATGTTAATTTTTTATTATTATCGATTTTAGTAAGAAACAATTGAGTAAAAACAAATTGATTTATATTATGAACCAAATAAATTAGCTTTTATCGACTTGTCACTTATGAAAAAGAACCGGAATATGTATAAAGAAATTCAAAATGGTGGGGGACCATAGCCACCCCATGTCCCGGTGGCTCCGCCCCAGATAGAAGATATATGTAAAAAAAAATTGAATTTAGACAAAATAAAATATAAAAAAAATGTTATATTATTACAAAATTTCATACAAATAATCTTATAAGAAAGTTAAAGACTAAAATTAAATCTTATGGATATACACATGATGTTGTCAATAACAAATGATATTTGAAATATGATTATCTTATACAATTCTCGCTACCAAACCTAAATTCATATGTTATAATTAAGATTAACAAGAAGGACCTAGAGATAAAACTGACCAATTGCTTCTTTGCTACTTTTTTATTTTTTTTGGATAATTGCTTCTTTGCTACTAATAATTAAAATTGTAGACTATTATATATAATATTAAATGTACTATAATATTCTCTCCGTTTTTTTTAAGTGTCCGTTTAGAATAGTAACACTAAATTAAGAAATTGGATTTTTGAACCTTATCTTCCTATTATACTCTCATCAATAGATCTATTGTTATACAAAAAAAATATTTTCAGATTATTGTTATCGATAGAATATAACAATAAACAAACTTTTTTGTTTTTTTTTAAAAAAAAAAACCTTTAGTTTTTCAAATATATATAAAAAAATATTTATTGAAAAAGATAAGTGTAATTAAAAAAGGGTACAATTGACAAATCGTACCCTTAAAACACAAAATGGAGGGAGTAATAATTTATAAATAAAAATTGAAAAAATAAAATGAATTCAATGTATAGTGATGATAAAAATAAAAATATTCATTACAAAGACGGATTTAGATAAATAGTTTACGAATTAACTAAGAAACATTATGAAAAACTTCTTTATAAACCACAATTTCAGTTTCATTCATATCTTCTCCTTTTTCATTGGTTAATAATATCTTCAAGTGTTTCCTTAATGTTACTCTTGACACTGCAACATATGCCCATTAGAGAAAATTGACTGTGGAAAAGTGATTGGTCCAGACTCTTGTTGATAGTAAAGACGATGATAGTATGATAGTAAAAACGAAAATTTTAAACAATACAAAAGACAATATCAAATATTATTTACTTGATAAAATTTGATAATATAAAAAAGGCTTAAATGCAGTTTTACCCCCTATTTTAAATAAATCGGAATTTTACCCCCTATTTTATATTTTTTGGATTTTGCCCCCTATATCACTACAAGAAAATATGAGATTAGCTAGGCGTTTGTAGCTAATTGGTAGCTATTTCTAGTAAATTAGGTTATTTTTTTGTTATTTTAAATAAATAAATAAACAAACAACAAAACGAAAGATGCAAACAGAACACACAAACAAAACAGATCCAGAATTGAAAGAAACAAACCGCTGGAGCTTCCACGTGAGAAAGGGATCACAACCAAGAGAGAAGGAGAAGGTCGGTGACGGTTCCGGTCGATTATGCGACGACAACGAGCCTTTCTCGTTCATTTTTCTTCTTCCTATGTTTCTTGCGGTTCTGTTTTGTTCTTCTAGTAAATCAGAGTTAACTATAGATTTATTGTGAATTTGCTACAAATATCGTTGTAGCTAATCCCATATTTTCTTGTAAGGGGGGAAAAATTCAAAGAATTATAAAATAGAGAAAGGGGGTGGTACAAATCTGAATTTTAAAATAGGGGAATTCCGGATTTTAAAATATGAGGCGTAAAATTCCAATTCTTTCAAAATAAAAGGAGGTAAAATTGCATTTAAGCGTATAAAAAAAATAGAAGGCACGTTCGAAGATTTTAAATAATATATGACACCAAAACAAAACTTAAAAGTACCAACATTATAATACTAAATAAAAAAACAAAGAAATATTTGATAAAATATAACAACACATCATAAAAGTACCAACATTATTATTGATTGATATATATTGATATCAATTTACATTTGAGTTTGATGAGATTAATTATGTCCTTGTATTGTACTATATACTTATACAATACTTAAAGGCCCAAAATCTTAGTTGACTCTCCCACAAATTTTTCTAATCTGACCACTAGATCCAGTAAGTGGGCTAAGGTTCCCCATTTTGACCATTGCATTTGCAAAATCAGTCCTAAAACTTAAAGGATTGGTAACATAAGAATTAACTTGTGCCTTTGTAGATCCATCATCGAAAAGCACTTGATCAGAGTGAAAGAGACCCTTTTGATTTTGCAAGTTCTTGTAATAAACATTGTCAAATGTGTTTGGAGTTGTGGTGTCAAGTGGTGACAAATTAAAATCACCACCTGATCTAGGACAATTTGCTTGTAATGATGCTTTAAAAGATGAATCTATGTTGTTCTCGTTGTAAATCCTGTTTCTGAAGAATCTACATGTGGCTTGACCAATTGAGTGTGATCCTAAAATATTTTTCAATTGAAAAACTTTAGTACATGTAGGTAATTATATAATTGATCATCATGCATATATTAGTAATTCGGAACTCCCCCAAATGATAGGTAAAGTCGAATAAGAAATTGTTCCAGTTAATACTGAAATTCAGGTTCTTTCAAAAAATTCATCGTTAGATTTTAAATACAACAGACAAGGAGTGTGTTAGATTTTGAAAATATATATAAAAGAAGATAAGAACAAATCCTTTAAGTTATCTTGAAATTGTAGGGTGTAGGGTCAGTTTTGAAAATATGGGAAATTGACAAAAATATTTCAACTCATAAAGGTTTTTTAACAAAAATTTCAAATTGGTCTCTAAATTAAAGTTCACGGCTTAAAATCAAATTGCTCTTAAATAATTTTATCCCTTATGGATGTCAAATTAGTCCTTAATTATATTTGTTAGTTAAAGTCTAAAATGTTACAATAATTTAAGAGCATTTAAATAAAATAACACATGTATTTTCTGTCTTAAGAAAAATCTCATGTTTAATTTCGAGTTTAAACATGCAACAACGTTGAGATATCTAATTTACATAAAAAAGGAAAACATAAAATGTTATCTAAATTTTAAACGGTAATGCAAGATTATAATGATTAGTAATTTAAAATTTTAGATATGTTTTTGTCAATTTCTTAGTTTTAGGACTATCTTGGCAAACATTATTCAACTTCAAGAGCAATGTTTCACTTAAAGTGTCATGCATAGTTTAAACCTTTAAGATAGTCGGTTCATGATAAAATTAATATAAAGAAATGATGTTTGATAAATACTATGCATCAATATATTTAGCTAATTAAGAAATATATATATATATATATAGCTAAGTACCTGAAAGGGCAACCACCTCTCTAAGTGTAAAACCTTTGCTGGAGAAAGCATTAGCAAGGCCACTTACATCAGAAGAGGGACCTGGCAAATCTGAGTTTGCAGAACTTAAACTTGCTGTGGTTGAATCTCTTCGGCCCAATGGAACACTCCAACTAGGTCCACCAAGCTGAAAAATATATATGCTCAATATATTAAATATTGCGGCCGGTTATATGGTTAAACCTTCTGCTCATACCGGGCGTAATTTGGATTATATTTTGAAATTCAATAATTCATAGATGATAGGTGAATTCAATTTAAATTAATGATGTTGACAATGCTCCACGACCTTATAAAAATAATGTTACTCTACGGGCGGAGCCAAGGCCCAACAAATCAGGCCAGTTGTCTGAGCTTTGACAACTTTTTTTGGTATTTTCAGAGGTTAGTATATGGCAAAATTGAGATATTTTATTTAAAATTAAAATTTTTAAGATTAGTTTAGGGCAAAACTGAGATAAATCTTTTAATTTATTATAAAATAGAAGAAGTTTGACCATATATTATATATACTTACAGCAACAACTGAGTCTCTTGCTGCCACAGCAAGAATATCAGCACAAGAGACAGTATTGGGGCATATGCTCTCTACTTTAGACTTTATTCTATCGATTACATCAAAGCCTCTGAGCGAATTAGCATTTGGACCTGCTGATTTTTCACCTGTGAAACTTGATGTATCGTCCAACAGTACTGATGCATCGCATCCCTAAAAATTAAAATCAATATGTATGAGCAAAATGAAGATAATAATTTTTAGTTGTCATTTTCATCAGTTTTTTATATGGAAAAATATTTTCAACTAAAGAAATTAAACAAGCATGATTTTTTCTCGAGTTTTGTTCAATCAAATAATAGCACATAAATAAACTTTGAAACAAATATATGTTTGTTTGTGGAAAAGTCCACTTTTAGCCATTATTATTTAGTGCCGATATTGAATATTTTTTTTAAAATGTTTTAGTTAAAATAATGTGTAGGGTACATGTGTATTCTTGTTTTACATTATTAGATTAGAGATAAATTATTATATCATACAAATTACTCAATTATTTGTTTGATGTGTGCATTAATTCCGCATATATACACACACATGTTCTTTTTTAGGTAGAATTAGAAGAGTTATTCTGTGTACCCATGAGCTTAACTTAATTAGTATGAACATTGCATTTTATATGTAAGGATTAAAGTTTGAATTTCAGACACTCCACTTATTCACTTTAAGGGTGAAATTTTTAGTTACTAAATTGCTTGAGAAAAAAAACAGAGTTATTCTACTTAATAACTCACCATAAACATTGAATTTTATAAATCTTACATTAAAGTAAGATTTTTTATTAAATAGATAATTTCAAAACCAAGTTAAAACATTGATATTTATTCCTTTTTTACTTTGTTTCATAAATATTTGTTACTCAATTAAGTAATTTTAAACACTAAACCAAAATTAAAAAAAAATATTCAAGCAAACTCATAACTATATATGATAATAATCCATTTGAATTAGTGTATTGGGTTAAATATATTTTTGGTCCATATAGTTTTGCAGAATTTCGTTTTTAGTCTCTGGAGATTTTTTTCACACTTTTTAGTCCCAGAAGTTTTTTCAGTTAATGTTTTTAGTCCTTACTTTTCAATCAACTCGTGCATATCATTCGAAATTTTAAATTTTTTTTGCCGTCGTGTTTAGTACATTATATGAATCTCTCTTACAAAAGTTTAAATTTTTTTAACAACAGATGAATTAAATAAGAATTTTTTAGTTTTTTGCACATAAAAATTCATAAATAATTCATCTTATGTTAAAAAATTCTAAATTTTTATCAGAGATGTTCTTATAATATTATAAACATGAATACAAAGAACCGTTCAAAAATGTGAAAGCATACAAGAGTTTGATTAAAATTATGGACTAAAAACAGTGACTGAAAAAACTTCAGGACTAAAAAATGTAAAAAAAATCTTCAGGGACCAAAAACAAAATTCTGCGGAACTATAGGATCAAAAACATATTTAACCCTAGAATATTACATCATTATACATGCATGCATGTCTTGAGAAAATTACTCTAGTGCTTATAAGGAAGTGTATCATATATATATATGCCATTAAAAAAATGTGTATGTAAAGAAATTAATATGCAAATGTGTTAGATCAAGTCTTCCATTTATTTATGGTGCAAAAATAGAAAATTAGAACAAAAGGAAAAGTTGACTTGCTTGAACAAAACAATCATGGAAATGAAGACGGAGTAGAGAGGCTCCCATGCGAGCCTCATTGGCCACAGCAGCAACTATTTCAGTTTTAATGGTTGGAAGCACAAGAGGACATGTTTTGATATAAAAATTAGAGGATAATTGAGCTGAAATTGTGCCAATAAAGCAAAAGAGTAAGAAAAATAGAACTTTGGTGATTGGAAGCATCATGGCAATTCTAGTTTTATGCTTAAAAAGGAAAAAATATATACTAAGAGAATGCAAGCAAATGAGAGGCTTATATTTAGTGCTTGTGATTAAGGTCTTGAGATGTGTCACATATTTATATATGAGAGTTGTCTTAGACTAATTTGTTTTATTCTCTTGTCAATATTTAGCCACAAGGGATTAAAAAACTACTAGTATCATTGATTATAGAATAGGAGGAAGTGACATAATCGTTATATATCTTCATAATCATTAAGTGTAATCATATATTCAAATAGTGGACTGCTGCTTCCTATTAAGTGGCGGATCCAGAATCTTGAGTTAGAAGGTGTAAAATTTTTAACTTCATTAATAATAATTATTAATTATATTTAAATAAAAAGTTTAAGATATCAATTTTTAGTGCATAAATTTTTTCTTCTTATTTTACCGTTTATTTAAACTAGTATATTTCAAAAATAAAAATTATATTTTCACCTATCAAATAATTGAACTTTATTAAAATAATTGCATAAAATTTTGTCAAACTTCCACACATTTTGAGATAGATTATAAATTCTAATATTTATTTTGTGGTAAACACATGTTTATGTGAGATGGATCTTGCGAGCTCTCAACAAGGACAATCTTAAAATTCAAAAAAACGTTTACAAGAGTTGAACTCAAGTTTTTGCAAAATACTTCAGTCTTAAAATAAAGTGTTACTGTCGAGTTTAAAATGCATTTATGCTAGTTCTTTGACAGGTGATATAGTAAAAAAAGAAGCTTAGTCATATAATTTTTTATAGAATTAATCCCTATAATCTTTAACATAAGAAAATATTCACTTTTTAGATATATTAAAAAAATTATATATCTAGTGCATATTATAATTAAATATATTAATCTTTTAATATATTTAGAAAACGATTTTTTATATATTAAAGACCACAAGAGTAAATAACTGTTTTTCTCCAAATTATTAAATTAAAATTGATTTCTAAAATGCCAACTAATCTAAATGGTATGTATATTCAACGATGATATGCCACTTAGAGAGCCACTTGTCATTTTAAAACTAATTGATAAACCATCACCAACCTCCTAGGTAACATTATCCAAAACAATAAGAAAGTATTGCTGTATGAAAGATCAAATTTAACATGGAGTAATATTTTCGTTAATCAAAACATTCTGATATTTTGAAGTGCATGTTCTTACTAAAAACAAGTCAAAGCGTATGTGTTTTGGAACATAGTAGCTAGCGAGAGAGGTCAAAGAAACAATCTTCTTTGGCTTATATGGCGTTAATTTAATCAAGTTGCTTAATTATCTATCTTTTTTTAGTTTGACTAATAATAACGCGTTCATCATTTTAAAAACATATCAATAATAACAAGATCACCCATCACGAGCACATGTTTTGTTCAATTTTTTACTTTCTATGTTACAAATCTTTCGTTGTTTTAGTTTTTTAATTTTGTCTTAAAATTTTAGTCATTTTAAGAAATTAAGACACAATTAATGATATTTTACGATTTATACCTTTATAAAAACTAAAGTATTCATTAAATGAATTTTCTCTTTCTTAATAAAGCAAGAGCAAAAATGATAATCTTATTATTTCCTAATCCACGTGCAACACTCTAAAAGGACTAAAGTTTTGAGACAGAGAGTAACAATTTAATTCAATTTTTGATAAAAATATATAAAATTCATATTATTTTTTTATATTAGAGAAAAATTAGTGTATGATTTTTTATAATAGAGAAACTATATATTAGACATTGATTTGAATTTTATTTTTGTTATAAATTTTATTAGCCTTTAAAAAATAAATTTTATGTTTGTTAAAGTTTAATTAACAATTTTAGAAATTGTTGGTATGCAAATTGTTCCATATGACACGGTGAACTGAAAATTTTTGGACTATATGTTGGCTCGTGTGGGTTTTGCGGAAGGTTGACGGCGATGGATTAGAGCTTGCGTTTTTCAGAGTTTTATGTCGGTTTTGGTTAACGGAAGTCCAACGGAGGATTTTGCAGTCGGTAAAGGATTACGATAGGGCGATCCATTATCACCTTTTCTTTTCTTGATCGTTGCGGAAGTCCTTACGGGTCTCATGAGCAGGGCGGTGGACAATAGTCTCTTTCAAAGTTATAAGGTTAGTAATAATATTCTGTTCCACACTCTTCAATTTGCGGATGACACCATATTAGTGGGTGAAGGGAATTGGAATAATTTGTAGATCATAAAAACTGTTTTAATTTGAGAAGCTTTGAGTTAGTGTCCGGTTTAAAGGTTAATTTTTACAAGAGAGAGCTTTATGACCTTAATCTGGATGATAATTTTATGCGGGCCTCTGCATCCTTCTTGCATTGTGGGGTGGATTCTATCCTGTTTCGTTTTCTTGGAATCCCGGTTGGTGCTAACCCGAGAAGAAAGGCTACATGGTCACCTATCCTAGATTCCATGAAAAAGAAACTTGGTTTGTGGAAAGGTCGTCAACTGTCTATTGGAGGACGAGTAACTCTTATTAATTCTGTGTTATCCAGCTTACCACTTTATTTTATTTTTTTCATTTTATAAGGCACCGGTTTGTGTTTTAAAGGACTTGGTGTGTATTCAAAGAAATTTTTTGAGGGGGGGTGGTTTGGAGAGTAAAAAAATGTGTTGAGTTAGTTGGGAGCGCATATGCCGTTCGAAGGAAGAAGGAGATTTGGGGGTAAAAAACTTAGAAGTGTTTAATGAGTCACTTATGTGTAAATGGAAATGACAATGCTTGCATGATAGAACGGCCCCATGGTTTGATTTATTGAATTATAAATATGGTTCTTTAGTTGGCAATTTTTTGCATATTTATGGGAGGGCAGGTTTAAAACACGCCTCACTTTGGTGGCGAGACATTTGGAAGCTAGGTGGTGAGGATGATGACAATTGGTTTAGTAATAACATTAGAAGCACTGTTGGTGACGGTAATGACATCGACTTTTGAAAAGAAAAATGGATAGGTACATCACATTTGCGGATTTTATTTCCTTCTATGTTTATCAAAACAACAAAACCTGATGGGTCTATTTCATCTATGAGTATATGGGATTGCAACAATTGGAAGTGGAACCTCGAGTGGTCAGAAGAGTTAATAGAAATAGAAGCAGTAATTGCAAATGATTTAGCGTTGATTTTGGAGCATATACGGCCGAGAAAGGAGGTGGGAGATCGGAGATAATGGAAACCACATGTGACAGGAAGTTTTTCAGTCCAAACAACTTACAAGGCGTTGTTGTTACCCAGGGCTGAAGTGGCGGTGTTGCTGGCAAACACGTTGAATGCTTTGAAGCTACTGTGGTCAAACGAAGTCCCGTCGAAGGTTAGTATTTTTGGTTGGAGGGTGATGATTGAAAGATTACCCACAAGGGAAGCTCTCCTAAACAAAGAGATTATTACTAGTGTTCTGAAGCCACTGTGCGTTTTGTACCAAGGAAATTGAAAGCACCTAACACATATTTTTATCTTGTGAAATAACATGTCAGGTATGGAGTTCTATTTTCAATTGAATGGGAAAACAGACACTTTCCTCAGCAGACATTAGCAATCATTTCTTAGACTTTGAAAATCTAGTGGCAGGTAGCAAAAGCAAGAGATACAATCACTCTATTTGGTTGGCCACGACATGGTGTTTATGGCGTCTTAAAAATAAGATTATATTCCGAGATGATGCATATGTAATGTTAAATCTCTTGTGGATCACATTAAGTATATTTCTTGGTTGTGGTTTATAGGTCGCATAGGGTGTAATAGCAATGTAGCGTTCACCGATCGGTGCTATAAGCCCTTAGATTGTCTTTTATGTATCTAAAGTGATGTTTATCCTTGAATTGTAAGGGTTGATTACCCCTTATATTCCTTATAATTCAATCTTGCTTATATAAAAAAAAAACAATAAAAAACTCACACACATAACACAACTCTAAGTCTTAAATTCAAATTTGGATTAAGATGTTAAACCTAACAACATCGGCATTTATTATTTTAACTAACATTTATGAGTGAATATAACATTAAATATATATACTTATTTTTTTTAGCTAAAAGAGAGTTTGCTAAATAGGATAAAAATAGAATACTTGACAGTGAGTATATTTAAGAATATATTATTAAATAATATATATATATATATATATATATATATATATATATATATATATTATTGTTATTTTTTGGCTTATTCAAAATAAAAGAATATAATAATTATTTACTTGAGGAGAAGTCAATTACGTGTATCATTTTTGTTGAGTAGCTAGTAGCTACATTCATAGTAGTAGCCAGCTCACTTCCACACTCATATGTTCCTTTTTCGTTGCTGAGTCATCTTGTTTTAGGATAATGAAAAATATTTGTGTATGATTAAATTGGAATTATTTAAGAACATGGTCAAGCCCAAACGCCTCTGATTGATCAATTATTGGATTGAGTTGTAAAGGAGCTTAATCCATAGCATAACTAAAAAAAAATCAAATAATGTTTTAGATGAACCTAACTCCTATAATATGAGTGATTCACTTTAGAGTGTAAAATGAATAACATAAATTATTAATAAAACAAAGTAAATACCATAGATATATCATAACAAATCATAAAATTGTTACAATTGCATTATTTTTTGACCAAAAAATGTTAAAGTTATAATTCTGGTATGACTCAATTCGACTGGGGATTACCCTTCAAAATTTAAAGGAACAAACTAGAGAATAAACAGAGAAAAAAACTTGATTATATTTTTCATAATTGATCATAAAGCAATACAATTTTATATAAACATGTCCATACTCATTGTATCATATATAATAAATAATAAATAAATAATAATAATAAACATATTAAAAGACCATACTATATACTATACTATGGATATATTATATATGATAGTATAGTATATAGGATAAATTTCCCTGGATCCCATTGCTTGAAATATAAGGATCTCCTCTCTGTCTCACAACAAAGCATGCATGTTTCCTTTGTTTGACTTTGCACAAGGCAACAAACATGAGAAGCCTTTTCTTTGTGTTGTAGACGTTATACATACAATCTCCCAAAGCCAAGCTATTTGCAAATTCAATCAATCTCATTATAGCCATGATATGCAAACTTTTGTTTTAAGGCATCAACACAGTTTGGTGAAATTGTGAATGATTGGTGGCTCTAAATTATTTGAGCAAAATAGTTGGTGATATGACGGTGGAGAGAAATTAATGACTTTAAAAACAACCGCATTCAACTAATATTCTGAGATGAATGTTGGGTTGATGTGTTTGTGGTGGAACCCCAAACCCGATTGTAAATGAAATGGATGAAGGCGATTTAGATTTCAAGTGGTTTTGATTTATAATTCGGGGTCTGGTGATTTTGACGGTGACGGATCACACTCAAAAATTTAAAGGAAGAAACTAGAGAATAATGAGAAAATTGATTATAATTTTTTATTGATTTTAATCATAAAGTAATACAATTTTATATAAGCATGTGCATACTCAATAAAATAACCACCCCAGCTACACAATAAAAATACTTAGTACCTTATTAATAAAATATACCTAAAATACTCTTTTAGAACAAATTAATTAACACATTATTTTCTTATCTTAATAATCCTATCAAATTCATGATATTTTTCGATCAGCATAATTTATTTATTTGGATGTTTACTTTTAAATTACAAAAAATATATCTTATTTTTAAATGTACATATCCAAAGTAAATTTGGGAGGTGCAAAATGTACCTCCTGTCCTTTTCTCTCTCTGTATTTTTGTATTATCTTGTTTCATCCAAATAATTAGCAATTTTCATAAGTTAAACTAGTAAAAAGTTTGGTTGGATTGAATTATTTGAAATTATTTACGATCATTTGTATTTGTAAGGCTTTTTGGAAAACCAATGAAATTTTTTTTTTTACAAAAATAGTTTATAATTCAATAAAAACAGTTTGACTAGAGGAGTTCCTTTTTTTTATAGCTTGTTTATAAAATCATATTACACATCACTATATAAGTACACAAAGTACAAACTTTCTAAGCTATATGAAACTTCTTAACCTTTGAAATATAAGAAATACTATAGAAAACACAGCAACACTTAGATGGTCTAATTACACTGTCTACGCGCACGCGCGCGCGCGCGCACACAGATATATATATATTAAATTATATTTTTTAGACTTGACCTCCTATGTTTGATTCTAGCTCCGTCTTGCATAGACATATAGATGATTGTTGCCTTGGTTGTCCTTGCTCCTTCAATCCCATGCTATGTTTGGGGGTCTCGAAGGAAGGAAGTTAGTGAAGAATTTTGTGGGAGATTTACTTTTGCCACATTACTTATTTTCTCGCGCGTACTAAAATAGCCTCATCCGCTATTTAGGTAGTGGACACTAGGGATGACAACGGGTGCCCACGGGTGCGGGTTTTATAATACCCAAACCCGCACCCGAAATTACCACCCGAATCCAAAGGCTATTCGGGTGGCAAAACAAAATCCACACTCACACCCGTTGGGTTCGGGTTTTTCCACCCGAACCCGAAGCAACATATCTACTAAAAGAACTAAAAGAAAAAATGTAATTTTCCATATTCAACCAAAATAAAGTATTAGTAACTTTCCACATTCAACCAAAATGAATAGTATCAATAGGCTTAGAAATCAACCAAATTAAACAAATAAGTTTCACCCCACATGATACAAAATAAATAAATAGTTTGGTATATAAACTAAGGGGTAATTAAGTAGTTTAATATATAAACGGGTGTGGTTTCGGGGCCGCGGGTTTGGGCTTAATTGTCATCCCTAGTGGACACCCTCCCAAAACACCCAACCTTTATAATATCTGCTACTTAAGTAGCGGACAATAAATTCTCTTTTTATAACATCTGCTACTTAAATAGCGAACAAATAAAATGAGAAAGACGTAGAGTGCGCGAGTAACCAATAAGATGGCAAAAGTGCATATCACTTTTTCGGGAGAGTATGTAGGTAACGGAATGAAAGCAGGGCCAACTATTCAGTAGGGCAAACAGGCCTTCAACTTTGGGACTCTAAACAATCGGGCTTCAATTTTTTTTTCTTTTCCTTTTTTTTTGAAGCAGCTTCAAATTGTTTTTTTTCTATTAATAGTGTAGTATAATAGGCCTAACAATCATGCAATTTTTTTTTTGGGTATAGAAAAAAAAAGATTTATTCTTCAAATCTTCCATCTCTAATCCATTGTGCTTTGGCGACAAAATAATGTAAAATGAAATTCTTTTATATATCGGAACCTTCAATTTGATTGGACTGGCCTTGGACAAAAACACTCACATTGTTTTGAAAGAGTGATCTTAGGGGGAGGAGAAGGAAGATTTATGATTAAAGTAGCAGACGTTAGTTATAAAGGTAGGGTATTTTTGGGGTGTTCACTGACGGAGGTATTTTGGTAAATTCGTAGGGCGCGCGACATAATCAGTAGGGTGGCAAAAGTAAACCTCTTAAATTTAATAGTGTTATCAAATTGTAAATATGAATTGAAGAAATATTTTGAAGCTATAAGTAGAAATTTGCTTTTTAGGCCCCCACAATGCTCTTAGGCCCCAAAAACCCAAAAATATCCCTGATTTTTGGGACTCGGGACAGTTTGGAAGATATAATCCGAAAACGCTTAATTTTAAACGTACGTACGTTCCAAAATTAGCTAATTTCATATTGTAATTTTCGAAATATAAAATAAATTGAAAAAAAAAGGGACCATTTCGGAACATTAGTTTCGAAATTAGTTATAATTTCGGATCCTACAAGGTTCCAAAATTAACTAATTTCGAATTATAATTTCGAAAATATATATAAAATTGAAAAACAGTCATTTCAAAACTTACGTTCCAAAACTAACTAGGAATAATTTGGTCAGGACAAACAACCTTAAAGCAACATAGAAGACTAAAAAGAAAATTCCGTAATCTTCAAATGCTTAAGCCCCAGTCAATATTTTGAGTTTTGCAAATTAGAGATTTTGATCCTAAACAAAGCCTTACATACCGTGGTAAAATAAGTATCTTTCTAGCAAAGAAAAAATGTCTTAAAATAAAAATTATATTATTTATTTTATTTTAATTATACCACAAATTTAATATTATACATATCATTCTCAAATAATTATATTTTAATACATATTTATGACAAATATTAACATTCAATACTAAAATAATTATGTAAACGTCCCATAAGTCCTCGCTCAACTGGCAAAAATGCCGAAATTGTTAGGCCGGACGTCGTGACCCGGGTTCGAACCCGGGATCTCACAATTATTTGTGAGTTTAATTTCAGTGAATTACCACTTCTTCTAAGACCAAAAAAAAAAAAAAATTATGTAAACTTGTTACAGTGCTATTCATTATTTTATTTCAATTATACCACAAATTTAATATTATACATATCATTCTCAAATAATTATATTTTAATACATATTTATGACAATATTAACATTCAATATTAATAAAAATAATTATGTAAACTTTTTTTTTTGAGTAAATAATTATGTAATCTTGTTACGGTGTTATTCATTTTTTGTTTTTATTGATTTTTCTTAATATGTATGAAAAAATTTGAAAATTCTTTTTTTTGGAGAGAGGACTAGTGTATTTCTACACTTCGGTCCCTTTGTCTCATATTAAGTATTATGTTTTAATTAATAATGGTGAAAACTTTGTATCTATAACATGGTAAAACAAAAATACATCAAATTTTAAATACTTAATAGTTTTCTTATTATTATTTTTATTTCTTGAACCTTCTTTTCTCTTTCTTTCACCACCATATATACATCTTCCTTTTAAAATCCTTCGCGATGTAGACTAGAGTGGTGATAGTGTGACGAGGTCCTCCTCCATGTCATCTTGTTATCTCATTGGGGTTGTTATACTCCTCTCTGACGGTGATCTCCACCACCCCTGCATATTTGATGTATTTTCCAAACTGTGTTGCGGTTTCCATTGGCGTTACTTGGTTGCCCGGGGGAGTGTCGACGCGTTTGGGTTTGGCTGTTGGGCTCGTTGTTACGCCTATGGGTGGTTTGTTCTGCTCTCGCAGGTTGTTGTGGTTTTCTAGATATGTTTAAATCTGTAGATTTTTCAGATAAAGTAACACATTGGAAAAAAGATAAATGATAGCAACATATCTAATAATGTAAGTTTGCTAGAAGTAAACCAAAAGAACGATTTTTGTTTTTGGCAGTACCAAAAGAAACATATAATACTTATATTATGTCATTCAAAACATAGTCACATATGGACATTGAATCCAATATAAAAATTCATTTAGTAACTAAATGTGACGACATAAGAGTTACCAGTAACGAAATGTGAATTACACCTAATCCCGTTGTGTATTTTCTATTATGCTATCGTGAATTACACCTAATTTTTTGTAACTCTTTTGTATTTTTCTTTTAAAGACTCAATATGAATGATTTGAATTGATATTTCAATCCAAATAATTTTGATTTGCTACACATTCACTAGGTTGCTATACATTGTTCTTGGTTGATTATTGTTTGTTGCTTAGACTGTTTAGTGGATTTGGTGCCGTACAAAAAGCATGCATTTTCAGGTTGTACTACATCATGACTGTCTGATCACAATCCAATGACTTAGATTAAATACAGTAAAAATCAACCACTATAGATCTGATCCGTTAGATAGTGATCGAACAGTCAAGATTCAATACAGCGTAAAACCGTATGGTTTTTGTACAGCAACAAATCCAAATCCCTGTTTAATTAGTTGTTGATTACTATCATTATTTTCTCAACTCTTTATCCTTGTTGGTTTGAACAAGGTTCAAATTTACAACAATAACAACAAACATAGGCCAATATTTTGTCTTCCCCACCCACTGAAAGCCAAAATATTACTACTATATACTATACACATCAATCAAGTTGGAAAATGTGTGTCCATTCATTCTGTTTTGAGAAGATGCTGATCAAGATAAGCAATATCAATATCTAAGGGCCATTGAAGTATATGGTAGGTACCTCAAAATTTTGGCTGAATATGATGATGGAATCACAGATATTATTTGAGTTGGATATATATGTACAAATTTGAAGCTTATAAAACAAGACAAAAAAGTGTTCTGGATTTATTATAATAATTATTATGTATTCATTTGATTAGTCGTCCGTGTTCTTGATAGCTTGCAACACTGCTTGCTTCACCACTTGCTCATTGATACTGTCGTCCTTGTGACTCTGCATATATAACATTTACATATATTTATTCAACAAGAATCACATGAGAGAGAGGAATCATATATTTTATTTACCAATATTTAACATCTTTAGACAACAAGATATAATAATAATTAATATCCAAGTCCTTTCTTTTGTTGGCTAGATTATTAAACAAGGACTTGGATTGAAAATATTCCGTATGAAATAAAAATAGGCATTTGAAGATTTTTGGCTCCTTACAAAAGACCAAAATTAGAGACCAAGAAAACAAAGTTCTCTCAAATATGGACTGGGGTCTGTTTGAATTGACTTATTTTTAAGCTTATATGAACATAGGTAAATAAATAAGTTTTTATGTATTATTATAAGTTTTTTGAGGTAGTTTATAAAAAATCTGCTTATAAAAGTACAATTTTGAATACATCTTGGGTAATAGTATAAATAATGTTGTAAGTCATCAAATATACAAAACATGCAGGTTTCAAGAATGGAGATTCAAACAAAATTGATATACACCATTGGGGTCAAGAGCTAGTATGACAACTCATCGAGTAAAGGAGGACAATCTTCAACTTACATAATTAATTTTATCAGCTAAAAGATAGATCATTGAAAAGAAAGTGTTAGATGAGTGTCGCTAGTTATCACTCATCTTGATATATTTACATAACATTGAATCTTAAAGCATTCAAATGTGTCAAATGAAATCAAACTTGTAAAATATAATTTTATTTTACACTATCAAAGTCACGTAAAGTATTAAGCATTTATTTTGATTGGTGTTATAATAATTTATTATGAGTTGTTTACCCTATAGCGGCAGCAGCCAACATAAACTCTATAGCATTCATTAGATATTACTTATCTTTTTACCGTACAAGTTCAGCTTCCGCTGAAAATTAAAGGGTAATGGCCTAAAAATAAAGTGCATATAAAAACATTTTTTATAAGAAAAATTTAGAATGATGAAATGATATTTCATATAAAAAAGACTTTAAATTCAAAAGGACTCGAATGAATTTTTATTTACCTTACTCAAAAAAGACCAACAAAAGCTAAATACTCAGAATTCTAATATTCACATATCCAATAGTAATTATATGATCCTTGGAGCTCCAAAAGGGCAAAAACATTAAGATTTTCTCACCAATATTGAACAATGTCCACACGTGTACAAAGTGAGAACGCGTCTTTATATATAGGTTTCAAAAATCATGTTATTAATTCAATTATATTTAATAGATAAAAGTGTAAAAGAGAATGCTCAAAGAGAAATGGTAGTAAAATATTAATATATTTATTGTCTTACATCTCCTCCTACAGCTTCTAGCTGGAAAGTGTCTTCACAAGAAACCCTAGCATCAAGCACTTCAAGTCCCAGATCTTCAAAAGCTTCTAGTATTGACACTAACATACCAGGTCTATTCTTTTCTAAAAGCACATTGATTAGGAAACCCTTTTCTAGGGATTTCACACTCACCTTCAAAATAAAAAATAATAATTATATGTGAATACATTTTTCTAGACACATACAAGATGTGGCAATAATGAACAATGTTTTTTCTTTTCTTTTTAACAAAATAGTGGATAAGTGGTATGACCAGGATTCGAGCCTGCATATATATAATGTAATGTCTCTGCTAACTGAGCTAAACTCACTGGACGTTTGCTTCCCGACATTAAATTAGAACATATCATCCCTCACCTTAAATTTTTAATGAAAAATACACGAGTGACAAGGTCTTCTATGATGTTTCATGAAAGATTTGTGATAGTGTTGTTCAATTGAAAGTGATTGTTCGTGTGTAGAGATTTCTTAAAGGAGTCATTGTTTTTCTATCGTACTTTTCGTTTATATATATATATATATATATATATATATATATATATATATATATGTATAAAAAGAGATTGCTTAAAGGAGATCCAACACGAAACACGGCTCAAAACCCTATGTTTAGTAACACTTGGGTGTTTTGCTTCCGTTCACTTTAAAATTGCTCATATTTATTTTTTAATTTCTCCATTTCTTACAATGTTTGTCGTACCATTTTAGATTAGTTGTGTTTTGTTGGGGTGTTTTCATGGTTTATCTCATTTGTTACAACATGCAGGTGTCTATGTTATTGAGTGGATAAGTTTATTGCGTGGTTGACGTCTGTCTTGGCAATTTGGAGGATGAAGAATCATTTAATGATATTTGAGGGAGATATAATTTATTACGTTTACTTACGAAATTAAAATAATTTCTTAAAAATTGTTCATCTTTAGGGCGCACTAATGAAAAAAACACTTTTGTTGAAGGGTTTTCACGCCGCACAGGTAGAAATCTTTGATTGCGTGGAATAATATGTATATTTGATATAAGGAAATTGAGTATCCTTTGTACTTGTTGAATACATTTTTGTTTATAGAAGAAAAAAAAAGTGTGTAATATATAATACAACAAAAGAATACCTTAGGTTGCTCATCCATTTGAGGGGTTGATGATTCAACAATTCCTAACTCAGAGTTTAATCCTTCCACTTTTTGCTTCAAATCTTGTATGTATTTGGAGGCGTCTACTATAATTGAAGCTTTGTTCATCTGCCAATTATTATTATCCATATTAATAATACACACAAAATAATTAAACACACAAGAGATATATAAACCAATATATTTATATTACAGCTCAAGATCTTGTGACATCTCGAAGTTGTTGATACATATGTTAAGCTTCTTCCCCTTCTTATAGCTTATGTCTACTTGATTGTGGTTTTCTCTCCCTTTGGTTCCATATGTGATGGCTTTGGAGGTTTTTAATTTCTTTTTGTATATAAATTATAATATAATATAAATGGGAAGTGGCTAATAAGCTTACAAAAAATTATTACTATGTGATCTCTTGTTTGTTTGCTTGACGACTACCTAAATATTCCCCACAACAAATTATGCTTTTTCACTAGTCATTTACAAAATTGGCCCCATAATTTTCTTGACTATAAACATGAAAATGGTTTAATTACCTTATTGTTTTTTTTGTTATGAAATCCATTGGTTTCGTATTAAACCGGGAAGCAATCCATTGGTTCTTTCAGGTTCTGGATGCCTGTTATCTCTTGGGGTGCCCTCTCTGTTAGCTTGTTAGTCTTCTCCCTCTTTTTGATAGTTGTTCTTGGGCTATGTTTCGTAAAAATAGCGGTTAGCTGATAAACTAGCTTATAGCCGATAACTTATAACTTATAACTGATGGCTGGTAGCTTATAGTTGATAAGCTAATTGAAGTTTACGTTTGGTAAAATTAGCGGTTTAACTAGCTGATAGAGATAAAATGACATAAAAGGCTATTCTTAATTTATAATAAAATTTATGTCAATTAATATTTAAGATATCTAGACTTTAATAATTTAAATTTATCGATTCAATATTTTTTATATATTATTATTTAAAATGATTTTTTATTTGAAAATATGATATTAAGTGTATTTACATTTTTCAGTTTTTACCTATTATAAAAAAAACTAAGCGTTGTCCCATGAGCTTGACTCAATTGATTGGACACCGCATTATATATGTAGGGGGCCGGAGTTCGAACCCCGGTCATCCCACTTATCTACTTTAAGGGTGGAATTTCAAGCCAAGGCTACTTGACAAAAAAAAAAAACTAAGCTTTACATACTTACAGTAAAATAAATTTAACACATATATGTAAATTATATTATTACAAAATATATTAATCTAAACATTTAATACTAGCTACAGCCGCATATAAAAATAAAAATAACACCAAATCATATTTTTTGTCCCATAACTATTTTAACGGCATTAGTAAAAAAAAAAAAAAAAACTATTGTAACGGCATAGCACCTAAAAAAAATGTAACACAATCTATATTTTTTTTTGACTAAAAATAAAGGATATTCATTCATTCAAATTGATAGAGTACATCGATGTAATACAAAATCAAATTTGCTAAAAACAAAAAGGATGAATCTGCAAACAAACTCACAGCATCAATGTTAATAGCATAAAACGGCAAATTATATAAGCCTACATATATGACTATATTGAAGTGTCTGGAATGTCCATGCCCCCAGATCTGTAACGTTGATGACACAAAAGTCGACATTTGATAGATTTGCACTTGATCGGATATAATCCTTCAACCTGAAACAAATGAACACCGCACAAAGACGGGAAAACAAAATACACCGCACAAAGACGGGAAAACAAAATACACCGCACAAGGACGGGATAACAAATAACACAAAACCAAACAAATATGTGAAAAACTAAGAAGAAGAAAAAGTGACGGCTTGGGTTAGAACGTAGGAGAGGAGAGAAAAAAAATGAGATTGTATTTGTGTAACGCAACCTATATTAATATGTTGTACATAGGCAAGATTTTAATAAAAAAAAATAAAGAAGAAAAAGAAAAAGCCATCAGCTTGACATTATCAAAATATAAAAAGTAAGCATTATTAAATTAAGAATTCGTACAAAACAGTCATTGTTGTATCAAGAAAATAATTATATTATATTAAATAATAATAAATTAGAGGGTAAAAATCGAATTTAGTTAAAATAATATGGTAAATACGGAACAAAATATGATAAGCTATAAGCTACTTGAAATAGCGTATGAAAAATAAGTTATAAGCTCATAACAAAATGACCGTTACCAAACGGAGCTTTTAGCTTATATACTAAAAGCTAGAAGCTATAAGCTAGTTTTTTGGCTTCCCAAACAGAGCCGTGGTTGTGCTAGATTCTAGCTTTTGAGAGTTCTTTTGTGGTGATGTTGTGGTGTATCTCTCTTTTCTTTAATTTGTCTTTATTTTTTGAACGAGTACTTCTGTTACTCCTGTTTTGTACTTAGAATCCTATTTTTATTTTTATATATATTTTTTTGAACACTTATTTTTATATATTTAATACCTATTTATCATTAAAAAAAATCGGAAAACAATCATAGGTATTTTTTTCAAGATACCTTATCTAATATACGGACCAACTAATTCGAAAAAATCAATTCTACTCTCTATTATATTTGTGTTGGGATTGAGTAGCTATTGTACTTATTTTTATCTAAACAAAAAACATCTATAGGTCTTTAAATTTTACGTTTGTACCATAAATGTATTTTACCTTTTATCAATATTAACTAAACTTTGTTATCAAAAACATTAGTGGGTGTGAGGTGACACTGTAATAAAGTATGATTCCTTCCCAAGGAATTTATTAATTTTTACAATTTGAAATATATCGATCTCAAGAATATATTGTTAGAATTAATTTAATAATTAATCAAATATATGCTCTCAATAACAAAGATTAAATTCATAATCTTACTTTAGTGCGGAAGCCTAAACATAAGCATTTTCTCAGCCGCAAAATCACTCTCATCTTCTCAGTTGCTCATCACTCTCATCTAGGAGTAGAAATGAACTGAACCTAACTGCTCGTGAACTCTAAACGAGCCGAATTCGAGCTAAAAAAAGAGTTTGTGTAAAACCGATTAAAGTATCCGAACCAAACCGTCGAGTTTGGTTCGGATTCATTTTTGAAAAACACTAAAAACCGAACCAAACCAATTGATGGTTCATTGGTTCGGACATTGGATTCACTCAAAACCGATCCAAATCGGTCCAATTACACCCCTAAGCATGTATATGAAACATGGCCTATGACATGTTGATTTATTGAGATTAAAGGATTACAGAAATACCAGGATGACAAATCCATGAGATAAACACTCCTGAAACACAAAGAAAGATAATCGGATGACAGACACCCGTCGGCTTGTGGTTCTTCCTAAACCAGAACTCCTTATGCCCTAAGCACTCTTCAAATTGGGAGAAGAAGTAAGCACGTCCAGTATATTGGGGACTATAACCTATATATAGTGTGATGACCAATTAGTGTTCCCATTATTCCGAAATGGACCATCCTGACATCCACTCATATTGAGTTCATATCCAATCAATTAAATATTTAATTAATTCTAAATAGAAATCTAATTAGATTTTTAACTTTATTTGATCACTTAATCAATTAAAGCTCCTAATTGATAAATAGCTAATATAATTATATAAAGATATTTGCTCACATAATATTATTGGAATATCAAAAGATATTCCAACATATATTTCTCTATCACATGCAAATGCATGTGACTTATTTTCATTAGTTGATGGATCATTATCCTCAAATTATCAAAGGGTAGAGTAGACCTCATCTAATATATTTTACGGAATTGGTACATGAACTACATGAATATGTTGATCACAAATTATGCTGATCACGAGTTAATCATTTGTGACATATATTGTTGATGATATTACTTCATATATGATATAATTGTAGTTCGACAATCAAGCAATCGAGGAGATTTTGGGGGCATCATTAGTAGGAAGTCTTAAGTAAAGATGGGGTTCAAAAAATAAGTCATACCCTTCAACCCCAAACAACATAAATATGTTATATGCGCAATGATAAGAAGGATTTTATTATCCACTCATAATAGATAAACTCATGGATTTACAAGTCGATTCCACATGGATAAAATAAGTTGAGGTAAAAATTCGAGTTTAAGAACCTTGATACCAACCCTTGGACCATTACCAATAGTAGAATATTGAGAACAAGTAACAAATCAGACATCCACTTCGTTGAGTCAGTTTACCATCTCTTCATTACTTGTGACTGTATCTCCATTTTCTGGTATAATCTAGTCCGGTGGTTAGGGTTTGAGCTAGTCTCTCCCAATAGTATTTCTAGTTTGTTTGAGTGGTTCCTAGGTCTAAGAGTGGGTAGGAAGTCTAGGTTAGGCTGGTTGTTAATTTGGCATGCGGCAGCGTGGTCCATCTGGTTCTCTCGGAATGATTTAATCTTTTGCTAGAGGGACTATTTCTGTTGAGTCTTTGGGTCGATAAGGTGAAACTTTTTTCCTGGAAGTGATTTTTGGTCAAAAACTCTGGTTACCCCTACTCCTTCTATGAGTGGGAGGTACCAGTCATCTGCTGGAGCCGACAGTGATTGGTGGGGACTGGGTGCTGGCTTCTGATAACTCTGTTTGGTGAGTGGATTCATCCTTTTCTTTCTTCTTCTTGTTCTGTCTTGGTTGCTGGATTTGAGCGGGCTGGTGTCTGTCGGTGTCATTTGCTTGGTTTTTTTGTTATTGTATTTGTCTTCTTTTTTGGTTTTTCTTATTTTGCGAGTACTCCTGGTACTCCTCTTTGTTTGTGATCTCCCCTTATATTGGTGACTTCTGCTATATTTTATTATTATTATTATTGTTATATATATATATATATATATATATATATATATATATATTTGCCATTCAAAAAAAAAATCAAACATCCAATTTCAATACAACTATCTAAATACGCTACTACCTCCATCTGACCATCTCTAAATATACAAGATCCAACACGTCAAACTTTAAACAACATTAATTATTTATTTATTTACCAACATATTCTTAATTATGTTACTTTTATCTGCTATCCATAATAAATTTAATGAAAACATAAAGGCAAACTACTCACATAGTCCCTTAACTTAATTTCATATAACGATTTTATCCTTTAACTTTTTGTACGTCATTCTATCCTTTTTAGCCTTTCAATTATGTTTATATATGGTTTTTTAAACTTCAAATTTGTAGTTTGCTTTTAGGGTATAACATATATTTATGATTGAGAACAACAAAGAAAAAAAATGTGAATTATTCGGTACACGTCTACCAAAATTATTCACTCTAAAAATGTATTAGTATATATCCAATTAAGATACATGCCAAAGTGTTCATCAAGAAAGAAACCATAGATTTGAAGTTTAAAATTTATATCCACATATAGAAAAAAGACTAAAACATAACCTAAAATTAAATTAAGAGATTACGTTTGTAATTTTGTCAAAATTAAAAGATTATTTCACTTAAAGGAAACTTATAAAATAATATTACAGGTAAACAAATTTAATATGGATTTTTTTATAATGTGCTGTGTAATATTACAACTAACAATATAAAAAAAAATAAAAAATATTACAACTAACAAATTTTCTTTTTCTTTTTAGATTTAAACAACATGATCTTGTATTTAAGAACGAAAATAGTACACCACATGACAAAACATCAACTCTAAAAAGTACTGCATTGCAGATATGTAAATATATCACACAAAAAGATCTCTTAATCTATATATATATATATGCGCAAAAATCTTAAACAATTAAAATATTGAAATATAGGAAGTATATATATTTTACTCCTTCGATACTACTGCTTTCGTAGTACACTAAATTAACGAAGTTTACTTTTGTACCTTATCTTCCTATTATACTTTTAATTTAATCCACCAATAAAATTCTTTTTTTCTTTGCACACACTTTTTCTTTTCAATAAATTTAATATATTATGTACAAAAATAAAACAAAAATTTAATATGCCGTGTAAAATAAAATAATAAAAAACATAAACTTTAGTTTTTCAAATATATAGCATTAATTAGTTTAATTGAAATAGATAAGATTAATTGATAAAGGGTATAATTGACAATTTTCGTACTCTTAAAATACCAAAAGAACAGTTAAATAGAACGCTAAATTCGACGTCAAAAGACACTTAAAAAGGAACATAAGTCGTTTCTAGAAAGAAAACAAAATGTCTTATTTTATATATTATTATTAAAAAAATCAAAATTAGTACTATATATGACTATTTATTGCTTTCTCTTTTTCAGCTATTTATTGTAATTCAGCTTTCTCATACTATACGAACAACAATTTTATAAGATGATTCATAATTTGTAATTGTCATACTAGTTTACTAAATTACTTAATTTTTTAATTTATGTAATATGTGTCGGAGTAAATTATATTTTGACACGTCTGGATAGTTGTTTTCTTAAAAAAAACAAAAATAGAATTGAAAAGTGTTCCCATAGAAAAGTATATCAATTCAAACCTCTCTCTTTCTCTTTCTCTCTCCCTCTCCCACCCTGCCCCCCCCCCCCCCCCCCCCCACCCCTCTCCCGCTAAATCAAGAGTTGAAAATTAACTGGACTCTTATGTCAATGGAGAAAATCTTTTTCCTTAGAACAACGTTACCATTTCCAATCTTTTATATATTTCCTTGAAGAAGTCAAATAATTCTGAAACATTGTATTAGGGAACAGGTACAAACACTTGAACAAGAAGAAAATAATGAAGAAGAAGAACATGATGAAGGTTGTATAGAAATTTTAAAGTGTGTATCACACTAAGTTTTAAGATCGATTCACACCAACAAATTTATGCAAATCAGATGCACAAAGATAAACCGGCAAATCCGATTCAAGATACTTTAAAATCTTGACATGGATTGCACACTCTTATTCGTGCATATTCATCAATGTTATTTTGTAAATAAAGTTTTCTCATTTAATAGAAGGAAAAAAAATTATAAAGAAATTCATGCCACTAAATAAAAATATTTTCGACAGAATTTTGACACAAATATGAAATTGTAATGTTGAGGTGCTTTAGTTTGTTGTTTGTATGTCTTCTTGTTTTGTTGCATGATTTTGTCTATTTTTCTTGTCTTATTTTGGAATTCGTTTCGATTCGGATAGAGTGTAATTCTAGTACCCTTATTATTCTGACGTAACTCTTGTACTTTCTCTATATTTTATATATTATATATTTGTTGATGACTAATTTGCAATTAGTATAAGAATATCGATCCACGAAGATTATTGTAAATCAACGAAGGTTAATCGGACTACTTATTGTTTGTAAAAGTGAAGACATATAAGGGGGAATCAAACTCTTAAGTCACAAATCAAAATATCAAAAGTTGAACATCGGAACGAATCACTTGGCACAAACGGTTGAACCTCATAGAATCCTCTAACTCCATAGTACTTGGTAGCAAGGACGAATACTAATGAATTATTCCTTTATGCTAAGATGCAATTAACAAAATGATGAAACTCAATCTCTTGATAATTTCATCCTCTCTATCAATCATGAATTCCAAATCTCTAAGGTAATTCAATGATTGATCGAGGTTTAAGAACGTTAATTAATAAATCACAATTGATTGATTGTATATCTCTAAGAACTAATCAAGTTGCTCGTTTATTCCTATTCTCATAGTAGAATTGCACAATTAAATCAACTCTTATGTGATCAATATAAAAAAAGCATTAAGAATAAAGACAATTGATTAACATAAACTCATAATTCACTCACATTCTTACGCAAATCACATGGTTCAAGTACAAGAAATTAGATTCATCTTAGAGATTCAAACCTAGAAAGATTTAGCTATGCATCTTTACAATGGAAGAGGAATTGATGGAAGAAACGGAATCCATGGAGATGCATAAATTGCATGAATTGGAAGAATCCTAGCTCAATCTTGCATCCAAGATCCAAGCAAGAATAGATCCAAGCTTCAATGGTGGAGTTTCTCTTCACTTATTGCACCAAAATTCGTAACCCTTTTCCATCAATTGAGTTTCCAATTTATAGATTTTGAAAAACTCAGATCTGTTGCACCTACGCGCCACTGAATTGCGCCCACGCGCCAGCTTCCAGAATCAAACAACACTTAATTGAAGAGAATTGCGCCCATGTGCCACTGAATTGCGCCCACGCGTAGGCTATTTTTCTGCATTTCCTTTGCTTTTCTCCTGTTTCTTACAGCACAAGCTATCTCTTCAAAACCTTGATTTTCTCTTATTCTAAGCTTAAAAACCATCAAAAGGTCCTCTAAAATTCCTTGAATTACGTTACTTTTAGTGTGAGATAATGGAGTTATCATTTGTCATTCAAAAAAGAAATATCATTTCAAATATATTTTAGAAATTATCTAATAATATATCATCATTTTAATATGACATTGTGAGGTTAATATAATTAATAATAAAGTAATGAAAAATGAAGTTAATAAGTAGTATATTTATATGTATTATCATGACAATAAATCCAAAGCATTGCCCTTGGTCTGCGGAAAGGTATCAACTATCAAGTAGCTATCTGTTCACATGTGTGCTGATTAATCATGACAGAAAGTAAATTCACAACATACTATTCTATTATGGTCGGTTTAGTCTAACAAGTATAATTCAATTGATAACTTTAATGATAACTGTAATAATATTTGGTATACAGGAGGTTAAGTTTGAACTTGTACATCTATTCACTATCTAGCCTATTCAAAAAGATAGAAAAAAGATCCAAGTAATAGATACTTGAATTCCTTAACCATTTGGTTCTATGTTCGATTTCCGGCCGGTGTGTTGAGAGAAGGCAACCCCTTAAATGGATCTCAGATACTTCGAGGGGAACTAGTTTCTGCAATTACTCGCAGAGGATACCTTTTATTTACAAAACAAAAAATAGAGAGATCGAAGAGAAGACTTTTATTTGAATTAATAAAAATGTTCGATGTGATATTTATAAGTTATGAGATCTCTCGTCAACTAATGAAATTATCATTTAGATTGAATCTTCTCGATCGGGGGTTTAACAATTTGATTTTTTATTGAGAGTTGAGTCGAATAATGAGTTTCCTATAAACTCAATTAAGATACACTATTGAATGTTCTCGTGAGCTTAACTTATTGGTAAGGACATCACATTATATAGGTTAGGGCCGGGTTCAAACAAAAAAAGATACTCTACTGAAGCCGTCAGAGAGAAAAATGTTTGATAAAGTGAAAACTGTTGTGTTGGACGTCTTAGAATTGATAGTTGGGTCTAACTCCACCCTACAAAACTGACTTGTAAGGTGAGAATTGTCTCTACCTTATAAACATATATTCAGGTCATCTTGCAATCGATGTGGGATTTCTTAACAAGACGTTCACCCTTAAAAGGGATGGTAAAGCCTCACATTAAATAGATTGTTTTGAGGATAACAAAGTAAGAAAACAATTAGGTATACTAATGTATATGTTCAAGTATACTAGTGTAAAGGACCATAGATTGACAATTTACTTCTAATAGTATATAAATATGCATCTGAAGGACATACAAAACGCGCAACAAAGATAAACTCTAAAGCTAAGGTCAAATTAAAGTCAACTCTGACGATCAATAAGTTCTGAAGACAAACGCACCTCTAAAGAGCTTTTGAGCAAGTCAACAAAAGTCAACGCTCTAAGCAAGACATTCAGCATGAATCAAGAGAGTCATCAAAATTTGAATAGTTCAAAAAACCGTTTAAGAAGAAGACCAACTTTAAAGCTGATGCGAGGGGCAAAAATCAACGGTAACACATCTATTTAATTAATTAGCGTCGGTTTAAGACTGAATTAATTAAAACTAAACAGTACTAAATATAAATTAGCATGTCTCTCATAAGAATAAAATAAGAAAAATTAGCATACCTCCTCATAACTTCTGATAGGATTTTTCCTATATATGATCATAAGACTTAATATAAATTTCTTATGCACACTCAAAATATTAATTCTTGATTTTATTGTTTTAATTTTTCATAAATAGTTAGAAAATTGATTCTATATATATTTAACTTTAATGTGAATATATTTTAGTTTTCTAGTAGTGTCCTAAAGAGCTATATGCATGTCTTGATCTGTTCTACAAGAATATTATAACATGATTAGCTTGTCTGTTAGTTCGATTAGTTAAATCAACTAGGATTTACAGCAAATCATTCTTTGATTTGATATTTTAACAAAAAAATATAATTAATTAGTCCAAATAGCAAAGATGAGACACGCTTACTACAATTCCCTTGACGATGGTAAGAAGAAATTTCCTTCCAATCTTACTTTATTATTTTGCATGAAACGATAAAGATGGTCCCGTTGAAAATAATTCTTTGATTTCACAAGGCATGCATACGATCAACAATATTGAGCTACTCCCTTCCGTTCTATATATAAGTAAAATTTAAGTTTTTAGATACATTCAAAAAGTAATATATCTACCAACCAAAGAAAAGAAAAAATATATCTAATCTATATTATTGATTAGATACATTATTTTTCTAATGAATTTCGAAAGTCATATTTTTCTTATACGCAAGTATATTATTTGGCGCATATATATATATATATATATATATATGAGTCAGGATCTGTTAATACTAGATATCAATACTTTGACACTATTTTCCTTTTCCACTAAATCCCTAGTTTTGTGTTTGGTCTGCACCTCTCAGATCAATACATGGAACAAACATCATTGTTATATCGTTTCTTTCTCTTTGGTAAATCACTATATGGACATTCACCATCCAAAAAACTTGGTTCTATTTACTGTTCTTACGTTTTATTTTTGGTTGACCACTGGTCTTAATTTTAGGTAAATTTGTTATCATTTTTTTTTTAAAGTTCAAGTGAACGATTTTAATTCACGGTGTCAAGTTTTAAAAACCGGTGAAAAAAATTCATTCTTTAATCCAGGAATTTGTCAAAGAATTTCAAGCGGTCCATTGCACTTTGTTACAATTAGCTTCCTTCAATTCCTATTGTAATATTTTGATTGGAAATTAAATAAATAGAAGAAAGAGGAGGAAGCAGAAGAGGGAAAGAGAAATTGAACTAGTTTTCAGAAAGAAGGATGAAGATGGAAGAGATGAAAAAGGGGAGAGATGAATGTGCAGAACACAAAACTATAGGGATTTAGTGGAACAAGAAAATAGTGGGCTCATGTGTTTTTTAAGTGGCTTAATTTAAACCCTTGGATTAAAATAAATCGACGGATATAATTCGATGTCAACTTAAAATTTAACATCTGCTGTCAACAGATCCTAACTCTCTATATATATATATACAACAAAAACGCGTATTAATTTTTCTGTCAAAAAACGCGTATTAATTTGCCTTATTATATATTTTTTTGAAATGGGTTGTCTTATGACAAGTGTCATTAGAATAAGTTGCTTTGAATGACAATGACCTATAAGAAGCAGTTCGGGTCCTCTCCATTTTTACTATTCCTTTACTATATATATATATATTCATTTTTACAATATGTATATATATATATATGACAATGACCTGAAGCACCCTGTTTTATCATATATATATATATTGGACCCACTAAATATCACATCATTGCATTTATATTTTTAAAATTTTAATAATGGCAAAAATGGAGAAAGCAAAAAATTGAGAGATTCTATAACTCTCAAAGAAGATGATGCTTTATTCAATAATGTGTATCAAAATATGTTGGAAAAAATGCATAGGAAAAAAAAACACGATAAGAACATAAGTATATAACATAGAAATTCCAAAACGGAGTAAAAACCACGGTTGTTGTCTAAACTGACAACTAAAAAATTAATAAATAATATGTGAAAATTGTTACAACACATAAAGTTCACTCTCAAGTATCCCATTATCCTAGCACACCTATACCCTCCAAAATAAATACTTTGAAGTATTGAATAACATCTCACAATAATCTAACACAAGAGCATAAGAGAAAGAAAAAGAAAAAAAAAAAAAAGACACAATAGCATGTTTGGTGTTAGGACCTGATCCATGTATTGGGTGTATTGCTGGTTAATTTATTGTGCAGTGGTGGTGGCAAGAGCAAAGACATTTGGATGCTGCTAAAGGGTATGCACATAATCAAACTGTCGTAGGACTCTCTCTAGCAGGTACCAGATCATGATCGGTCTACATCCCATATACTTGCAGTCCGATCCCATATACTTATTGGTTTTATAATTCAGACTGTGCAATGTTGAGTCAGATGTTGGAACATCTGTCCTTCAGATGCTCTAGCAGTCAGAGGCTCTACCTCTCAGATGCTCTATACAATGTTGGAACATTATTCTGTATAGGCAATTATCAGTTAGTTACTTAGCAGTTATTAGTTTGTTATGTACAGTTGTCATTTCAGTTAGTTTGTTTGTCTTAGGTAGTTATGCAGTTACTTGCATTTGAAGCAACCACCTATTGTATATAAACAAATAAGGCCCTTTGTGGAAGAATAAGATTTTTACTTTCCCTTAATCATTTTCTATTCTTTTCATAGTTTTCCAAATCTCTCTCAAAACTTCATCTCCATCATTCTTTGTTCAAAGAGTTAGAGTGAATAACCCAACAAAGTGGTATCTAAGAGCAAGTACAATTCAAGGAATTTTTTATTCAATCTTGAGGATAGAATCTGTGATTGTGATTCAATCATGGCAGGGAAGAGTAACTTCCACGCAAATCTTCCAATTCTTGATGGAAAGAACTGGGATACATGGGTCAAACAGATGAAGGTGATATTCATTGTTCAAGAAGCTGATGAACAAGTGAATACAATTCTTGATCCATTGCCAGCCAATGCAACAGAGCAGCAAAGAACAACATTCAGAGAGGCACAAAAGAAGGATAACAAGACTCTGTTTCTCATTCATCAATGTGTGGATTCAAAGATGTTTGAGAAAATTGCAGATGCTACAACCTCTAAGGATGCTTGGGACATTTTGCAGAAGAGTTATGGAGGTGATGCAAAGGTCAAGAAAGTGAAATTGCAAGCCTTGAAGAGACAATTTGAATTGTTGGAGATGAAGAATGATGAAGCAATCTCAGAATATTTCACAAGGGTGGAGACTCTCACAAATCAGATGAAGAATTGTGGAAGCACACTCAATGAAGAAGAGATGGTGGAAAAGGTACTGAGAACTTTAACTCAAAAGTTTGATCACATTGTGGTGACAATTGAACAAACAAAAGACTTGAGTGAAATAAAGATGGAGGATCTTCAAAGCACTCTGGAGGCTCATGAATTGAAGCATGGTGAGAGAAATCATGGCAAAGAAGATGAGCAAGCTCTGTTTGTAAAGTTCAAGAAGTATCAAGATGAAAAGAAGAAATGGCAGAACAAGAAAGGTTCCAAGAAAGGGAAAGAAAGTGTTGAAGACAAGCCTGAATCTTCAAAGAAAGATAAGAGTACCATTCAGTGTTACAATTGTAACAAGTATGGTCATTATGCTAGTGAGTTTAAGGCTCCAAAGAATAAGAAAAGTCAGAATACTGAAGAAGAGGCAAATGTTGCACAAAATGGTTCAACATTAGAAGATGATGTGAGTTTCATGGTTACAATTACTGATGAAACAGCCGAGTCTATGGTTTGGTACTTTGATACTGGGTGCTCAAATCATATGACAGGGAACAAGAGTATTTTGACTGACTTCAACAAGTGTCTTAACACAAGGATCAAACTGGTCAATGGTAATTTCATTGTAGCTGAAGGCATGGGAAATGTGGTGATTCAGATGAGCAATGGAAAGAAGGCAGTTATTGAGAAGGTCCTATATGTGCAAGGAATGAAGTGTAACCTGATGAGTGTAGGTCAATTGCTTGAGAAAGGATTCAAAACAATGTTTGAAGGGGAAACACTAAAGCGCTTTGATTCAAAGCAGAGATTGATCTTGAAAACAACTCAGAGTCAGAACAGAACATTAAAGACACAAGTTAAAACAATTGAAGTTGAATGCTTAGCTACATCTACTGATGATAAAGACAGTGATTCAAAGAACATGGTGTTAGGTGATAAGTGCCGAAAAGCAGTGATTTTACCTATACAATTTAAGCACTTATTGACTTGTTTCATAAAGTTATTTCAATGAAAAACTCCAATTATTTGTAATTATTAATCTTTACTAGCAAATTAGTATTTTAGCTATTTTTACCTATTTTACTTCACTTTAGTAGATTTTTATGAGATCAATGATAAGTGTTAATTTTGCTTATAAATAGTTTAAATTAAAGACACTTGTTAACTTAATTTTATAGTTTTTATATCTCTTAATTTATAGATACTATATATATATATATATTATTATTATTATTATTAATCATTAGTTATATATTATTAATTTTATATAGGCTATATGAAAAAGCAAAGTAACCAACTGAGAAGCAGAGGCGCAAGTGGCATAAAATCTGAATGCCAAAGAAAAGTATTTTGCATTTTCTATTGGATGAAATAGAAACTAAAGGCAAGTGGTGCACATGGGAACAAAACCTTTAAGTGAAGCAAAACCTCACAATGAAGGCGGCAAAGGGAAATTATAAAAGGGGAATTAAAGCTTCAGAATCAAAGGATTCTTACAACACACACGCCACTTGAAAGCGAAGAGAGGAGCTAAGCGGAGAACAGAGAGTGAGAGCACGAAGGAGACGAGAGGAAGACAAAGGTGGAATGCACACCAACTGTTCGAGAAATCAACCGGTGTTGTTATTTAATCTCTTTTCTTCTCACTTGTGTAAAGTTACCATGAGAATGAGTAGCTAAAGACACCATTGTTGGGGTTAGATGTAACTAACTCTATTAGTATGTATTTGTTTTGATTGTTATATGTGATTCTAGTTTATCCATTAATATTGGTGTTATCCTTGATTTTTATGTTTTAATCTTGAGATTTGAATTGTTATAGACATATACCTTTTGAATCTAAGAACTAGGATAATATCGATTAAACTCTAAACTCTAGACATAGATTTAGATTTAATATTCACTTAGAGTATCGAATCTTAACGCTATAGTATTGATTGATCATCCGAGACATCGGAGGTTAATAGGTACAATAGATATCTCGGCGTTATCTGGACACGGAAACGTTCGACGAGCGATACGTGATAATATTGATAGATAGCTAGAATTTTTATCAATGATCAGGGAAATATGTATGAATGAGTTAATGAAATCTAATCCCAGCAATCTCAACTCTTTGTTAATTTACTCATCTGTTATCGTTATTATAGTTTCCTGAATTTTCACAAACAAATATCTTTCAATCACCTTACTTAAAATTATATTAATTGTTGAACGGCATCGATATCGCACCAGTCCCTGTGGAGACGATATAATCATACTTACTTTTGTACTTCAACATTAGGACTGCCTAGTGTTATAGCTCCAGTAGATACTTGCACTACATGTTTGTTAGGGAAACATCCTAGATCATCATTCAAAAGTAATTTTCCTATGAGATCTAGTGAAGTGCTAAATGTTGTGCATTCAGATATTTGTGGACCAATTGATGTGTTATCAACTGGTGGAAACAAATACTTTATCACATTTGTTGATGAGTACTCAAGGATGATATGGTTATATCATATAAAAGCTAAGAGTGAAGCTTTTGAAGTGTTTAAGAGATTTAAAACACTAGTTGAGAAACAAAGTGATAAGCAGATTAAGGTGTTAAGAACAGATGATGGAGGAGAGTATACATCAAAGGAATTTGAGAATTATTGCAAAGATCAAGGCATAATTCATGAGGTTACAACACCATACACTCCTCAGCATAATGGTCTTGCTGAGAGAAGAAATAGGAGTATTCTGGATATGGAAAGGAGTATGGTCAAACAGAAGGGTTTGACACATAGGTTTTGGGGTGAAGTTGTGTCTACAGTTGTGTACATCCTAAACAGAAGTCCAACAAAGAAGTTGATAGACAAGGTACCTGAAGAGGTGTGGTCTAAGTGCAAACCAAGTGTGACTCACTTCAAAGTGTTTGGTTCCTTGAGTTACAAGCATGTACCTGGTGCTAGAAGGAAGAAGTTGGATGACAAAGAGTGAACCTATGGTCTTTATTGGATATCATAGAACTGGTGCATATAGACTGTATAATCCCACATCAGACAAGATAGAAATCAGTAGAGATGTGAAAGTCATGGAAAATGAAAGCTGGGATTGGAAACAGAAATCTGCATCTAAGAAAACTTGTGAAGTGGACCTAGATGTTGGAACATCTGAAGCAAATGCTCCAGTAACTTTTGTTGATCAACATCAATATCAGGAGAATCACAATGAGGAAGATGCCTCAAGTGATGAGGATAATGGAAGACACCTACCGGTAAGGACTCACAGAACTACTCAGATCCCAAGAAGGTTAGCAGATTGTGATATGGTTCCAGATAATGTTGTAGACAATGAGGGGAACATTGTGCACTATGCTATCCTAGCAGACACTGAACCTCTAGATGTCAAGAGTGCACTAAAGAGTAAAGTGTGGTTATAAGCAATGATTGATGAGTTAAAATCAATTGAGAAGAACAGGACATGGGACATGTGCAAGCTACCTTCAGATAAAAGAGCAATTGATGTGAAATGGGTGTATAAGCTGAAGCAAAATCCTGAAGGTCAAGTGATCAAGCATAAGGCAAGGCTTGTGGCCAAAGGGTTTCTGCAAAAGCAAGGATTACACTATGATGACGTCTTCTCTCCTGTAGCTAGACATGAGACTATAAGGTTAGTGATAGCACTAGCTTGTAGCAGAAGATGGCCTATGTTCCACTTAGATGTGAAGTCAATATTTCTAAATGGTCCATTGGAGGAAGATGTATATGTTAAGCAACCACCTGGCTTTGAGTTGAAAGGCAAGGAAGATAGGGTGCTGAAACTGAACAAAGCTTTGTATGGCTTGAAACAAGCCCCAAGAGCATGTAACAAGAGAATGGACCAATTTTTTGTTATGCAAGGTTTTGTGAAATGTAGTGTTGAGTATGGTGTTTATGTTAAACACAGTGATAACAAGCATATGGTAAGCATATGCTTGTATGTTGATGATCTATTAGTGACTGGTAGCTCACCAACAGAAATTGAGAGTTTCAAATCATAGATGCAAAGTGAATTTGAAATGACAGATCTGGGAAAACTGACTTACTTCCTAGGAATTGAGCTCTTGGCAACTCCAAAAGGAATGGTATTGCATCAAGCAAAATATGCTACTGAGATCTTGAAGAAGTTTGAGATGCTTGATTGCAATTCATCAGTCACACCTGCAGACACAAGGCTGAAGCTTGAAGTAGAAGAAAGCAGTGATACTGTGGACTCTACTATGCTCAGACAATTGATAGGTTCTTGTTTACGTGGAAAAGTGGTAAACAACCGCTAGTTTGAGTATTTTACACTCGCGAGACCAACTAGAAATCTCAGGACAATTTTGTGTTTAGTTTTATAGAAAAGTTTTGGTCTTCTATCAAAAGTGACGAACACGTTTGAAATTCTTTTGAAAACTATGAAAGTGAAAACAACTTGATTATTTGAATCGCCTCAAACAATCAAATTAAACGCAAGGAAGTAAAACACAGACTTAAACTTGCAAGAAATAGTAAATTGCATTAAATCATAAATAGCAAATACATTAAAATGGTCCGCAATACATACACGTCCTCTTGAATTCCGTTCGTTCTAAGTGTGATTACTTGGAAATTTTGAGAAAAACAATGCATATGAAAATATTGCGACCCTTGTTTCTTAAAAAAAAAAGGCTATATATACTCCTAGACTAAGGTAACTGCCTCTGATGATCTGGACGGCTCCAAACGCTCTATCGCTATCCACGATCTCCACTTCTTTCGCGCGCTACCTTCAAATCGAACTATTGGGATTGTGTGTTGGGCTGAGCTTCGGAAGCACAATTAAACAACCTCTCTTCGCTTCGATGTCCAACACGCTCGAACTCTACAGCCTTTTCCTTCGACAAAATCTTCGAAGCTGCGAACAAACATTTAACCCTTGTCTCACTTCAATGCATTCGAATGTCAGTATGAAATGACATTTTTGCTTAAGTAATTATTATTCTTAAACATTTTGGTACATATGTATCCATTGGACCGTCAAAAATAAATATATACCAAATTTACACCCAACAAATTGCCCCCCAAAAATGCCACTTCGATAGAGCCTTTCGAACTAGAAGCTGACGTTTTTGAAAAGACAACCTACACGCGTCAGTTACACGTTTCCCAATGACGGCGCTGACGTCATGATGTGATGATGACTGCTCTCAACAGTCAGCTCCTTTCCCGCAACCATCATGACCTATTTTCTAGCGGGATAGGTACTTGATCATTTTTAAAAAATAATAAACAAACGAATATTATTTTAATTTTGATTTATTTAAATCAAGAGATCTGAACCTATAAATAGCATTCATCCCTTCCAAGCTCACATTTTTACATCCTTATCTTTTCTGTGAACGGTATTAAGAGCGATTCTTCTTCTGTTCTCAACTAAAAAGGGTCACAAATTCCTCATTACTCTCTATACTTCAGTTACTTGAAGAGATTTTTTTAAAACACCCAAACCTTTTTAGCGATCCTTTCCAGAAACAGCAACCCTAAAACCATTTCTTAACAAGCTTACGAACTTCATCAATGGCGGACAGTCCACTAACTAGTGAAGAGTTACCCCTCGCTGGAAAATGGTGGAGAGATGAGTTGAAGTGATGTGAATCTACACAAGTCCTGGAACCTTCACGACGTAATAAGGAGATCTGGGAAAAACGGGCCATATTCCCTTATTCTCTTGACAACAAAACGTTCGCTTTTGGAGGACCCAAACCTCACGAGAATAACATAAACAAAGAGACCATCTCTTTCTTCCCTTCGTATTCCAACTGCAACCCCAGGACCTTTATTACTGGGACCTATAACTTTAGTTACCTTAAGCCTCCAAACAAAATCTTTCGATCTGCCCCAACCATTGTCGAAGGTTATATTGCATGGTTGGATCGGGTACAACAAGACTTTGGAAAGACTTTTGTATCTTCGACTTTATCCAGCTTTCGAGACTGGGTCTTAAGTACCAACAAGAAATGATTATAGCTGCTCTCCATTTCTTTGAGTCATCGACCAACACTTTCCAATTCGAATGTGGGATGATGACTCCCACCCTTTTCGACGTCGCTGCAATTACTGGCCTTTCCCCCACTAGAGATACCTATGATCCCACCCTTGCTGGGAGCAAAATCGAACCAAATATCCGCGCCAAGTCTTATACAAGATACATCGAAGAGCAGAATCAACTCAAAGGTGAAGTTAGTGACGAAGAGCATGTTGCATTCCTCATTTTCTAGTTGTCTCAACACGTCTTCTGCACTCGATCTCTCCAAGTAGCCAAGATGTTTTTGCCTATGGCCATTCAACTGCATGAAGGGCAACAATTTGGTTTTGGAAAGTTAATCCTGGGCTGTCTTTATGAAAATATGTGCAGTGTTTGTGAAAACATCAAGAAGACTGGTGATGGTTCTACTTTCTTAGGAAGTGGTCCATTTTGGCTTCTTCAACTTTGGCTAAATGCCACTTTCCGAGTAGAGATGGATTTATTACTCCCCGATTTACACAACGAAGAAGTTGCCAAACGCCAAATCGAAGGGGTTCGATTGGCTAGATTGATCCCTCGAACTAGAGGTCTGACCTACCAACAACTTTTCTTCCAATACTTCGAGGCTTTTCTGGGGCTTAAGGAATTCAAAGCGCGTTTTCTGGGGCTTAAGGCAAATTGGGCCTTCATGGTTTATTCACCCATTTCCTCCATTACCAGAGTTTGAAGAGTACCAAAATGCCGTCTGGTCCTCTTTTTTGACCCCTACCGTCATTTCTTGTCGATTCGGTTTGAAGTCGACTGAATTCGGGCTAGTGGGTTATTTCCCAAACCTTGTCTCTAGACAATTTGGCCTAACCCAACTCTTACCTAAAACCATCTACCTCCATGAGCGAGACATTTGTCTAGGGTATTATGGCATGACAGAGCCCCAATTTTATGCTCTTTTGAAGAAATTTGAAGGGTTGGAGTATGAACTGACCCCTTTCCACTTCGAGCTCTCCCATGCCCATACCGTCGACTTCTCCAGATGGTGGAATTTGCACTATGAAAGTCAAATGGTGGATATAGTGGTGCTTCGATCAGCAATAGAGGCTGGATTCAATGCCTAAGCCATTCGCAAAATCAAATCCACTTTGAATGCTAGAGGTATTCCTTTAATTTGCCATACAACTTTCAAACTTCCTCCTTTTCCTTATCTGTTGAATAACGCACTCTTACTCACTTTGTTTTATAGGGAGTAAGTCTAAGGCTGAATCGAACTCTTAAGCAAAGCCTCCTTTCCCTACACTACTCCTTCAGAGAAAGAAGAGAAGAAGGAGAAAAAGAAGAAAAAGAAGGATAAAAATTCGAAGGGCCGGGAAAACCCTCCAAAATATGGAGCATCTACCGGGGATGTTTCGATACCAGAACAGGTCTCACCTCCAGGTGAAGAACAGACTAAAAAGAAGAAGAGAAAGAAGAAAAAGAAGGACAAGAAATCTCACTCTCAGTCTGACCCATCAGTCACAAATCCCTCGAGACTAGACCCTGTCGTGGACGAAGAATTAAAGAGCCAAAAAACCAGTGTCGATCCCGATTTGACACCAAGGAAAATTTCTGCTTCCCATAGCCCTAAAAACACAGACTTGGGCCAGGTAGTCACACAATTTATTTGTTCTTTCGAACTTTGCCTTACACTTTTTCCTTAGCCTTATTCAATTTGTTCTTTGGCTACAGGGTGGACCTTCCTCAACTGTCTTGGTCCCAGAGATCTCTCCTGACTCTATTGTTAAGACCGTCGTCGGTGAGTTAAAACAACACCTAGAGCATACAGGGGAAGGAGAACTTTCTCCCATGACCACGGCTGTCGAAGACACAGGGGTCCCAACTCAAGATGCTGTATCAAATCTTAATGAAACCTCCCCTCCTAAGGCATCTACTGAAGTCGAACTGACTGTTGAAGCTGAATCTTCAAAAGCTGGAGAGATCAAAGACCTTGACAACTCACTTCGCGAGACCTTGCCAACCATTCCAGAGCGAACCACGCCTAAAAATTCGAATGAGTTTAACCCTGAAGTTGTGGGCACCCCTTCGAAGACCAAGGAACTTGATTCTAGTGGAGTCGAGAAGGAAATCACTGAGAATGTCGACACCCAGGCTTCGAAGGATGACAATCTAGCTGGTGACACAACCCATACTCAAGTAAATCCTCCTGTCGAAGATACAATCGCGGCTCAAACCAATCCTGATCCTCCTTTGACCAAAGGGCCAATGATGGAATCTTCTCGACCTTCGGGAGAAGACAACGCTGAAGTTACCAAGGCTGCAGAAAATGTAGAGGAAGAGGTGTCGAACAAAGGAGAACATTCCTCCACGAGAGACCATCATTCATCTAAGTCAGAGAATGAGGATGAGATGTATGAGGCTACTGATGACTTTTTGAACTCTAGTGCTGGATATGCACGTACTGCCAGGACTGGAGATTCGATTGAGGATGATGGCACCTCTGTTTCAAAGCCTACTTCAGATTTCTTCCTTCCATCTCATGTCCTGCAGAGTGTTAGGAATTTAGCCCCAGAAGAGGCTTTGGACACACTCCTTAAAACCTATGGTAATGAAGTTCCCATTACTGAGGAGGATAAACAGAAACTCGAGGAAGAGCGAAAAGGTTTGGAGCTACATTTCCAGAAGACTATTATCGAAGGGGATATGTTGAGCTATGTTGACCAACAGTCTGCTGTGTACTTCAATCTCAAGTCCCTCTTCACCACATTCCAACGTCACCCCATTTATGAAGCTCTTTCTTTTCAAATCACCCAAGCTGAGAACTTCTTGGAGTAGTATGCTAGAAATCTCCAACATTTCAACAGGCTAACTACTGACCTGAATAAATAGATTGAGACTCGCGTCAGGCATTTCGACTTGGCCTCACAAGGGAATGCAGAGGTTAATGCACTAAAGGCTGCATCTGCCAGTGCTTTTCTGCAAATCTATGCTTGTGAAGACAACATCGCTCGCTGGAAATCCGAGATCAGAGAGCTAGAGTGCAAAATTGGCCAAGAAGAAGAAAAGAAGCAACTCGAAGCACAAGCTGTCGAAGTTCCCAAAGAAACCATTGAAGAGAAAGTGAAGACATGCATTCACCATTATAGCGAAGCGCTTCGAGCTGGTGTCGAAGTGGATCGCCTTGCCGGGGAGAAGAATGTTGTGCAAAGGAAACTAGCACATATCAAAAGCCTTTATGACCAATTTCGACAAGCTCATATTTGACTTTGTAATTTAACTTGTCTATGTTTTGAACCATTTTGAACAATGTTTGGGTTATATGTCTTTGTATGTTTGCACATTTTGTTGGCAATTTTGACATTACCATTTTGATTGTCGAATCTGAACCTATTTTCAAAACGTTGGCTCTTAACTTTTATAATTTCTCTTCGTTTACTATTCAGCATTTGAATCCATCATTCCTGTCTTTTCTCTACTTAACGGATAAGGATAAGTTCCAACCAAATTTAAATTTAATTGGGCTTTATCTCTTGGACTTTGTAACGCAACATCCTTTTTGGGATCAACGGCAGATAAACCGTTTTTATCCCCCTAGATTCGTGCAACTGAAAAAAGCCTTGGAAATTTGTACTTTGACCCTTTTCCCAAAGCAGTCAAACCGCCCAAACAATAACTCCTTTGCGAGAAACAAGGAGATTGCCAGCTGTATTCCATGCACTTATTCCTTATAAAAGGGGATGCTGCCTTCGTATTCTCTCATCAACCAAACTCTTCTTCCAAACGTTTTCCTTCCCCACTTGTTCATCTTGAAGAAAAACCCTAGAGGTACTGTTTCCTCCAAGAGGGAAAACAAACCTTCATCTGCTTCTTCCCACAAGAAAACCCAATCTTCTTCCACAAAGTCCAAAACACCAGTTCGCCCTAAGAAGGATTCAACAAGATCTCAACGCCATGTCCCAACTCAAAAAGATTCCGACTCTGATGAGATTGATTCAGACTATGCTGAATTCTTGAAAACCTACGTAGATGAGGATAGATTTTCTGACTCGGACCATGAAGTTTCGCTCATAACCGTTGAAGGTTCCAGTAACCCTGCGCATGTGAAAGGGAAGGAGCCTGAAGCCAGTTCTTCGAAGACGAAGTAGGCGGCGGTCTCGCTTCCTACCCAGGAGGAGGTGGTCCCTAACGGGTGAACTTTTCTGCCCGTTGTGAAAAGTTGCATCCTGTTCATGGGGAACTGCTCAAACAGTTCGGGGAAGAAATTCCTCCCATTGGACTCCTGTGTTTATTTTTAGGCTTCCATGTCTTTTCCTTTCTCTTCCCTTTTTTCTTTCTTTTTCCTTTTTAGAATAAAGAACTAGGTATTTGTTAGGAAATAAAGCCATATTTGGTTAGGCATTTGTTAGAGAATAGACACCATATTTGGTTAGGCATTTGTTAGAGAATAAAAACCATATTTGGTTTCCCTGTAACTTGTTACCTTGGAATGAAATTTGGAATGATTTGGTTTTACTTCTTTTATGCCTTATTTTCCTTTGAATTTTAATTTATTCTTGACTTATTCGAACCTCTTGCAACGCTGGTTTGAATTTTTTCAAATATTTACCATTAATGTTTACGCTTCGTTGCTCAGGAGTTAATTCTTGGATCTCATAAGCTCCATTCGAAAAGATTTGTGAAATTTTGAATGGCCCTTCCCAATTTGGGGACCATTTCCCTAGGATCCTATCTCTTCGATCCATAGGCAGAATCACCTTCCAAACCAAGTCTCCTAAATTAAAGGTTTTGGACTTTACCTTTTTATTATAGGCTTTAGCAACCCTTTCCTTTTGCCTAACTAACACATCCAAAGCTTGTATTCTCTCTTCATCCAGATCCACCAATTCATCCATCATTAAATTCCAATACTGGTCAGTGGGCAACTCCATTTGTCTTTGAACCCTTATCGACTGTATCATGACTTCGACAGGCAATACAACATCATGACCATAAGTCAGTCGAAATGGGGTAGAATTAGTTGATTCTTTGGGCGAATTTCTACAAGCCCATAAAACTTGGTTTAGAGTTTTGTGCCAATTCCTTGGCTTTTGGGCAATATGTTTCTTGATCAACCCAATAACGATTTTATTAGACGCTTCCACTTGTCCATTTGCTTGCGCATAATATGGCGTCGAAGTCAGTAGCTTAAAACCTGCCTGTTCAGCGAAATCCTGCATTTTTCGCCCAACAAATATTGTCCCTTGGTCAGTAGTCATGGTTTCAGGGAGACCAAACCGATATATTATGTGATCTTGAATAAAAGTAATAACCGCCTCCTGTTCCATATTTGGCAAAGAGATCGCTTCAATCCATTTAGTGAAATAATCAATACCAACCAGAATGTATCGTTGATTCTTAAAGGATGCAGGCTTTATTTCGCCAATTAGGTCTAACGCCCATCCTCGAAATGGCCAGGGCTTAACAATCGAATGCAATTCACTGGCAGGAACATGTTGAACCCTTAGCATATTCTATGCAATCTTTCAGCATTGAAGGTCAATACAAGCCTTGTCGAAATAAAAGCCATTTCATTTTGTGCCCGACTTGATGAGCACCACAAGAACCACTATGTACATTGGAAATAGCCAAGTATGCCTCACTTTCGTTGAGACATTTCAATAACACTCCTTCAGGAGTTTTCTTAAATAATTCATTCCCAATGATAGTGTAACTCAAAGCCCTATATTTGACTTTTCTATTTGTGCCCCCTGTTGGATCCTTTAAATAGTCAACTATGGGTTTTCTCCAATCACTATCAGCTAAGTTGTCCATGGCAAAAATTTCAGCTTCAAAACTGTCCAATTGCTCAGATTCAAACTTTGAAAAATTTGAAAATTTTTCACCATTTGTGTCATCTGCCCCCAAATGTTTTGGCATTGACAATTCTTGAGAGTCTGGCTCATTCGAAACCAATTTGTCTTTCATTTCTATTAATTCTGTAAAGGTTTCTCTTGTAATTCTGTACCCAGAAGCAATTTGAGCCAAATCATTTGCTTCCTGGTTTTCGATTCGAGGTATATGCTGAATATCATAAGAAACAAATTGTTTCAGCAAAGAAAATGCAATGACAAAATATTTTAACAAATGTTCTTGAATACATTTATATTCTTTCGTCAATTGTTTGATTACTAATTCAGAATCACCTCTGATTTTGACATGGCTTGCCCCCAAGTCAAGCAGGATTTCCAAACCTGTGATCAAAGTCTCGTATTCTGCTTCATTATTAGAACAAGGTCCATTTATCCTATACTTAAATTTAGTTGAGATTCGATCTGGAGAAATTACCAAAATCCCGATTCCTGTACCATTTTTATGCCTGGATCCATCGAAATATAAAGTCCATGTTTCTAATCCAACATAATCTATTGGAACCTCCGTGACCGAGTGATCAACAAGGAAATCAGCTACTATTTGGCCTTTAACAGCTCTCAAAGGCTTATAAGTCAATGAGTATTCTGTTAAGGCCAACGCCCATTTCCCAATTCGACTAGGTAAAATAGGCTTTAATAACATATGCTTAATAATATCGAAATGGGAAAACACATAGACATCAACCGGTTTTATATAATGCTTAAGTTTGGTACAAGAAAAATACAAACAAAGACAAAGCTTTTCAATTACAATGTATCTAGTTTCAGCATCATTCAAAACTCTACTTATAGAGTAAATAGCTTTTTCTACACCATTTTCATCTTCTTGGGCAAGCATACTTCCAATGGTGAATTCAGATGCTGAGATGTATAATTTCATTTCTTTGTTTCGAACTGGAGGCATCAGAGTAGGAGGATTAGATAGATATGTCTTGATCTCATCGAATGCCTTCTGCTGTTCGAATCCCCAAACGAATGTCTCATCTTTTTGAGCCTTAATAGTGGAGAAAAAGGCTGTGCTTTTCCACTTAGATTCGAGATGAATCTCCTAAAAAAGTTGATCTTTCCCAATAAGGATTGTAATTGCTTTTTTGTTGTTGGAGACTTGGTCTCCATGATAGCTTTTGTCTTATTTTGATTGATCTATATGTCCTTTTTATGCACGACAAAGCCAAGGAAATCTCCTGCACGTACACAAAAAGCACACTTTAGTGGATTCATTTTCAATCCACATTTCATCATTCTTTCGAATGACTTCTTAAGATGACCTAAGTGGTCACCCTTCGATGCAGATTTAATGACAATGTCATCAATATACACCGGCATAAATATTTCGATGAAATCATGAAAGATCAAATTCATTGCTCTTTGATACGTTGCCCCAACATTTTTTAAACCAAAAGGCATTACTACCCATTTGTAAGTACCTAATGCACCAGGACAACGAAAAGCAGTTTTTGCTATATCATCCTCAGCAATGAAAATTTGATTATACCCAGAATATCCATCTAACATGCTCAAATATTCATGTCCTGCCGCTGAGTCGACTAACAATTCGGCTACAGGCATTGAATATTCATCTTTTGGTGTAGCGTTATTTAAATCTCTAAAGTCTATACAAACTCTAAGAGACCCATTTTTCTTAATAATAGGAACAATGTTAGCTAACCATTCTACGTACCTGGCTGTTCGAATGAACTTACACTTGAGCAACCTTTCGATTTCTGCTTTGATCTTTGTCATGATTTCTGGAGCAAACCTCCTTGGAAGCTGCTTCACAGGTTTTTTATCTGGTCGAAGAGGCAATCTGTGCTCAACCAATTCTTTGCTCAATCCTGGCATCTCATCATAATCCCAGGCAAAGCAGTCTCTGTACTCTTTCAAGAGTTCGACCATTCTTTCCTTCAGTGCTGGATCAATATTGGTGCTTATGTAAGTTGGCATTTTGATAGAGCCATCTCCGATGTCGATTTCCTGCAAGGGGTCTTGGGCTTACATCCTTTGATTTGAACTAGTTGGGTCTTTCTCGAAACCCAAAGGTTCGTCATCATAAATACAATCTAACCTCTGCATATTTCTCGCCTCCGAATCTTTTGCCGCTCCAACTACACTCATTTGTGCAGAACTACTGGCCTCGATAGCCATATTTTCATGTAACTCTATGGCTTGCATAGCCATATTTATCCTATTCTCGGCTGCATAAGCCGTAATCGTTTTCCATTCTGGGGACTCAATCATCGTAACCATTGAAGTCACCCCAACCAGAGGGTTCGGGAAAGTCACTCTCATTCAAAGGATTTTCGATGTGCTCTCTTTCCCAGCAAAACCCATGTGTAGGGTGCAATCTCACAGAGTGGTACACACTATCAGGATCCACATGTTCATGATCGAAGGCTGCGTCTTGCTCACCACATGGAGCAATCGAAGCCAAATGTTTGTCAAAACTCTTAAGTGTTACAGTATTAGCATCAATCATGTAAGCACTTTGGTCAGCTTCAACATATTCTACTAGACCATCTTCCCTCCAAACAATCAATTTCTAGTGCATGGTTGAAGGCACAACTCCTACTCCAGGTATCCATTCTCTGCCTAACAGCATGTTGTAGTTAGGCCTTGCAGTAATCACCATAAACAGTGTCTTTCGAACTGTACTACCCACACAAACCTCCAATTGAATTGCCCCCAGCGAATGGCCAGTTTTGCCTTCATATTTTGCCAGAACAACATTATGAGTGTGCAGGTCTGTTTCATATAATCCTAACCTTTTCAGCATAAAATGAGGCATAATATTAACTACAGCCCCTCCATCAACCAGGATTCTGTTCACCCCAAATCCATTCACCTTGGCTCGAATGAACAGAGCTTTCAAATGGTTCTTCATACTCAAATCTGGCTTTTCGAAGATAGCATTCTGATCTTCGACACAGCCATTTTCCATTACATAATAACAAACAGGCTTATGAACAGCCATTTCCTCAGCAATGACATCCTCCTCCGCCTCATTTACTTCAGTATTCATATCATACTCTATGGGCAAAATGGATATGACGTTGACCAAAACCTCAAAATCAGGTCCTTCATCCAATAAATCATCATCGTCCATGAGGTCTTCTTCATCCTCACGGTTTTTCAGCTCAACAACTTTTCCCTTCTCAGGTATGGGAGAAAGTCTTTCTTTTGCTGGCCTTCTGGCCGCTTCGACCTTTTCAGCAATAATAACATTGCCCCCAGCCTCAGTTTTCTTGACTTCAAGTTTCTTCTTTCTCTGAAACCTGCGCCACTCAGTTCGAGTCATAGGGTTCTTACCTTTGTAATTATTCCTGTACCCATATTTGTTGACTTCAGGCATGACTTTACGCTCCTGAGGTGTAGCGATGGTATTGGAATCCCTGCTCCCAGCAATAATCTTCACATTCACATTGCTCGAGCTGCCCTTTTCCATCGACTGTTTATTGACAGCCACATATTGTCCACTCACCCATTGATTCACAGGGGCTCTGTGGGATGGTTTGAAAGTAGCCTGAGAACCAAGTCTTTGGAAAATGGAAGGGGACCTCGAAGCAGCATTTCCCCAATCCACTCTCTTGTGTGGCCATCCCCTCTGATTTGGTTTAGGACTCAGCCATTTCCTTTTGTTCTCAGCATAAGGAACCACATTTTGGAGGCCATTCATGGCCTCTTTGTCACACACTGCGCTGCATCTAGGGCACAACATGACTTCAGCATTGTTCAGCTTACATCTAGTTAGGAAATCCACCAACTCTTCTTCAGCTTTTGGGTAGACTTCTTGAACCTTCTCTTCATATTCCTTTTCAGGAACAGCCTTGACCAGAGCAGGATCCACCACATCAACCATGTTACAGTCATAAACTTCAACATAGTTAGCATCAACCTTTGGCAGTGGATCAGTATCAACCTTCATTTGAGGTTTAGTTTTTTCAGCAAACTTCAGCCTTCCTTCATTCAATGCTTTTTGCACCAAATCCCTGAAAAGAACACATTGGTAAGTTCGGTGACCCAAATAGTTATGAAATTTGCAATAACCTCGTTTCTTTCTTTGTTCGATTGGTGGTATTTTTAATCTTTTGGCACAACTATTTGACCATCAGCCACCAATAGATCAAAGATCTCATCACATTTAGTGATATCGAAGGTATAAGTTTTAGTGACAAATTTATCATTCTTTGGTTCGACTGGATTTCGACCATTCGAAGGCCTTAGCAATTTGCTGTATAAGGAGGCCCTGGCTTTAACTCAGCCACGTTTATCTCTCTTCATCATAATCAGAATACTCTTCATCTTCTTCATTGTCACTATCATAGGCCGCCTAAAAAATTAACCTCTTTCTTTTTCTGAAATTTAAAATTTCTCGCCTTTTCAGCTCTAAGTGTTTCGAGCTGTCGAACTCTATCAGCTAACTGTGACATGTCTCAAAGATGTTGAGTGTCTAACTTCTTCCTAATCGAATAGTCTAGGCCACCAACAGCCATTTTGACTAGTTCATGCTCAGGCACCCTG
>OX637464.1:43215095-43305885 GCA_951799995.1 Trifolium subterraneum
TGTGTGTTTATATATAAAAGACTATGACCAGTGATTGATCTTGATTTGATGTTTAGAAAATGAAAATTGTTTTTCCAGTCCCTCGTGTTTCTTTTATACTCCCTAAAAATGTCCACAATTCACATTTTGCCCTTGAAAAAAATTTCGGGACGTAAAAACCGAAATTTTTTAGAATAAATTTCGAAAAATTTCGGTAAAAATGTCCACAATTCACATTTTTCACCCCCTATTGCTCCCAGACCCCCCCCCCAAAAATCCCAAAATACCCTCATTTTTCGTCCCAGGGTACTTCGGTACTTTTTTACCAAAATACTATAATTTCGGTACGTCGTTACCGAAATCATGTTCAGTGGCTACAAATACACGGTCAGACAACAAGTTTTTTGAAAAAACCAACACAATATCTTGCTTCGGTAGAAATCTGACGAACACGCTTAATTTCGGTAACTACGTGCCGAATACGCGTTGTTTCGGTAGAAACGTGCCGAAACTGTGTAATATAGCAGTAAAATGCGAAGAAGTCCATCAGTTTCAAAAACACAACTAATTTGCAAAGAGGTCGGGCGATTTTGTGACGATTTTCCCAAAGTTCATCAATCTCTTCCATTCTTCTCACCAAATAAGCTTAACAAGTAAGATTTCATATATCTCATTCTTGGTTTTGATTATGTTGTTTCAAACTTGTTCCAATAGTAACATTTGATTCCCAAATGTTATTTCAAACTGATTCAAAATCCTTTTTTTTCGTGATTATGCTGTTGTTTTGATTAGGTTTTGAATTCCATGAATTTAGGATGTTAATTTGATGTAGGGTTTAGGGTTTGTATTTTTAGTTTGGTTTATGAGCACCAAGTGTTTGATAAAATGCTTGAATGAGTAACTGATTGTATGTGTACAGGTTGAACTGAGTAACTGTGGATATGTAGTTTTATTTTGTGCACCAAGTGTTTGATAAAATGTTTGAACGAGTAACTGTTTGAAAAAATGCTTAACGGATGAAGTTTTGATTATGTTGTGTATTTTGTTATAGGAATGACAAATGAAGTTGGGCGAACCAGAGGTGGCAAGGAAAGCAGAGCACATGGCTCTGCACGTAAAGAACTTGTGAATGTCGATAAAATTCCAAGTCGGGCTAAGGGGAAACGAGCTATAGTTCTTGGAGAGCCTCAAGCTCAAGAGGAGGAGCCTCAACCTGAAAATGAAGAAGATATGAGTGACTTCTTTGACTTTGAAGATGAAGATGAAGAGGAAGAGGAAGAGCAAGACGAAGAACTAGAAGCAAAACCACAACCACCACAACAAAAACAACGGAAAAAAAAATACGAGAACAACACAAGGAAGAAACCCACCACGTGTCAGTGAAGCACGAGTTACAAGTTATGGTGGTGGTCCAACGGACTTGTCTTTGTTGTCGGGTTTTGGAAAGCACGTTGCTGCGTCGTTGTGGAGACGAGAGGTAAAATCTTATTTTAATTAATTTTCATTGAATTTGTTAAATGCTCAACCACCTAGGAACTTCATGCACAACGGAAGAAGGTGAAGATATGTGCCGAGAGTATCTGAATTTCCCTAGAACTAAATGTAGGGCGGAGTTCAAAAAAATGAAAGGAGCACATATCGGGTTTCCCATGCTGGAGAAGATATACGCCGCCAATTTAAGGAAGGCGTTGAAAGCTGAAAATGATGAGGAGTCGGAGGAAGTTGTGCTAGGTTATAGGGAATGCACCATACGAGCATTTTTGCTCTACTTGATTGGTGGAACCATATTCACCACCAAAAGTATGCAGTATGTGGATGTCATTTTCCTGAGTTATTTGCAAGACCTAAGGTTGGTTAACACATGGAATTGGGGTGCTTCTGGATGGCATATTTGTATCACTATTTGGAAAAAGCAACTCACCCGAGATGTGGAAACCATGGTGGTTACAATTGTATGTTTCAGGTATATAGATTTAATTTTTTTAAAACGGCTTCATTAATTTATCTATGCAGTGTTGGTTTCATTAATTTATGTTTTTAATTTGTTGTTGTTTTAGGCGTGGATTTATGAGCATTTCAAAAGGTTCGGAGGGGGATTGGTTAGTGAAAAGTATAGCCACCGAAATCCAATTTGCGCTAAATACTTGCATCTGAAAGGTTATAAATATCCGGATGAGCACAGGACGACATTGGATAGGATGGAAGTGGACGAAGTCACATTTAAACCATATGAGGATCACCGACATATTCGCCCGTTTGAAGATATTTGTTGGTACAGTGGCTGGATTATGTGTGGAAGTGTTATGATATGTCCATATTTGCCTGAGCGTGTCCTAAGGCAATTTGGACATGTCCAGTCTATTCTCAGACACCCTGATGAATCTGCAAAAGCTGGTCTTAATCGGTTTACAATTCTTGAAGCCTTTGCTGACTACTTGGCTGATAACTATCTGACTGAGGAAATGCGAGGGCCAAGAGCACAAAATGGGTATGAAACCGAACCCGGATACATTGCATGGTTTTATCGTGTCTCGCATCCGAAGTTATGGCCACCAATTGAAGGGAATCCGGCAAGACCTGCAAATCTGGAAGTAATGATTGAGGAGGACAATGCGACTGACAAACAAGACGTGTTTAAAATTTGTAGGACGGTCATAGAGGAGGTCAATGGAAAACTTGATGGTGAGCTGACATTGGAAGAGGCTAGGGAAGTACTCAAGAAAGTGGTAAGGGATTTGGAGCCTGTGGCGACATATTCGCTGCCAGTAAAGAGGAAGCAAGATTCTAGTGAAGGAAGCAAGAAGCGTAAGAAGAAGAAGAAATCCACAGAAGAGGGTCCTAGTAATTAGGTAGTATTAAGTATTAGTTTAATGTTATTGACCTGTTGAATTTAGTTTAATGTTAATTTTGAAAGGTTATTTTGGGTTGTATTAAACAATGGACTAGTGAATTTGGATATTCGTATTTTGGTACGTACAATGTTGCAAGGATTATGTATATGAATATTCGTATTTTGGATATTCGTATTTGTTTATGTGTTTTGTTATGTACGAAAATATAATTGCACGTGCGTGAACTTGTGTTTCACACTAAGTATTTGATTGAAAATTGGACAGGTATTAATATCCGAAATTGGACAGATATTAACATGTTGTCTGATTACAACCACAAAAATGTCGGTGACATTACAACCACAAAAAGTGATTACAACCACAAAAATGTCGGTGACATTACAACCACAAAAAGTGTCAGTTACATTACAACCACAAAAAAAAATCGGTTACAAACAGTGTCATTCCACATTGATGGGATCATCTTTATTCGTCTCCATCTCCATGTCACCTTTTTCATTAATCATCAGTTCATCAAACTCAGTCATCTGTTCCAAAAAGGTATCTTCCCAAGTCTCAGCATCTGGCGCCCGATGAATTTTCCATTCCTTGCAAGTACGAGGTAATGGACACCCAGACTTCAATTTTACATACACACAATGATTTGGAACCAATCCTTGATTTTCTTCACCCTTATTAAAACATTCTGCAGCAACGCAGAATCCACAATAACCGTCACCCTTAACATCAATAATATCCTCTATATATGAACGGCAAGGTAAAACATTAGGAGACAAATTACCAATGTGATCAGTTTTCCTTTTGGGCTTCGATGATTTTGACTGTGATGCTTGAGAGTCAGAAAATCGATCATCCATGTACTCCCAATAAGATGGAGATTTGGTGGTTAAATTGTTGCATTTAGCTAACTTTCTCCACTTTTTGGCCCCTTTTGTATCTACCTGCTTGATCGGTGGAGTCAATGATGTAATTTCTGGATAAGCTATCAGACGCAATTGATCCTTAATTTGTAGCTTCATACTGTGATATGATGATTTCAATCGTTCCTAAAACAAATAAAAAACAAATTTTATTTAAATAATTAAACATGAAAGGCAACGTTCTGGTGTAAAATATAAAGTGTATAATTATGTCGGTTACCTGAATTACATTAAACTCTTGCAAGCAGTCAACTTCACCATCAACAACTTCATCAATATGTAATCTCTTCCAATGAGTTGTTCATCAACTTCATCCCTTTGGGTTGTTCATACATTAGCACTTTGCTTACCCAAAGTGCTCTCTGCAACCCTTCCTAAAAGGTGGATTGTACATAATGAAGTTGTAGCTTGACATCATTAATAAAAATTTACCTGGAAGATTTTTTAAAAAAAAAAATCAGCAAGAAAATAAAAGTTGGCTACAACTCTACGTTTAGCCTTGTGTTGTGTGTGTTTATATATAAAAGACTATAGCCAGTGATTGATCTTGATTTGAGGTTTAGAAAATGAAATTTGCTTTTCCAGCCCCTCATGTTTCTTTTATACTCCCTAAAAATGTCCACAATTCACATTTTGCCCTTGAAAAAAAATTCGGGACGTAAAAATCGAAATTTTTTTAGTTCAAATTTCGGTAAACATAACCGGAAATTAGTTTTCAAGGCAAAAAAATTTCGGTAAACATAAACCGAAATTTTTAACAAAGGGCAAAACAGGAAATCCTTAGGTTTTTGGGGGATATAAAAGAAACACGGGGGCTGGAAAAGTAATTTCTTAGAAAATTAAGGATGATTTGAGAAATGAACAAAAACCATCGATTAAATCTGTGGGTTCGATATAATAAGCCCAATCTAACATGAATAAAAAAAATTTCATCCCACCCCCAACATATTGTTTCTACTCCCCAATGTTTCTATTTTACCTTTAAATTTAAATGGCTTGTTTTCAGAAATAATTGACTTTGGATTATGGATTAGCCTTTCAACACCATAGATTTGTACAAATCCTCAAATTCGTCCATGTTCCAATTTCAACTGTTGGCCTTCCGCTTGTAACATCAATTATATAATGGGTTTTTATAACGTGTGCAAGATTGCACAGTATAAGGGATAATTAATGCACTTTATTTTTGTCTAACATGTGCACCATTGCACATGTTAAATGAACTAAAATTAGTAACTATTTAATGAAAAACAATAATTATTTATTAAAAAATTATATATTTGATATAAAATGTGCAAATTTCAATACAAATTTACTATTTAAAATTTTTTAACATGTGCAAATTTGCACATGATAGAAAAATCATTTTTCAAATAGGGAGACATGTGATAGACATTGACTTGTTTGTTACACTTTTTTATGTTAATGACAAAAATAACTTTTTTTTTTAGGGAAATACTATGGTACATTTGATAATTTCGAATGTACCATAGAATTAAATTAATAGATACGAAGATTGTTTTATAAGAAATCCATTTTCCTATCATTAAAAAAAAATTATAATAACCAAATATTATTTGTAAAACCATAAAAAATACGAAGATTGATAGTTTCTAATTTTTATTCCTCATAAAAGTCAATATAGAATTTTTTTTTCTATGAAAAAATGTTATAAAAAATTAGTAGAATGCTTATAAATAATGAAATTGTGTTTTTTCTTGTGATATTTATATTATCTCTAAAATATAATAATCGGCTAATAGTTTTTTAATTCATAAAAATAATCGCTAATTTATCAATTTAGCAAGAACGAATTGCCGAACATAATCACTATATTTTATCTGGTGATGAGAGGTTTAAATAATATTGTATGTACAAAGTCCTAGATTAAAACTTCATTGGCTCCCCGTGGACATGTATGCATTAGACCACCACCGATATATCGATGCATCAAACACAAAAGCGTGATTTCTTACAAATAAAGCATCCTTACTTAGAAACTCATGCTATGCAGTTGTTTAGATTCCCGATTAGATTTTGTTTCTTGCATCCCAAGGCGGTTTGGAATTGATTTTTATGAAGTTAAAAATAGTAGCTTCTGGATGGCTTCACGTCAAAAGAGATTTAACCGTTTTTCCAAAAACATATACTAGGCCGTTTTGTGATAGTAATGTTATCGAAGCATTGTATGTATGTTTTAGATTTATATACTTGAACCATATTACTATGTCTTTTCATCATGAGAAATAAGTCTACTCAGTATTGTGTTTAGAGACCTTGAATGAAATTGCACTAATTGATGATTTATGCTCTTGTGATTTATGAGATTTTTCGTAAGCTATCTCAGAGAACTTATGAAAATAAGCTAAACGCAGCTTATAAACATGTAATATGCTATTTCAAGAAAATCTTCTAAACAATCTTGAAAGTGTTTATGCCAGTAGGTACAACTAACAATGCCTGTTCTTACAAGATAATTGAACTTCCTCGTGTGATCTAGCAAAGATAATACTAGAAAAGTAACCAATTAACAAATTCTGGGGACAAATTATGAAATTAAAAAATATCAATTTTGTTAGATACCAAGAAATTATGATAGATAAAATGAACAAGACTAATGCAAGCAAAATGCTTTCTGGTTTTTGAGATCATTGATTACAACAAATGCTTTTCTTTCTTAGGAAGTAATGCCAAATGAGAGAATTTACTTTTCTTTAGAAAAATTTCTGCCTTTGATCCTTTCCAATACATGAAAGAACAGAATCAAGCCAAATTTTCTACTTCCTATATATGATATTTGTATTATCTTTGGTAAAGGAAATTAATCACTAAGTTTAACTACCACGAGATAGTTAACTATTTGAAATCAATGAAAGCACCAACATAGACATGAACACCTGATATGATATTGATTTTGATCGAAAAAATATGGTAAAATGTGTACATTATACTTCTATTTATAGGACTCAATTGACTAACTAATTAAGCAACTAACTTCTAACTAAATTACAAACAAACCAACTAACACTGGCATGTAGATGCCGATAATAATTTTAAACATGGGTTATGCTAATAAGTGTCCCAATGACACATGTTAAGTTAGCTAAATATAAAGATTTTACATTTAATGATCCAAAAAATTTAATATTTAAAAGGTTAAATATGGAGATTAAATGTATAAGCATATGTGTCAGAAACCAAACACTGTTTGGTGAACACACTTTTAATCTGAAGTGTCGGTGCTATATAAGTTGAATTAATCAGAAAATCAACTTCCATAATCAACTTCCATAATTAATTAGAAGAAATCAACTAATTTCAAAATGTCCACAAAATCTGTTTCCATCATTGATAAGTAAATTTTGTATAAACTGCAAATATGTTGCAGCATTTTGTCACCATCAAGAATTTTCAATTACTTGGAATCAACCAAAACTGTGTATACACACGTTAAAATAATGATTTCTCTATCATTTTTCTTTCCTTATTTTTTGACATGAGTTCAGAATTTAAACCTGAACTTCACTTTCTTCACCTGCTCAAGAGTCAAGAGTTTCGGCCTTCGGAACGCAATCCACGATTTCTTCTTTTGATCAACCAGTACACAAAACCACCAACAAGAGTCATAATTATAAGACCATCAAAAACTCCTACTGCTAGAAGTATCCATCTTTTCAAATTATGCTTCTCATGATTTCTACCAATTCCCTTTGGAACCTTAACCATATAACTAAATCCTGATCCTTTATCTACTTGTTTGAGACCAACGACTAATCTATAAAGATAACATTCCGCGGCTTCTATGCTCGCATTCCGGAAATACAACGCCGCAGCACATTTACAATCCTGTAAACATAAACTTGAACACATGTCTCGGCTAATATTAACCGTTTGAGGAGCACCTTTGAGCACACTACTTACATTATCAATTTCCAACATTTCCGCCTTTTTATCGCTGCAAAAATCTCCGGAAAATCCTTCACTACAATCAGAAGTAGAACTACCCTTTTTGTCATTTGTCAAAATCTGAATACATGAACATGTATTGGAAAATGTACATATACCATAAGGTTTACAAGAATTTGGAAGATCACATGTATTGTTAAGGGCTTGAAAAGAAGCCTCAAATTTTCGTTTCTCGGGTGAATAGTAATAAAGGCCAAAATTTCCTGTTTCATTCTTTAGTGCTAAAAATTTTAGTGGTTGAATAGTTTGAGATGGAATTTGAGCTATTTTCTTGTATTTGACATCAAACAATAACAACCCTTTTGAACTTAGCTTAATATATGTAATACTTCTATTCATTGAAGGCTGGAAATTCCAATAAGAATACCTCAATTTACCTAAATTCACATACAACGCAACCTTGTTGTTCTCGATTTCGAATGAGTAGAACATGCTTGAGTTGATTCGCAAAGATGTTAATCGAGTTGCTACATCAAGTTGCTGGCCTCGGAGCATTACATCGGTTGGAAAATTGAAACTTTGCCATTTTACATTGTTAAATTCATCCATAAGCACAAGGTTTCCTGTGTTCTGTATTTGCAATGTCTGCTTCAAATGAGTCAATGCAACAATTTACTGTATTAGATTCTATGTAATGCAGCTAAATTGACAATATATAAAATATAAATAGTTTAATTATGCGCTTATAGCATCGGCACATATCATATAAGTACTTATGTATAACCTATTTTTATAACAAAGGGTAAAATAAAGTCAAACTATTTTCATATAAACTAAGCTATTTTCATAAGCTACTTTGGAGTACTTATTGAAATAGGCAAAAAAGGCTTATGCTAGTAGATAAGCTAAGGTAATCCAATCCAACAAATCCTATAGTGTTGCATAGTTATTTTATGGAAAATGCTAAATAGTGTCATTGATTATGTCTATAATCTATACATCTATACATAATAAAAGTAACAACCATGGTGTGTATGTCGCCATAGATTTCGACCATTTTTGATTAACCAACTTAATTAACTAGTTATAGCATAATAGCTTATCATACGAGTGTTTGTTTATAATAAGTTACGCTTATAACCAAAGATAAAACAAAGTCAAAACCAGTTTTCATATAAGCTACAAAGTGATTCCGTAAGCTATCCTATAGAGAACTTATGAAAATAAACATTTTATAGACATTTCATAAGTATTTCCATAAGCTCTCACAATATCACAAGTTCAACCGTTCTTGCAGTGACGATCTTAAGCATGTTTCGAGTGTGTGATCGCAAAAGGTCCCATATTTTCAAGGGCACTAAGTTGTTAGACTTCAACTGCCGAGGGTCAAATATAAATGTATATGTGTACATGCAATGCGTGCGCGTGTAATTTATTAAAAAACACATAAAAGGGAAGTAAGTTTATACTTGACACATGCGCTCAAAATCTCAGAGACGGCCCTGAGGGATTTTATCGTAGATAAATTCAAAAAGACTCTTACCTTAACACCTTGTCCTGAAGTCCCAGTTTTCCATCCCAATGTTTCATTAGGACCTTTAAGCCTTAAATCACCATCCATAGTAAACTCTAACAAACATTTCCCAGTAACATAAAACCTTGAATAATGACCAGAATCCCAAACCTTAACATCACCAAGAAAAACCAACAATGAGCATGAGAATCTCCCATTAACACCTTCAATACTCAATGCAACTCTAAAATTTGGTACTGTTTTAGTCTCCAAAAGATAACCACCACCTATGAAACCACCAATTTCATACTTCCCAGGAACTTGAACCATTAATTTGTATCCAATACCAACACTAGATTCAGAAAATACATAATTGAACAAAAGAACAAAAACAAGGAAAAAAACATTCATTTGTAGCTACAAGTTTTGTTTTTTTCTTGTTTGGAAATATTTGTTGATGATTTTTGAAAATGGGTTTGTAATGTTGTGAAGAAAAAAGTAAACATGATTACAGAAATACCTCACACTCACACCACCAACTACAAAAAAGGATTATAGCTTTCATGGTGTTGCAAAATTGTCTTAAACAATTGTAAATGAATCAATTCATCATGTGGTGGGGTTGCACAAGAATTCTTTTTTTTTTCTCTCTAACTATAATAACTATATTAATTAATTAATTAATTATATATAAGCTTTATGATGGAACTAGAAATTAGGAAATAAAGTAACGTTCCACTGAGATTGTTGAGCACACAGACTTGACCATGTGAGATTTTATTATGTGAGTAAATGGCATTTAATATTACATTATTACATGTTATTATTTTTTGGTTTGAATTCTTGGTGTACAGTATAGCATTAATGAAATTTCTAATTTTGATACATTGATGTTATCCATTTTCCCCTAAAAGAATCGGGTATTTAAGAGGTGTACTTACACCAAATTTATAATTTTGTTTCTAGAAAATTCAATATCGGTGGTTTACTATGATATTAGTACGAAATTTTTACTCCTGTTTGACATCAAATACCACTAAACCAACAAACAATTGTTACCACTAAACCACGGTTTGATTCCCGCAACTGTAATCAGAATGAGGCTGAAACTATTTGATGGCAAAACTGACCTTCGAACCACATTAAATCGGTGGCGAAAGGACAAAAAAAGTTTAAATACTTGTGACCTTCAATGATACACCAAAATGATATTTATTAAATTACTTTTTTACCTTGATTTTGTCTGTCATTAAAATTCTTTATACAATCATGTAATCATTATGTCTCAAATTCAAATTTACACTATCTGATGTTGTTAAATAGGTGGGTAATAGGAAAATTATTTTGTAATAGCAGTTTATTTCATCAAATTCATCGATTTATAAAAAGTTCAGTGGTAATTTTCGCTAAATTTGATAGGAAATATTACAGTTTAATTCTCCTCAACTATGATTGAAAAAGGTTGAAATGACTTGATCTCGACTCTGAACTAGATTAAATGATCTGGTGGGTCAGATATTGATGATGGAAAAAATAAAACAACTTAGAATCCTGAACATTTTCCTTGTAAAAAAAGTATAAAATAAAAACTTGTATGAATATTTAATTAAGTTAAGCTATCCAAATATACAGATAAGTAAGCATTGTGTGGGGTTAAGAATATGTTTAAAAGTTGGATTGACTTTGAGCGTGGGTGACCGAGATACTCACGTGGGATCCACTTCATCAAATTCTGTTAGTTCAATTGAGTGTCATTCTTAGTGGGCATGCAAATTGCATAGTTACTTACTTCACTCTTCAGAAGTTTTTTAGTGGTGGGCTTAAGAAAAAGTGGATCTTGTCTTGCTTATTTGACACGTGGACATGAACCCTAGTGACACGTGTACTACTGTTGTTGCTGACACTGCTCTTACGGTGGGGTGACATGTTAAGGTTGCAGCTTCCAAATCTCCATGGGGCTGTCAATGCTTATAGTGGCAGTACTCTGAGTTTGTTTGAAGCCACTTGGGGTGATATAGTACTTTCAAAACACTTGTTTAAAGTTATTCGGCTTCGCATAAAACTCTTTTTTTTTTTTTTATAAGCAAATGATATTATATAAGGGAGTATAAGGGGTACTCAATCCCTTACATCAAGACAATTTAAACAATGTTATTGAAGCATGTCAAAGGATCAAAGCACCAATGAAAAAAAGAAATACAAGACTTATTACCCTTCCGACCACTAACCCATGTTCAAGATATAGCTTTGATGTCATTCCCAAGGGAAGAAGCACTGATAACGGCTCCATTAAAAATCACATTATTTCTAAGTTTCCATAAACTTCAAATTGTTGCCAACCATATCAAATGTTTAACCGGATCGAACTTGTTTAATTTTATCATGTCACCAAACAATATAATAAGGGGTTCCAACCTTCGGCATAAAACTCATGAACTTGTTCGGGTTCATTATCTTTCACCGGAAAATACATGGTATGTGTTCCACGTTACAAATTGTTGCTGGACAACTCATCCAATAAGAAGAAAAAAACACTAGAAAAAAAGTTAGTAGAAAACAATTGTTTTTTTCTTTAAAAAAAAGGCAATATTTTTTCTTCTTCAACTCTGACCGTTGATGATGAAGATCTCTAGAGAATAAAGGGGACATTTTTTCTATAGAGTGAAAAATAATGAATGAATATTACAGAGGGAATTGTTTCTGGAAACTATATACTACATCAGTAGTGTAATAAACTTAATAAAAGAGAAACAAACTTCATAACTAATTTGGCTTCTAACTAATTGGGCCTATACATAAAAGGGCTTAAGCTAATACTGACTAAAAGAAAAGAAAAGTACCTTAAAAAAATCCAGAATTAAAATAAGAGTTTAATTGATATGCACCGACGGTGTAAAATAGTTTTACACCATCGTCTAATAAATAACCATCATTTTGCCATGTCATGTCAAGAAAGTGGGGTGATATGGCGAAAAACATAACTGGTATTGATTGACAGTGTAAAATTATTTTACACCGTCGGTGCATATCAATTAAATCCTTAAAATAAATATATAGATGCACTTGACAAAATAGATGCAAGAATAAATAGATGCAATTGACAAGAATAAACATACCCAAAATAAATAGATTCTTGTTTGACCAATTTTTGCAGATCTGGAAAAATAGTATAGATCCTAAATTGTAATAAATATAAATTTAGAGAAACAAAAGAATTAGATGTAACAAAAACACTATTAAAAAAAAACTGAAATTAGTTTGAAACAGTTTTGTTTTTTAGTTTTTAAATTGTATTTTATAAATTAATTTTTAAAAACAGTTTTTAAAAAGCAAAACACATGTAACTTGTTTCTGATTTTAATTTTTAAAACTATAAAATGAGAAACATTTTTTACAAAAAGTTTTTGAAAAGAGGACTTTCAAACATATTTTTTCTTTTTTAACTTTTGAAAACTAAAAAAGAGTATTTGAAAACGGTTTCAAACAAGCTCTAAATCATTCTATTTGTTTTCGAGATATCATTTTTCCACCCTATCGGTTCCTCGCGTGCCCTACATGTTTTCCATTTTATCCTTCCACTACTTAAGTAATGGACGTTATAAAAATAAGAATTTTTAGAAAAATGTTGTCTGCTACTTAAGTAGCGGACGCTATAAAAATGAGAAATTTTTGAAAAATGTTGTCCGCTACTTAAGTAGCGACGTTATAAAGGTAGGGTATTTTTGGAAGTGTCCGCTATTTAAGTAGTGGACGGAAATATTTTAATAAATTCGTAGGGCGCGCGAAAAGATGAGTAAGATGACAAAATAAATTTTTTTTCCTTCATATGTTTGGCGACTTGGGCTTTATAAAGAAGCCCGTGATATTTATTTATTTATTTTAGTGGAAACTCATATTGCTTTGTTTTTTTGGAGAATCCCTTAATTTTAACAATTCTATGTGATTCTCTTAAAATTATATATACACGAGAGACCATATTTCAGAGGCTTTCCGAGCGGCAATGATGCATCAACAAATCTATCTACAAATATAGACTAAGAAATTTTATACTGATATTCAAGTTTATTTTGTCGTATCAATATAAAATTTTAACTTTAATTCATATCATGCTATAAAAACTAATGAATTATAGTCAAGATATATACGAAGAGGAAGAAATAGAAATAAAAACGAAAATTAAAATAGATAGGTGAACATAAATTATAAAATATTATAATTTCATGAGAGAATAAATTATATATTTATTACAAAGAATAAATTATATATACCAAACAATAATATTCTATTTATTCATTTCTCTCGTGAATTTATGTTCACTTATCATTTCATCTCACAAAGAGGTAGTTTTTCTAATTAAAAAACAGTTTTCTTTTATTTTTTAAAATGAAAAAACACCAAAAATCAACTCTTTGTGAGTAGAACAGCAAAAACTGCATGTATGAAAATGTATGTAAGTTTTTTTTCCTTCGTATGTTTGCCGACTTGGGCTTTATAAAGAAGCCCATGATATTTATTTATTTATTTTAGTGGAAACTCATATTGCTTTGTTTTTTGGAGAATCCCTTAATTTTAACAATTCTATGTGATTCTCTAAAATTATATATACATAGCATAGGGTTATTTAATAATTGACGACTTTCACTAAAAAAATGAAAATTTAAATTATTTTGTGAAACAACTAAATTTTATTTTTTAAGCCAAAAGATTAATTATTACTAATATTATTATTATTATTATTATAGGAAATGATGTTCAGACAATAAAAAGTGTTATCAAATATGGTGTTAAAATATTGCTGATAAAAAAATTTAAAATAACTATTATACATAAGATAAGTTGTCGCTTATAAAAAATGTAAAATAAATATTTTATGACAAGAAAAGAGTATCAAATTTACAGGGACTAATGAGCAATAGGGTATAATTTGTTTTCAAGAAAATTTCTATGAAAAATATATAAGATAATGATTAAGATGATGATGATGATTATATTGGTATTTAGGATTATGATCAAAGAGCATATGAATGACGGTTTGTTTTTATATTTATAAATACCCCAAAGTCATGAATTTCATCAATAACATGAATTTCTAATTCTTTCCTAAAGATACCTTTGTCATGTGAAAACCTTCTGTTGGAAAGCAAGTTATAGGTTGTAAGGATTTCCCTTCCAAGCTACTCTTCGTCACGACGGTCATTAATCGCCCCAAGTGCTTGAATTCGACACCAGCACATCCCTAAGCACACGGTGTGCACATTACGCTTGGTCATAGAAGATAGAGGATCGAGGTATTGGCTCAACCTCTCGGTTCTCACCAGTACCTTGAGATTTCCAAGACACATATTTATTTTCTATTATACCCTTACTAATAATCACAATCAACATAATACATGAAGAAAAGAATCACAAACTCACACTTATGAATTACTCTCCATGATCTCAAGGTGTAGGTGGACTACTCGCACCTTGACATGATAACACTACCTATGAATATATGAATGAAACTAAGAACAATAGCAAGAACAAATCAGAAAATAACAAGAGAACTTTTATTTGATAATATGATTTTTACAAAGCTTGCTTGATTTCAAAATACAAGAGAAGAGTGCTTTATAGGCTACCAATGATTATGTTTTCGTAGTGGATATTTATCACAGGAGTTACAAAAGTTTACGTGCCCATAAAGTAGGCAAACGGAAGGCCACAAAGTGACTTTTCCTTCGGCAGAGATTGTCACTGCCGTGCAAAACAGTGTCACGGCCATGACAGTGCATTAAAACACATTTTTCTCCTCTGTTGGGTGTGTCACGACTGTGACAATATCGTCATAGCCCCAGACAGTTTTTCAACATGCCAAAAAAATGTGATTTTTCACTTCTCAAGTTCAAGTGATGGTTTCTTTCACTTTAAACCACAAATTTAAGTCTTGTCCATTAATTTCCCACTCATTCTTCATTAGGATAAGTCTCCATTTGTTTTTAATTGAGCTTTGATCGTATCATAAAATGGGCTTAAACATGCTCTAATTCACTTGCTCATGCATTTTGGGCCTACAAATTGCAAAACCAAGGATTTGTAGCAAAATAGTTCCAATAACTTACAAAATAAATTAATATTATTAAGTTAAACGACTACTAAAACTATGCCTATTTTAGATGTATCATTGTATACTAGAGTCATTCTCGTTGATAAAAATTCAAAAATTACTTTTATATAGAGGGAAACTAATGTTATCCCCGATTTTGAATATGTCAACAAAATATCACGAAATATTTAAAAGGACACATGACAAATACATTACACTTACATGTGGATGGTTAATTTTATCTTATGCAACAATGTGTGTGTATACAGGGGAGATCAATTTTAACTTCTCCAACTACGTGTCTACGATACAAACACACTACACTTACAAAGACGATGGTTAATTTTAGCTCATGTAACAATATGAGTTTAATTGCACATCTGGTGTTTTACATTTATTCTAGGTTAATTCAAGCTTGTCTTTTATCACCTTCAAGTTTCTAAAATTTGAATTAGTTAGTCCTATAAAGATGATTAATAAATAAGGACTAATTAATTTAAATTTTAAAATTTGAGGCCCAACTTGAATCAAAACATAAGAGACCAACTTAAAACATATAAAACATAATAGACCAATTTAAAACCTAAAATAAATATAAGGATCAAATGTGCAATTAAGCGTATCAATATGACTATGATACAAACCCAATTCAATTATACAAAGTCTTAAAACTTATAAGCACGTATTAAAAAAAATAGTTAAATATGTTTTTGGTCCCTAAAATTTTTCAAAATTTCATTTTTAGTTCCTAAAGATTTTTTTCTCACTTTTTAGTCCTTAAAATTTTGGGTTAAATATATTTTTGGTCCCTATAGTTTCGCAGAATTTCGTTTTTAGTCCTTGAAGATTTTTTTTAGCACTTTTTAGTCCTTGAAGTTTTTTCCGTCAGTGTTTTTAGTCCCTACTTTTAATCAAACTCTTGTATATCTTGTATACTTTTACATTTTTGAATGATTTTTTGTATTCATGTTTATAATATTATAAGAACATCTCCGATAAAAATTTAAATTTCTTTAACATAAGATGAATTATTTATGAATTTTTTCTGCCAGTGTTTTTAGTCGCTACTTTTAATCAAACTCTTGTATATTTTCACATTTTTTAATGGTTTTTTGTATTCATGTTAATAATATTATAAGAACATCTCCAAAAAAATTTAGGATTTTTTAACATAAAATGAATTATTTATTAATTTTTATGTGCAAAAAACTAAAATATTCATATTTAATTCATCTCTTGTTACAAAAAAATTAAACTTTTGTAAGAGAGATTCATATAATGTACTAAACATGCATGACCGGAGAAAAATTTAAAATTTTGAACAATATGCACGAGTTGAATGAAAAGTAGGGACAAAAACCACTGACGAAAAAACTTCAGGGACTAAAAAGTGCGAAAAAAATCTTCAGGGACTAAAAAACAAAATTCTGCGAAACTATAGGGAGCAAAACATATTTAACCCTAGAAAAAAACCTATTTTATAACTTTTTTTTCATGAACTTGTAGCTCATTAATTTATACTAACTTATAGTTTATTTTGGTAAGCTAATTCAATTATCTTATAACTTACTCCCTCCGTCTCAAATTATAAGGGAAAAATCCCATTTTTTTGTCTCAAATTATAAGAGAAAAAATCATTTTCAAGAATGTTTTTTCCTTACTCTCATAAAATTAAATGCAAATTGCATTAAATTTACTCTTCCCCCTTTTCTCAATAAACAATAGCCAATAAAAATTATTTTTAAATCTTTCTATGCAACTTATTTCAAGAAAAACCCACAAAATCATATTTCAAATTATCATGTTTTACTTTTGCTTAATAAGTGTGATTTTTGTTTTTTTCCTTGTAATTTGGGACTGAGGGAGTATTATTTTTTATTCCAATTTTACACCTATTATTTTATTTGAAAATTAAATATTAACTAAACATATTTTTCACGTCATTAATATTTGTCTATGACATCAGATTTTATATGCAGGGATTGTGGTTCAAACCCCGAACACTCCACATATTCACTTTAAAGGTGAGACTTTAGTCACTATGCAACTTGACAAAAATAAATATATATGCTAGTTCAATTACTAATTTTATCCAACACTAAAATTCAATTAGTTATCCACTAGTTTTTGTCAAACAAAGCCGAAGTTTTTTTTTTTTACTAAAAACAAAGCTAAAGTTAATTATTATAAAATTAAATTACATACGTTAAAATAATACTCTACTTATATCGAGAGATTTAAAATAATCAATAATAGACGAACTAACACTTCAACTAATATATGTACAGTGTGATTTTACAATCACTAAAATAATTAATAATATACTTAAGTTGATACTCTATCTATAAATTATTTTTTTGAATTGGGACACGTGTTAGAAATAATATAAAACCATTGATGTGTCTATATTCTAACAGTTTAAGTTTTTGAGATAATCGGTCATTTGACATGGTATCAAAGCCCACATCAATGGTTTATATTATTTCTAACACGCTCCCTCACGCAAAAGCCCACTTGGGCTTGAAGCAGAATAATGTATATGACCACCTACCATATGTTTAAATTCCACTTTTTAATTGGAAAGTGAGGGAAGAGGGAATCAAATTCTAGACCACTTAGTCATAAAGTCTCTGATACTATGTCAAGTAACCGACCATCCTAAAAATTTAAACTTTTGAGATAATCGGTTATTTGACAATAGGCTGTGGCCACCTCATTCCACCCCCAATGCTTTATATGTACCCTACTCAATTCCTACCATTTACATCCCTTTTGTCAAAAAAAAAATCCCTATAATGCTTCTTGGTGTGGATTTTGAACTAATTCATTTACGAGCTTTATCATATTAATCTTTAGATAAACTAGGGAAACAAAAGCTTCGTCAGCAAAGAATCTGATTGGGGTGTTGGCAAGATAAGATTATCTACTCTTGCAAAGAATTTAATATTACTAGCTTATTCATCATCTACGGGGTCTTCATATATTAATATACAGACACATATCTTTTGATATCTACACACTACCAACATCTTGAGTGATAATATTGTTATCTACCCTAGCTATAGCTTTTTTTTTCAGCAAAAGCATTATTATAAATTTATTTACTAAAATTGAAAAATCCTTATAACCTAAATTTAATCGATATAAAATCCATAATCTATATAAGATTGTTTTGTATCTATTTTTTCAGTCTTCTCATGTCCGAAGGAATCTCGGAAATGTCTTCTTTAATTATATTTTGAATTTTGTTGAGAGGTATTATGTTCAATTTTTTTATTAGGCGAAGAATTTATCAAGGGATAAAACATGTTTCACCTCCATCTATTGTCTATATCTTCTTACTATAAGAAAAAAAGAAAAAGAAATTAATATATGTAAAATTGGGGGACATAAACATAATCTAGTGTTTTTACGCAAAAGTGCATGACAATAAAATCAACCAACTTCTAATTAATCTTAAGACAAAATAAAAATCCCTAAAACTTAAGGCAAATGAACCGAGCGTCAACATGGAACGGTCCACGTATCACTACTCCATGCAACAAGCAATGATGATGTTTTCAAGCTAAACAATCTGAAATCAAGGAATGATACGAATATTGAGATAGACCCAGCAAAATGAGACTTCTCCATCAACCTCTAACGAATCAAATCTTGTTAAAGCAACCCAGAACCAATTGAAAGCCAGATCGAGGGATGGTCAGGTTATGGGATTGAGCCCCACAAGCACAATAATACCAAGACATCGACGACTACTATCGTCAACACAAAGTACCTACACACATATCCCTTTCGGGAAAATCAGGCTGAATTGGGTCTTGATGAGAGTAGCTCATGGAAGCTTCAAACAAAACAACACACAGAGATACGAATCAACTGCCAACACAGAAACGACCCAATTAATACTCCCTGTAAAGTAGTTATTCGACAGCGACGAATGAGGAAACCCCTTCTGCAAGAATACATGACGCTGAACATATGTGTCAGTTTCACATATTTGCATCGCGTCAGCATATTCCCACCATGCCGGAACAGGAACATACACATGGATCAGCTATCAACCACTCAAGAATCGGCAAGTATCGGGACCATTTAAATCTCAGCAATATCACCAAAATATCTATGAGATTCTCCTCATGAGACCAAACCATGAGGCAATGACGGCGGACCGAACCAGAACCGCCAACGTCTGCTAGAAACAACCCATGAGGGGTATAAGGATGGAGGCATCGCGAATCCGAAGTGATCAGCTATTATGGTCATTAGTTCCTATGTTAAGAATAGGTTTTCCTTGTCTACAAATTCTAACTCAACTGACAAAAATGTCGAAATTATTAAGTCGAAAGCTATGATTAGGGTTTGAATTTTGGTCCCTCCATTTTGTGAGTGTGAATTTTCAATTAATGGTTTGTCATTTCGTCAATCTACTAAAAAAGAATATTTTTTTGCTATTTTTTCTAATATAATCTTTTAGCTTTGAGATTAAAGAAGAATAATTTTTAGAATCAACGTGATTTTCAAATGTGTCACTCATTATTATAAGACGAACGAATATTCTAAATAATTTAAAAAAACCTTAATTTTATTAATTAAAAAAATATCTGTTTTATCTCGAAGATTCCATATGTAAGCTACTTCGAAAATTAACATTAAAGATGCTGACTTATTTGGGTCCTTCCAATAATGTTGTATTCCTAATGGGTTTCATGAACTAAGTAACAAAAATAAAATACATCAAAACATTCACATCGTCATTGGAATTAATTAAGTGGTGGAAATCCTACACGGCAAACATATATACAAAGAGGTAGTTCATTAATTATATTAAAAAAGCTATGATGCTGAAAGCCATTTTGTTTTTTGAACCTATAATTCTTTTTGCTTTTCCTTGATCATGATGTTAATTAAGACATTAGTAAATTTAATAATAATGATCACTATGCTTACTCTTAACCTCAGCCACAAATAACTCTCATGCATGGTGTTTTGCTTATTGTGTTACTTCATTTATTTAATTTTTTTTTGGTAAATGATTGTGTAACTTTATCTATAATGAAAAGATACTATTATAATTTCTTTAAAGTAATAATAAGTGAAGGACTTGACACAAATATTATAGAAGTATACATGAGTGGTTTAGAATCACGGTCAGATACATTTTAATCAATTCATCCAATACACGTTTTGGACTAGGTACATTATGTGCTTGCTTTATTGGTACTATTTATATTATAATTGCAATTGCATTATTGTTTGTTATTTTGGTGTATTGACAAAAAAGGTTCCGTAGAGAGTGCATATTCATCTCTTCAATTTTGGTTCAAATAGTGTCAAATGATAATGGCATAACTTAATTTCTATAGATATAAGAAAGTTGAAGAGTTTTAGGGTCTAGGAATCATTAAAGTTGGAAAAGATCTCAATCAAGACTTAGATATTATTGTTTGTAGAAAAACTTGGATATTATCCAATATTAAGAAGCTCTTTCATATCATATAGGAAATAAAATTCTAACTCACACTTTGATAAGGTATGAGTAACATTTTGACCAACTTAAAGATAACTAACAATATATTTGTCATTTATCGTCATTTTTCATTTTATTTCTCTAAAAGAAAAACTAGTAGATATTTGTGGGTCGGAAAAAGTAAGAAAATATTGACCTCTGACTATGAGTAGGATGGAAAAAACAAGTTGATCAACCTATTTAGATCTGTTTCGTTTTTAATCCATCGAAAACAAGTGGTTGGACAGACTGACCTAGGTTTTTTTTTTTTGAAGCACCGACTTAGGTATTTGAATTTAAAATATCACCCATCTGATCTAAAATAAAAAAAGAGTCGAATTAAGTCTAAAACTAAAACACAAGGGAGGACACGTGCAAAAAGAAGGGCCCTACGGTTCATATTTAATGTGAAAAGGTCATGGCTACTTGCAACCTTAGCAAGACTAATAACACACATTTTAACACACTATTTTCAACGTATTCTCTCTAATTAGTTGAAATTTAAATAGATCTCACTAAATTATGTGTCCCCACATAAATTTAGTGGGACTCATTTGAAATTTAACCAATTAGAAAGAGTGTATTAGAAGATGTATTGCTAGCATAATTCCTTGTAACGTATTATAGTTGACAAAAATAAGACGTTTGCTGATCCGATTACTTGACAAGATAAAATTAATAAGAGCTTTGATAATTTTTTCTTCTCAAAATTGTTGGAATATTTGTTGGTTAGATGTCTATCGTAGATTAAATGTATCATCATATTTTAATTAATGAGCAAAGTATATATTTATGGATTTATTTGGACCAAGTTTAAGGATTAGATGTTTCCTTGAGCTCAACAAGGCCTCAAATTTTCCATCTATGGATGCTCTTGGTTCCTGCATGCATTAGTCGACCAAACAACTTTTCTAGTAACAAAAAGATTTGGAAAGCTTGCTATCTTTTACTTGACATGAATTGTAGTTGGATCCTGTTGATTTTGAATTAGACTCTAAAAGAGTTGTTAGTCACTTCCATAAATACTTGATTATTGTAGATGTTTATTTTCTACTCCATCGGTTCCAAAACTTAGTCATTTTAGAGTTTTGTACGTAAATTAAGAAATAATAATAATTGATAAGTTTTTTTTGACTCAAAAAAGATTGATAACTTAAATCATTTTTACATTTATTTTATTAAGAAAGAGAAAACTCATTTAATGAATGATTTATTTTCTGTAAGGGTATAAATGGTAAAGTATCATTAATTGTGTTTTGGTTTATTAAAAAGACTAATATTTTAGTACAAAACTAAACAGTTAAAAAGAACCAAAGATTTAGAAACTATATCATGTTAAATTTGATTGAAAACAAATCAATAATATGACTTGTATATGTTAAATTTTATCTTAAACGGTGAAATTTTAACTATTAAATTACTTTACACAAAAAATTACTCCTTCTCTAAAAAGGATATTTATGTGAACTAAGGACGTTTTATATATAAATGGATTTCATCACCATCACCCTTTTTAAATTAAGAGACCATATTATTTTGCAAGTGTCAACTATTTGTTCGTATTTTTAATCGTCAATTAAATTTAAATGACTAATTAGTAAATTTTGTTCTTTAAAAGAAGGAAAACAAGAATTAAAAAAAAGAAAGAAAGCAAATAAAAAAATCAAATAAAACAAGTGTTTGTTTCATATTGGGCTTTGTTCTTTAAACTTAAACCCACGTGTCCAATGTCTGAGTAGCAAAGGGACATGAAATTGCAATTTTAGACCCCTTCCATTGAAATATCTTGATTTGTCCATTGATGATAATTCCAAAAGACTATCTTTTTGGCTACCAGTGATCGTGAAGATTTATAAAAGGTGAAGATGTTGAAATTGGTTCTCTTGTAATCTACTATATGTTTATCATTCCAATTTACTATATTTTCTTCTTCAAGGCTTCGACAAATATTATTTTTAAAATCAAGTCTCTCTTTAAATGAGATAAAATGTATTTAGAGAGAAGTGAAGGTGGTATTGGGTGAGGTGTATTTAAGAGTTTAATGTTTATTTACTTGTGATGTGGGTGTGGAGGTTGAAGGTTGGTTCACGTGGACTTTGGTATAAAGTCTTAGATAAAAAATATAATTTGATTTGTCTACAAATCTTATCTAAACTGGTAGAAATAACGAAATTGTTAGTGTCGAACGTCATGACCGAAGTTCGAACCCCGGTCACTTCACTTTATGTGTGTGAGTTTCAATGGCTTTGTCATTTCGTCTATCAACAAAAAAAATATAATTTGACTTTAGATGGGGAGTGTATGTAGAGGTCATTTGTGCTCGGCGTGGTCGAAACTGTGTTGTCGATAAGAGATTGAAGGGCCAAGTTCTAGAAGGAAAAGGTGGTTCAGGGATAATGTGGATCATGTGGTGGGTGATGCTGATGGGAAAAAATACATTATTTTGGAGAAATCTTTGGTTGGAATAAAGGACATTAGAGAAGCGTTTTCATAGATTGTTTGGACTTGGTAATTCAAAAAATAATATTGTGGCTGAATTGTGCAGATTGGGGTTGTAACACTCAAACTCAATATTTAAATATTCTAAATTTAGAAAATTCTTTTTATAAATATGCAGCGGATAATAAAACTTTATTGCTCGAAAATCGAAATCAAAACTAAGATATAAAATATTAGTTTTAGTTATTACATTCTTCATTAAAACACTACTAAGAAATTAATTAGTAAAGCATTACTTATAGAAAAATTCTTTCCTAAAATGAACACTTTAATTAAATAAGATCAACAACAATAAAAGACTGTATGAGCCAGCTTTCGTACTATTTTTGGGCCAATTACTTCTTTTAATTAAATGGGCTAAATTGCTTCAATAATTACATAAAGTAAAACAAAATACAAACACCAATTTTAAATGAACAGTGAATTGCATGAATAGTGTGATTTTTTTAATGATTTTTTAGAGCAATTTTTTATTGTTTTTAATTAACTGTGAAATTATAAATATTATTATGTACTTTTAGTTTTTTTAAACGAAGGTTTGTTTGTTATTATCATTTTAAATATCATTTACAAATAAAAAATATATATTTAATTAAAAATGGTCCGATCCAGTTGAACTCTGATCCGACCAATTAAACCTTGAACCGAGAAGCTCATTGGTTCGATGACTGGTCCGGTTCTGAAAACCTTGCACAAAACAGAAGGTTAGATAATATAATTATAACATTTGACCGAATATAACGAAACCAAATAAAATAAATGGAGTTGAATAAGTTCAACTCACACATCCACAACATATTCACCATAAATGGGAATGAATAATTCTAATAATGCAATTACTAAGTAACAAATAAGAATGAACACCTCTCCTAATGCATTATAATGCAATAATGAAAATGTTCCTTAACACTTACTAAATGCATGTGGTACCCATCATCATAATTTGGAAAACTTATTTCAAGTAATCTATCCACTAAGGCATAGAATACATTCTTTATCCACAAGGCATAGAATACATTACCCCGTATAGACTCGACCATGGATGCATGAAAATGCACATATACCAAACATAAGGTTTAACTCAACTATAATCATCAACATAATATGGATAACATAATCCAAGTATTCTTAGTCGCGTCTAACTAAGAATGTCTCACTCTGCATTAGATATTTTAATTTACTTTTCATTAATAGAATTCATATAACAACACCAAATGAATTCATGTAACATCAACAATCACTATCATTAATCATCTTCAACAATTATCATCATTAATCATCAACACATTCACCGTCAATATAATTCACCACAAATTAAAGTGATAAAACATCACCAATTATTCATAAGCAACATCCATATAATTCATACACCAATAATCGATAACAATTATTCACCAATAATCAACAACATCAATATATCTTGTTATTCAAGAAAAGATTAATTAGAAATCCACAAATTGGACATAGCAAGAAATCACTATGTGTAGAGCAGTTGCATGGTTCAAAGAAAGTTCCTATTGGCTCATACTGCCCAAAAAACACAGTTCTGTAGTTCTTATGGTTGGCTGCATTATGCTAAAACACAAGAAGGGGATTAAATTATATGTTGACAGTTTCTTACTTTTTGGATAACAAAATCTTATCAGGTTCTGATATGGTTCAGAAGTATATTGAGATTTGGTTCTGTATAGAATTTGCAACGAAAATGAGTATAGAGAAAACAACGCAAAACAATTTTATATAGGTTCCTCCCATAAAATGAGAGTAGTCCAATCTCATTGCACTTCCAAGGGAGTTTCACTATAATCACTAAAGATTACAATTGCTCAATCACCAAGCAAGAGACTTCCTTTTTTCAAACACCAAGTAAGAGACTTCCCTTTGCTCAATCATACGATTTGCAATGGCAATGGTTCTTGCAAAGTATTCATTCACAGTCTCTCCCCCATTGAAAAAATCTCAACTTCTTGCTGCAGACTATAATTGAGCTCTCTTAACCTTTGTAAAACCTTGATACTTGAAGGTGTGAAAAACACAAGAAGGGGGGTTGAATTGTGTTTTGGGTATTTTAAAACTTTTCTTAAGGAAGAGTGAATTGCAGCGGAATAAACACAATAACAAGACAGAGTAAGAAGAAATGAACACAAGACAATTTATACTGGTTCCTCTCACAACTTGAGAGTAGTCCAGTCCTCTTGTACTTACAAGAGATTTCACTATAATCACCAAGATTATACAATTGCTCAAGCACACAAGTAAGAGACTTCACAAGTTCCTCTAGATCGCACAGCAAGAGACTTACACTTAATGCTCCAGATCACACAGCAGAAGACTTCCAAATTGCTCAAGCACAAAATCAAGAGACTTCAGTACAATCTTATACACGATAAGATAGAATAAGATAAATACACCTTAAGACTTTAACTCTTTCTAGTAATACAAATACAGAGTATTTAAACTTCTTGAATCTGAAGCTTTCGGAGTTTAAAGCCTTGTGCAAATATTTTCTAGATAGCTTGAGTATGCAGGAGAGAGTAGTTTTTCAAATCAGCTCAGTGTTGTTATACTTTATGATATCTCAAGTCTTCTATATATAGGTAGTGACAAAGTAGACGTTGAAGAAGACCGTTGAATGGAGATAGAGATGTCAGCGCAAATGTAGTTGTATTGGTAGTAGAGTTTTAACCTTATTCCAAAAGAGGTTAAGAACTACTGCTGCCATTGCTTGAAGGACTTCAATGCTTGCCCAAAAGAAGTAAGGTTTCCCATTTGTCTTTAGACGCTCCTCTTTGACTTATGACTTGGTCACATATTCAAATTAACTTCGGAGGAGACTAAAAATCTGATGCTTGTATATCTGAGTGTATCAGCTTACAACTTTGTTACTTCTGGGTCACATTTGCTTCTGAGTGTTGTTAGTGCTTCTGAATGAATTCAGAGCTTTTGAACTCCATTCAGACTCCATTCTTTCTCAAAGGTTCCTGCACACTTAAAATAAATTTTAGTAATTCAATTGTGCATTTAATACTTTGTTATCATCAAAACTTTATCAAGTTCTTGGGATTTATTCTAAGAACCATTTTTGTTCCAACAATACTTTCTTCTAAGGGCTTCCTAAATTTCACGTGAAGTGTCTAGAGTAAAGATAGTTTCCAAGATCGATCGAACAATTGATTGGAAAAGATAATTCTTTACCTTCATATCACGGAGTTTTCTTTCCTTTGCAGCCCGCCGTTGCATTCGTCGGCGCTTTGGTGACTCTATTGTCAATTAGTGCCCAATACTCATTCGATTTAAAGAGATTATCCATGAGCATGGCCTAATGTCCATATTATCCATCGAACTTGGGTATTGCCAGTTGAAGAAAATTGGATATTTCTGCCATCGGAAATTGCAAAAAATCGCCGGAGAAGATGAAGGTTGGAACGTAACGGAAAAACGGTTATGGTTGTTCTAACACAAGAACGCGCACGTGGTTTCTTTGTGAAAAACGGATTTGGGCCTTACTAATACCAATTGTTAGAGTAAAGTGAAGTCCAAGTCTCTTTCATTCATGAAAATTGCTTTTTCGACCCTTGCCCATTTTCTTTTTTACCCCCCAAACTGACGTTTTTGCCCTTGGGGGGTATGAAAAAAATTTGCCAAGAAAATTCGATTTTTACAAACCGAACTATTTGCAAAGGCAATGCGGTTTATGTAAACCGAAGTTTCGGCAACGGTTTTTAACGGTTGCCTTAGAACAAAAAAGCGTTGTCTTTAAGAGCTAACGCAACACTTCCTCAAAACAGTTCGTTGAAATTCTTCCATTATTAAATATGCATAGAACACTTTAGAGAACGCTTTAAAATCGTTGCGTGTTATGCATTTGGATACTGTTTTGAGGAAGTGTTGCGTTAGCTCTTAAAGACAACGCTTTTTTGTTCTAAGGCAACGGTTAAAACCCGTTGTCGAAGCTTCGGTTTTTACGAACCGAATTTTCCTGGAAATTTTTTTTCATACCCCCGAGGGCAAAAACGTCAGTTTGCGGGGTAAAAAAGAAATGGGCAGGGGTCGGAAAAGCAATTTTCTTCATTCATTACTAGGACTTATATAGGCAAGTACAAGAGCTTAATGGGCTTTACAAACACAAAGGGCCCAATAGCTAAAAACACAAAATAACTAAGATTCAACAACACACACATAAATGTACATCGAACTTGGTTTTATCAACGCTACCAAAGTCGACATTGATTTAATTTGCACTAAATCGGAATCAATCCTTCAACCTGACACAATGAACATCGGAAAAATTGGTAAACAAAATACACCGCACAAAGAAGGAACAACAAATTACACCGTACGAAAATGGGAAATCAAAACAAATAAATATGTGAAAATCACACTAATTTATTATAACGAGAAAGAGAAAACAATTTGAATGGGTGATTCTAGGTCAAACATTGACCTTAAATCACTCATATAAGGTTATAAGAAGAAGAAAAAAGTGGTGACGGCTATGGTTAGAAGGGAAGAAGTAAAGAAGAGATCTATCAATGATATAATTAAACATTGATTTACTCGACCATGAAATTAACGTTGAATTTAAAATAGTTGACTAAAGTGATTGATTTAACCATGAACTTTTGAACATTTTATTTTTATTAAATTGCTTGATTTGTTGCCTTATATGATTTCAAATAGTTGATTAAAAAGACCATTGTCAAATAAACAATACAAAGAATCTGTTTGGTCAGCAAAATATAAGTACTGAACAGAACAATATAGGACAATACAAGACAGAACAACACATGACAAACGTTTAAGGTTTTGAACAAATTTTGTGTTGTACGATGTTTGCTCCACAAAAGGTTATTTTGGTATTTTAGACAACTTGCGCAGAGGACAAAAAATTGTCCAGTGGTTCAGTGGGGGACAAGAATTTCAGTTTTTTTTTCTGTCCCTTGGCACCCTAGTTTGTCCAGTACGAGAAACAGTTTTAAAATCAAACACGGTACAACTGAAGTTGCCGTATCCGGTCCCTTATTTTTCTGCGGATCAAATGCACCTAAAGTTTATATGATTTTTTTTTTTTTTTTTGTCAAATAGCCTATCGGCTAGAAATTTCACCCTTAAGATGAATAAGTGGGATGACCAATGTTTGAACCCCAGCCCCCTGCATATAATATGATTGTTACCTTTTGTGATTGTTGTTTTATTTAATTTTTATGATTTTTTCCTTAATTACATGATTTTAATTGATCCTAGTAAATGATTAGGGGATCAATCAACAAAAAATAACCTCAATTAATATAATATAATTAAATAAATTTGATTTAATAATAATTAAAGAATATTTACCGTTATTACAAAACGTTGACAGAAAATAATGATAATTTTCAAATAATGTACATATCATTTGAATCAATTTTCATTTTCTATCAACATTTTTGTAATAACAGCAAATAGTGTACATATAATCTAAATTGTATTATCAATGGACGATTTTTGTGTTAAAAATTTGTCCATCTTTTTCGACTAAAAATAAACGATATCATTTATTCAAATTGATAGAGTACATTGAGACAATACAAATTCAAATTCGCTAAAAGCAAAAAGGATAAATATGCGAACAAACTCACAACATCCATGTTAATAACATAAAACGGCAAATTACATAAGGTTGCAAATATGACTATATTGCAATGTCTGGAATATCCATGTCTCCATATATGTGGTGTTGATGACACAAAAGTCGACATTGATTGAATTTGCACTTGATCGAAACTAATCCTTCAACCTGAAACAAATGAACACCGTACAAAGACTGGAAAACAAAATACACCGCACAAAGACGAAATAACAAAAAATAAATCGTATGAAGACGAGAAATCAAAATAAACAAATATGTGAAAATAACAGTTATTTAATATAACGAAAAAGAAAAAAAAAATGGAGGGGGTAATTTCAGATCAAGATTGACTTTAAATTACCCCTCTTTAATAAACTAAGAAGAACAAAAAGAGGAATGACGAATTGACGACTATTCTTTCTTTTATTGTTTATACACTTTTTTTTTTATGACATGAATGATTAATTATTTTGAACAGAATGAGTGTATTTTCATTCATTCATAAATATAGTCAAATGTCTTGATTAATATAGCTAATGTTTTAAGAAATTGTCAACTAGAAATTAATTAACTTGAGTCAAAAAACAAAACCAAGAAAAAATATAAATACGCCCTTTATGTTGTTTTTTTTTTACCTTTTTACACAAACTAATATATCCAAGTAGCATTTAGTCAAAAAAAAAATATATCCAAGTAGCATTTGAACTTTTTGTCAAAAAAAAAAGTAGCATTTCAAATGTATCTAGTAGAAGCTCCTTATTTATACTAACAATGAATTGGTCAAAGTGACAAAAGTTTTGGTCTTTTCAAGCATATGGTGAAATGTTCAATTTATGGCTATGCGTTGGAAAATCACAACTCCCTTTATGTGCCTTACATATTTCTAACAAAAATTAATTATCACTGACGGCGGTGAAAATCATAACAATATCATAATAAAAAAAAAAAACTTCCTATTTTTTTACATAAGTCAATCAAATTGTATCTTCTCATTAAAACCAAAAACAAGATTGTCTCTTCTCATTTACCATTTACGGATATATCGGCTATTATTACCGCTGTGAATCTATATCTGTAATTCAAACCAATCACATCACTCCACATCATCACCTTCACCCATTGCCTATATAAACCTTCCCCGTTCTTCTCTCATTCCTTCAAATCCTGCCTGATTCTCTCTGATATCTTTCTTTCTTTCTTCTTTCTTTATCCCCTCATCTTGCGATTTCGGGTCGGGTCCTACATTTTCGGAACCATCACCGGAATCCTCATCGACAAAATGACAGGATCACTACTTGCAAGATTACTCCTCCGCCGATCATCGCAGCAGAGCCGATTCATCTGCCAACGAGGCATTTCTCAGTCGGCAGCGGAAAGAACAAAAGAAACCGTTCTCGCCGAACCACCAGTATTACCGGCGTTCGATTACGTTCCTCCGTCGTATTCCGGTCCTTCCGGCGACGAGATCCTTGCTAAGCGTAAAGAGTATCTTAGCCCTTCAATCATGCATTTCTACAATTCTCCGGTGAGGATCCACCACACCGGATAATAATAATTCTTAATAATTATAACCGTCAATAATAATTCACTGTATTTTGATTCTGTTATTATTTTCGTTAAAATGCAACGGTGATTAATTAACTAATAACTATAATTAATTGATTAATTAACTAATGATGATTACTGTGTTGTAGCTGAACGTGGTGGAAGGGAAGAAGCAGTATCTGTTCGATGAAAATGGGAGGAGGTATCTTGATGCGTTTGGAGGGATTGCTACGGTGTGTTGCGGGCACTGCCACCCTGATGTAGTCGCAGCTATCGTGGAACAAACAAAGCGGTTACAACACTCAACGGTTCTTTATCTGAATCATGCGGTTGCTGATTTTGCAGAAGCTTTGGCTAGTAAGATGCCTGGTGATCTTAAGGTGCGTTTTGTTTAACGTGACCTTAATCTCAATTCTTTCTTTTAAGTTAAATATATTTTTATTTCTTAATAAAATTATGAGTTTTTAATTTAATCCTATGAAAATAGGATTTAATTGATATGCACCGACAGTGTAAAATAATTTTACACTGTCAATCAATACAAACCATGTTTTCCGCCTCATCATCCCACTTTACCCCATTTTCTTGACATGACAGGGCAAAATAATGGTTATTTATTGGACGATGGTGTAAAACTATTTTACACTGTCGGTGCATATCAATTAAACTCGTGAAAATAAGTAAATTATTTTTAGTCTCTATTTATATTTTATAAAATTATTTTTGATCAGGTTGAATCTTTATCGACTACATCGGAAGAAAAAAATGATTTCAAGTACAAAAAATATCTATTTTTTATAAAATAAAAATTGAAATACGGAATATTATTATAAATTATAATACAAAAATTACTATTAAAATATAACATGGACCAAACTTGAAAGTTCATGATTTTGTAGGACTAACAATACATTTAAGTTTTTTATTTAATAAGTCACTTTTAATGATTTTTATTTTATTTAATATATCTTTTTTGGTAAATTTTATTTAATTTAATATATGCATGTATATGTGTTTCACTTTTTTTTCTTTTTTGAAAATCAATTATAGTATAAAATTCAATTACTTTTTTTTGGTAAAGTATACATTGTTTTCTTTTTCTTTTGACTCAGTATTTTTTTTCCTATTCTTTCATAATAAGATTCCTATATATTCCACCATTTCAGTAAAGAAAAAAAGATTTATCACAATATGTATAATAAATAATAAACTAATTTATTGGTAATAAATAATAAACTAATTTATTGGTTATATACCTAATAAGTAGGTCAAAGTTTGTCTATATTTAAAAGATTTTTCTATCATGTGCAAATTTGCACATGTTAAAAAGTTTTAAATAGTAAGTTTGTATTGGAAATTGGACATTTTATGTTAAATATATATATTTTTTAATAAATAATTATTGTTTTTCATTAAATAGATACTACTTTTGGTTAATTTAACATGTGCAACAAATCCATATTTAAATTTGGTCATGTTTTCACCTAAATCTAAAAACATGATTTTTTATTAAAAAAAAAAACATGATTTCACATTTATGTATGTGAGGTTGAAGTAGCGTTTGTCGCTTCATATGAACTTTACATTGTTGATAAACTTGCACTTCAAAGAGAAATACAATTCATATGATAAAAAATAGTAATTTTAACACGTAATTTCTGAATTATTTGTACCAATATTAAAATAATTGGTAAATGAGTAAATCAGATAAGAAAATATATCACTAGACCTTAAATAAGAAATATGGTAAATTAGACGTTTTGTTGTCAACTCGAAAAATGACTATAGAACTAACTTGAATTTCTTCCGCCTTTGAGATAAAAGAAAAATTGTGAACTATGTCGGGTGATATAACAAAGAAAAAGATCGATAAAATGTTAATTGTGTGCTTGTAAGCGCAATCTTTAAAAATCTTAAATAATAAATCTGTATTCAAACTCAAAGAGACTAATTAGCAAGATTCTATCGTAATAAATAAATGTGAATAGACCAACCGTTGGTTGGTTTAATAGTGATTGACGCTGGATTTGATAGGAAGGACCACAATTCAATCTCCCGCAACTGCGATCGGAAGGGGACTGAAATCACTCAATGCTAAAACTGGCTCCCGAACCAGATTAAACTGATGGGAAAAATAAATAAAAAATAATAATAAATGTGAATAGAATAACTACGTTTCAATCATGGATGAATAACTGAATAGCCAATTACAAGTGTATTTTTAATAAACTATCTTAATACTTTAATTGTCAATTTGTCAATATCATGTGATTGGGGCTCTGAGATGGACTCTATGCTGGCGTAGAGTGATATCGAATTATCGATGCTAAGTGGTTTCGTGGCCAAAAGATAATGTCCCTTGTCCATGTCAAATCCACCGGTCACCTAATAATTCACATGCGAAAACAAACAATTTTTTTAAATATGTTTTAAGTTTTACGTCCAAAATCACCCAACCAAACATATATATCTTGAATCACAAATTATTAAATATCCCAATTATCAATTGATTAATGAGAGTATTCTTTAATTTTCTTTTTATATACAATTATTGTATGATAAGAATTTTTAAGATTAATCAAACGTGCGTTTGAGGAGAAATTCCAATTATTGTCAATCTCAACTCCAATTAGTGTAAAAAAAAATACATATTAAATGAGTAACTTGGTGGTTGAGAGTGTAAGAGTAACTTAGTGGTTGAGTGTAAGATATAAGAGTTGAGAAAGATGTATTATTTACTTTTTTTTAAAAGAGATGTATTATTTACTTGCACGTTTAAATAATCACATTTGAAATTATTCTAGTACTAGTAGTATTTACTTATATTTACTTACAAGATATTGCTTATTTGATATTTCTTGTTAACTTTTAGTGGGAAAAATTTGTGTGCGTGTCTATTATATGTAGGTGGTGTTTTTCACAAACTCTGGAACAGAAGCAAACGAATTAGCGATGATGATAGCAAGGTTGTACACTGGATGTCATGACATAATATCTGTTAGAAATTCTTACCATGGAAATGCAAGTGGCACTATGGGGGCCACAGCTCAAAGTATATGGAAATTTAATGTTGTACAGGTATATACATATTATACTCTTTTTATCTTATATTTAGTGTATATTTGATATTATGGTGGATATGTTAGAATTACGATGATCCGTCGTGATTTTTCAAAAGCTACACTATGTAGTTTCTATAAAATCACAGTTAATTACTGTGATTCTGACATATTCACCGTGATACTAAACACAAATTTAATTTGATCGGTGTTTTTTTTTTACACTTGTACATACAAATCCGTTTTATAAGTGCTTTTTTTACACTTGTACATACAAATCCGTTCTAGATGAGAAAATTCTGTGGTCTAAAAATTTTGTAAACTGTGGTCTATTTGCATATTATAGAATATAGATAACGGATTTTCGTATGCTACATTCTTAGAAAATTGGTTTAGGCTACAGGTTTTGCTGACCACAATTTTGTGTCGTTGTATAAACTTATTTTTGTTGTAAGAAACAAAATTTACTTAATTTTTAAGAGAAAAAAAAACACCACGCCACAATAAGCAAATAAAACTTAAAAAATAGCTTGGAGGCTGTGCTATGGATAATTTGAGATTTATTAGAATTAGTTGAATATTTAAGTGTCTACCACCTCATCCTCTTCCTACCTAAATAAGGCCCCTCCCTAAACTTCATCCTCTTTCTACCTAAACAGTGTCTTCACTATCTATTCCTTATAAAATTAAAGATTCATTCTTTAGCCAGATCAAAGATAATTACAAATTTGGTAGGATTAGTTAATTAGGATTAGTTAATAGCAAAGATAATTACAAATTTGTTAAGATTAGTTAATAATAACGTAATACATTTTATTATATAAGGAAACACGTGTGTCCCACCATTTTATTTTCTAAGTACTTTTTGTAATTTCTACTACATAAGTTAACTAGGAATGAAATTGACTTAGCTAGTGCCTAGTGGAGTGGACTAACACGTTTAGGTAGCTGACGCATACTTTCACTAAAACTTTATATGTATATGTGATAGCAACACCAACGGAGAGTTTGGTATCGCTGGGCACATTTCTATCAAACTATGAAAGTGACTAGCTTATTATCGTTTCTATTTAAAAAATGGACATATCTATGGAAACTACGTAGGTTTGGATAAGTTCTAAAGTGTCTTATGACAATGATTTCTTATGATAATGAATGGGTGGATCCCACTTAAGCAAATAATATTACAATTATGTGCTGTGGTGTCTTATTCATTTTCAATTTTAGGAGTACAAGATATACTATCTACACCTAAAATTAGTATTTTTGTCTCGTTAAGGTAGTGTAATTTACTTGTTTCCAATTAACATGTGAGCTCACATGCAAATCCAAATTTGTGTATTATTCTTTGTTTGTTTTCTTTATGTTCCCTTCCATTTGAATCCCAATTCTTTTAACTGAGTGTTAATTAAGTTTAAAATGTAAAATAGTTTTTGTGTTTTTGATACTTTGCTTAACAGTTTATTTTTTTGTTTTGGGTGTGCCATCAGAGTGGTGTTCATCATGCAGTAAATCCAGACCCTTACAGAGGCCTTTTTGGCTCTGATGGACCAAAGTACGCAAGAGATGTTCAAGACATTATTAACTTTGGAACTTCTGGAAATGTTGCTGCATTCATATCTGAAGCTATACAGGTAACTTATATCTCAAGTCTTTGGTGAATTATTATTATTTAGATATAAACCATGTTATACATTAGCTGATGGTTTCAAATTGTGCTACACTGCAAATTTTTATATTTTTAGAAATTGTAGCTGATGCAGTCAAAATCGCAGTTGTATTTTGGGAACAATTGTGGTTGTGGACCACAAACCACAATTTAAAACCATGCATTAGACCGTGATAGTCAAGTTATATAGTGTTATATATTTAATTAAAAAACTTATCACTCAATGCATTACTTTAAGAAATTGTCTAATAATACCAATAGTGCAAACTGATGTTTCATGAAGTAAATCTGTATGGTGTAAACACATTTGTTGATGATGCTCTTGTTGTTTATGTTAGGGAGTGGGGGGCATTGTTGAATTGGCGCCTGGTTACTTATCTGCTGCCTATGAAAGTGTTAGAAAAGCTGGAGGTCTTTGTATTGCTGATGAGGTGCAGTCTGGGTTTGCTCGCACTGGTAGCAATTTCTGGGGATTTGAAGCCCATGGTGTTCAACCTGACATAGTAACAATGGCAAAGGTAACTAATTCTTCTCTCCTTGTCAGAGTAGAAAGAATCTATCTTCACTTTAATTTAGCAAACAGAACAGCCTGCGTTAAAGAACATAGAATATTTGTCTTGTCTGGTCATGAAAGTGATGCATCTATAATATATATATATATATATATATATATATATATATATATATATATATATATATATATATATAGTATGCCACCACGATTTGATCTGCGACATCAATGATTTTGATATATCTGCAACGACAATGCAACAACATTTGCAACATATTTGATGGAGATTCTCTAAAATATCAAGAATCGCGATGCCATTGTGACAATGACTTTAGAACCTTGCACATATCTATATCTACACACACAATATCTATGCCTTGTCAAATGTCAAGTATGTACATATGTATGTATGTATGTATGCTCATTTTTTCCTTCTTGATTTTGCTTTTGGCAGGGCATTGGAAATGGCATTCCTCTTGGTGCTGTTGTAACTACTCCTGAGGTTGCAAAGGTCCTGACTCGCCGAAGTTACTTTAATACCTTCGGTGGAAATCCTGTCTGTACAGCTGCAGGATCGGCTGTTTTAAAAGTAATAGAGAAGGAAAAGCTTCAAGAAAATGCATTTGTAGTGGGGTCCCATTTAAAAGAGAGGCTTAAAGCGCTCAAGGACAAATATGAAGGTAAAGTTTCGTCCCTTATACTTTCTTATCTAAGATTAATGCACTCGCATTCATGAATTCATTCTAAAGAGAGCTACATGATGAAGAACAAATGGTTATAGCTGAGATGCATTATGGTTACAAAAGAACTAAAATTTGTTTTTCTTTCAATGTCTAATTATACTTTTTTGTTTTCTTTAATAGTAATTGGTGATGTAAGAGGACAAGGTTTCATGCTTGGAGTTGAACTTGTCACTGACCGTGAACTTAAAACACCAGCAAAAGAGGAAACACTGCATGTGATGGACCAAATGAAAGGTAAAGTCTCAATCCTTATAGAGTTATAGGCTAAGTTGTTCTGGATTTCTTGCAGTCAATTCCCTGCATTCTTAACAATTTAGTATCTCGGATTTCGAGCTGAGTTATATAAATATTTTTAAACAGATTTATAGAGATTAAAATCTTGTCTTAATCAGATTTTTCTAGCCATATTTTTATCTGCTGTCTATGTAACTAATCAGCTCTTCTGCTGTTTCCACAGACTTAGGAGTGCTGATTGGAAAAGGTGGCTATTATGGAAATGTATTCAGAATTACACCTCCCTTATGTTTCACCAAAGAAGATGCAGGTTAGTCTCTAATTTTCTCTCTGATTAACATTGCATAAATAAATAGTACTATTCTTAGTCTTTATTACTTACAGCTTGTCTATTTTTTGTTTGCAGATTTCCTAGTGGATGCCATGGACTACACATTATCTAGAATGTGAACTATGAAGCTTAAATAAGATGCAAGTGTAAATTAATGAACCGCATGTTATGATGTTAACTTAAACTCTATTAGATTATTCTCTCTCGACTCTAGCAAGTAAAATTTATAAATTTTACATGCAGGTTTTAGACCTATTTATAGTTGCCAACTGCCATCGTGGAAAACGAATGAGCCAACAACTCGTTGTCTCTTGGTTCTCTTATCTTATCCCATTTTTGTTTTTTATTTCCGCTCCTTTACTTTTCATGGAAAACGAATGAGCCAACAACTCGTTGTCTCTTGGTTATCTTATCTCGTCCCATTTTTATTTTCTGCACATTTACTTTTCATGCATATGCCAATCCTGATATTTCTTCCTTTTTTTCTCTGTTTTCGTCATATTATACCTCTGATTTTACGGTATAGTTGACTCTACACAATCGATTGCTGAAACTAAAATTTGATTTTGAGCAAATTGAAGCTTAATTATGGACATCTAGCAAGTATGGATTAAAAGAAAATACATTACAACTATCTCTAGTTCTGTAAAAGATTAGGCGAGTTGGGTTTAGGGGCTTGTCAGGTTCAGGGCATGCCTCATGGCTTAAAGAGCGCTTACATAGGTACTTACCGATCACCCACCAAAGAGGTCTGCATGTTGGTAGCTGGAATTGAACCCATATCTCGGTTTTAAATAGGTCATGCAGCTCAAGCATATTTCTTCTCATTGTTGTCACTAAAATTCAGTTGTCCAAGGATTTGGACAGAATTCCAAACTCTACTATTTAAGAACCAAAACTAAGCTATTTTATATGGATAGGGATTAGGATAAGCAAGGGATATTAGCAAGCCTTACTTAGGACAACATCTCCATCTGTATGTTAGTGCAATATTCTCACAGCTACTTCCGCCACATAGGGATGTTTCCTGTGTAGCACCGACACTTATGGTTAAGGGCATGTCGAGTGTAAACCACTGTCATCAGTATGTCACTGACAAATGTATATATTAACCTTCAATCACATCAATTTTTTCAAATTATTACAAATATTTACATGTATGTGTCAATGTCGTGTCCAATATCCATATTTGTATCAATGTGGTATCTAATGTCCAACATTGTCTAATTGTTAGGGTTTTAGTTACTAAAGATTTCTAATCTTAGGAATCCTTGGTGGCCAGTATATTGGATCCTATTAGGAATTGAAAATTTTCTAAAATACTTCAAATTAGGATTAGGATTCATAGATGTATAACTTGATAAGAAAATGTAATACAAACTTATGCTTCTGCTGTTTTCTGATGCACATATTCTTCTTTTCCACAACAAAACTCTTTTTTAGTTTTTCTTATTAGTTATTACGGAGTCGTCTTAAACTAGAAATAGAGATGTCAGTATTACATGTTACTCCCATGCTCAAATAAATTGTTTATGTTAGGATTCAAAACAGCTGAAAGCAGCTAACTAACTGATTATTATTGATTGGAAGAGCTTATATACAACAAATGAGATCAGAAAAATGTTACAACAGAAAGTTAAGAATAAAAACTATAATCCATCTCTCTAAGTATGTGCTTAGCTCATTACAAATCAAGTGTAGGCCCAAACGTAAATATACAATCTGACAAATTTCTCCCTTAAACTAAATTGCTTTCAATCAGCAAATTAGTTTATCTTCATAGCAGTAAAAATCACACTTTACTCATCCCAAGTTCTCTTCTCAGCCTTTGAAAAGTCTCAGTCTTCAATGGTTTTTTCACAACATCAGCCACTTGGTTTTCACAACATCAGCCACTTGGTGTACTGAAATCCAAGTTCAATAGTTCCTTGCAAATATCTGAGAATTCTTTTAGCAGCTTGTAAATGCAATTCAGTTGGCTTGTCCATGTATCTACTGATTAAAGATACAGCAAACATTAGATCAGGTCGTGTGGCTGTTAAATACATCAAACAACCAACAATTTGCTTGAAGTTTGTTTCATCTACTTTCTTTCCACTTTCATCTCTTGATAACTTTGAACCTGGAATAATGGGACTTAGAACAGTTTATAGTTACTCATTTCACATCTGTCTAGAATTTCCTTTGCACATGTAGCTTAACTTATGCAAATTCCATCTTCATTCTGCTTTACTTCAACAGCTAGAAAGCGATTCATCTTGCCAAGGTCAGTCATATCAAAGTTCCTTTACATAGATGATTTAAATTCTGAAAAACATTTAATCTACATAAAACTAGCAAACCACCATTGCTATCTTTCTTGAGATACATAGTATATTCTGAGGGGCATTTTAAAAATTCTTCCTTTTCAAAGTAAGAGTCAATCTTGCTATACTAGGCTCTAGGGCTTGTTTTAATCCATACGGGGCCTTTTGCAATTTGTACACCTTTGTTTAAGCTCCTTCCTTATTTAGCCTGGTGGTTGTTCAATAAACACTAACTCCTTCGGTTCACCATGTAAAAAGGCACTCTTTACATGTAATTGATCAACACACCACTCTTTTAAAGCTGCTACTGCAATCACAGTTCATATGGTGTCCCATCGAGCACCTGGAGCAAACACTTCTCTATAATCAATTCCATATTGTTGAGAGAAACCATTCAACTTTTCCCTTTTCATTGAGCTTTGTTTTGAAAACCCATTTTACTCCAATTTTCTTTTCTCCTTTTGGTAGGTCTGTGAGTTCCAAGTTTCATTTCTTTCTATTGCATCTATTTCAATATCTATGGCCCTATGAAGCACAAACACGGACACCGGACACGACACTGACACGTCGACACCGATAATAATTTGAGAAAATGACATAATTCAGTGTAATCATGAGTGTCGGTGTCCGAACCGACACATGTACGACACCTGACACGCCTAATCTGAGAAGTGTCCGTGCTTCTTCCATTTCTCAATTTTTGACGCATCTTCAAAGGTTATATAGGATCTTCATTCTGTGATTGATTCAACTATGCGTCATCAGTAATGAAATCATATAAGTATGATGGTTTTCCTATTATTCTCCCTCCAACTCGATATTTGTTTCTTCCTCAGATTCCCATTTTCAATGTCTGCTTCATCTTCTATATCGTCATTGTTATCACAGTTTTGAGAATTGGAACCACCTTCAACACTTCCTTCTTCTACTATATCTTCCAAATCACTCAGTTTTCTATTACTACTTGAATCATTTTCCTACCACTTCCATTGTTCATTCTCAAACTTAGGACCGTTATATTCACCGAGGCTTCGGTCACCGGCTTCCATGTCATCAGGTCACCAACTTCCTTAACCTTCCGGCATTGGGCAGGCGTCAGCCCCCATACATGGTTGCGCGGAGACCTGTGTTTTTGGTTAACAGTCGCCGGACCTGGTCACTGCGATCTTGTACCCTGAGTGACTATAATGAATTAATGATCACATGATTCTTTAACCAAAGTGAATCCAATGGGTTATTTCATCCAATAGTACCATAATTTAAAAAAAAATAAAAAAATTGTTGACGAAGTACCATAAAACTGAATGCTGAATTTTTTTTTTATAGGAACACAAACATCTGATTTTATTTTATAGAAACTAAAACCAAAAAAATCAAATATTTATAGACAAAATTTATTTGATCCTAAAAAAGATATAGAATTTAATGCATCATAATATTATATGTAACAATATAAATAATATTTTATCCCCCGCATGTGTGTGGAAATTTCATATATAATTGAATGGTTTATATACACACACACACTAAGTTATACAATTAATCAAAATGTATATGTGTGTAAACATGAGAGTGACATCTATAATGTATTTTTTATGGAGAGACATGAAGCCATGTGGCAAAAGTCGTTTAGTTAGTTGATAGACAAAGACACAAAAAACCACACTTTCTTCATTTTCAGTTTTGACCATTTACTTCCCACTCATTTCGCCCCTTCTCTCTCTTTCATTCATCTGCAATTCCTATCATGCTTTCTTTGGTCAAAATCCATTTTTTTCCAGATTATTGTAACACTTTATGCTAATTTCACAACCCCTTTTGACAAAATTTTATCTTGTTCACATTTGATTCACTAGATGCATAAGGGCTAGTCCACATTTTGTTTATATATTATTTATTTTTTTGGGATGTTCAATTTTTCATATTGGAGATTTTGATGAGAGGCCAAAATAGAAAAAATATCTATCTATGGAGATTTTGATACATTTGATGTTGCTTGAGTTTTGTTGTTGGTGGTTTCATTACAATTTTTTCAGATGGAATGGCAGATCCTGCTAGTAATGGAGGCCTTGAGAGAGATATTGAACAAGTTAGTTTCTCCTAATTTTTTCTTTAATAAATTGTGTTACTCAAATGACAAAAAAAATTCACCTTGCATGTGGATTGATGATAGTGTAAATTAAGATATGGTTATTCTTTTATTTTGTGTGTTTGTGTAGAAATGAGTTAAAGTATGTTCATAACATATAAACAAAAATTTAAGGGTCATTATCTTTATACATTGATCACATTCAAAAATGATATTATAGGCTTTTAAATTATATAAATTTTGCTTAAATCAATTTGGCTAAAGATAAAGATTTCCTCAATTGCAATTTATTTTATGATAAATATGTCATCTTTTGAGTCATTACATGATATTATAGGCTTTAGCAACTAACTAGAATTTGATGTATGTTTCAACTCTTTTTGAAGGCACTCTTTGTTTTGAAGAAAGGATCTCAATTAATAAAGTATAGCCGAAAAGCGAAGCCGAAAGTTTGCCCTTTCAGACTCTCCTTGGTGAGGTTTTACTTATGACTTATCAATTGAATTCTAAATGTAGGACAAAAAAGTTTAGTGCATCCATTAAACATATGTATGATGAATTTACTATCTCTAACTAATTTCATATTTAGTGACATTAACAGGATGAAACAACACTGATCTGGATTTCTCATAAAAGGGAAAGGACTCTAAAATTATCTTTGGTTTCGCGCATTATTCCTGGACAAAGAACTGTAAGTTGAACGAATACTAATTGGTCATCGGAGCCTAGTTGATGTTCATCATGGTCATGTTTTCAATCTCTTGAAGGTTTCTAATGTTTTTTATAACGATTCATTTGTAGATTGTCTTTAGAAGATATTTGCAACCAGAAAAGGATTATCTTTCATTTTCACTTGTTTATAATAACGGAGAACGGACACTTGATCTGGTTAGAAAATATATTGGTAGTGCATTTTCAAATTTCTCAATTTGCTAAACATTTTGAATATGGTGATTCTTTTTCCTCTTAATAATAGATATGCAAGGATAAAGCTGAGGCAGAGGTGTGGTTTGCAGGGCTTAAGGCATTAATTTCACCTGGAAGGCAAAATAGGCTAACTGGAAGTGAATTATCATATGTGAGTTTTAACAGGAATCAATCTAATGATTATTTATATGAATCCAAACCGAATAACATAAATTTGTTATTTAACTTAGTCATCATTGTTTGTTCCAAAATAAAATTTAGTCATCATTGTTTACTAGTATTTTTTTCATGTAACTGAGATACTTTTTGAATTTTGGTTTTAGGATGGTGCTGATTTTACTCCGAAAAGTCGCCCTTTTGGTGCAGCATTAGAGTTTGCTTCAAGTCTTTCTCGTGGTAGGCTCTCGACTGATTCATTTCCTCGTGAGTCTCCATTGTATCGGACGAACTCAGATGTGGGATTAGATCATACAAATATGCAAGGAAGGACAAGTATTGGAGATGGTTTTCGGGTTAGTGTGTCTAGTACACCTAGTTGTTCAAGTGCAGGATCAGGACCTGATGACATAGAGTCATTAGGAGATGTTTATATATGGGGAGAAGTTTGGGCCGATGTGGTTTCACCCGATGGAACTGGTGTTCAATTCCCTTCCACCACAGATGTATTGGTTCCTAAGCCTTTAGAGTCAAGTGTTGTTCTTGATGTTCAACAGATTGCGTCTGGTGTGCGTCACATGGCTTTAGTTACCAGGCAAGGAGAAGTTTTCACTTGGGGAGAGGAATCTGGTGGAAGACTTGGTCATGGAATCGATAAAGATTTCGGTCGCCCTCAACTTGTTGAGTTTCTAGCGGTTACTAATGTTGAGATTGTTGCATGTGGAGAGAATCATACATGTGCTGTATCAATTTCGGATGAACTATTCTCATGGGGTGATGGTAAATATAATGTTGGACTTCTCGGACACGGTACCGATGTTAGCCATTGGATACCAAAGAGAATTAGCGGTCCTTTGGAAGGACTTCAAGTTACATCTATTGCATGTGGTACATGGCATTCAGCATTGGCAACTTCTAACGGAAAACTTTTCACTTTCGGTGATGGAACATTTGGTGTATTGGGTCATGGAAATAGAGAGAGTGTTTCATATCCAAAAGAGGTTCAATTGTTAAGTGGATTGAAGACTATTAAGGTTGCATGTGGAGTATGGCATACCGCAGCTATTGTAGAGGTTACTTTTCAATCAGGTTCAAATGTTTCATCTCGAAAGCTCTTCACTTGGGGAGACGGAGACAAATATCGTTTAGGACATGGAAACAAGGAAACATACCTTCAACCTACTTGTGTCTCAACACTCATTGAATATAATTTCCACCAGATTGCATGTGGACACACTATGACTATTGCTCTTACTACTTCTGGACATTTATTTACTATGGGAGGCACTGAACATGGTCAACTAGGAAATTCTTCGTCCGATGGAAAAATACCTATACTAGTACAAGACACATTGGTGGGTGAATTTGTTGAGGAAATATCATGTGGAGCTCATCATGTTGCTGCTTTGACTTCAAGGAGTGAATTATTTACTTGGGGTAAAGGTGCAAATGGAAGATTGGGACATGGAGATATAGATAATAGAAAATCTCCTACATTGGTTGAAGCTTTGAAAGAAAGGCATGTCAAAAACATTTCTTGTGGCTCAAGTTTCACGTCTTGCATATGCATTCATAAGTGGGTATCTGGAGTTGACCAATCCGCTTGCACCGGTTGTAGACAACCCTTTGGTTTTACTCGGAAAAGGCATAATTGTTATAATTGTGGATTAGTACATTGTCATGGTTGTAGTTCAAGAAAAGTTATGAAAGCAGCATTGGCTCCAACACCAGGAAAGCCTCACCGTGTATGTGATTCTTGCTACGCTAAGCTTAAAGCTGTTGAGGCAAACGCTTTTTCAAATCTTAATAGAAAAATTACTACTACACAACCTCGCAGTTCTATCGATGGAAGGGAAAGATTTGGCCAAGGTGAAATAATTAGGTCTACAAAAATTCTTTTTCCGCCTTTCTCAAGCTCAGAACCACTAAAATATCTTGAGATGAGGACTAATATGCTCGGAAATCCTTCCATGCTATCAGCTTCTCAAATTCCATCCCTTACACAAATGAAAGACATGTCATTTCCAAGTTCAACAACTCCCATTCAAAATGGTATGAAACTTAATATAGCTCCAACTCCACCAGCAACTCCACCTCTTAGTTCAAGATCAGTATCCCCGTATACGAGAAGGCCAAGTCCGCCACGTTCTTCCAATCCGGGATTTTCAAGAAGTCTTATTGATAGCTTGAAGAAAACAAATGAGCTTTTGAACCAAGAAGTCTCAAAATTGCAGAACCAAGTAGATCCATTTACTACTCTTTTGCTTCTCTTTTTTTGTTTTTGTGTAATTCCCTTAAAAAAAAAACTCATCATTGATAAGTTTATGAAATAATTCTTTTTATTTAGAATCGAAGTTTGAAGCAAAAAAGTATCATGGAAATTCAAAAGCTACAGAAAAACATTAAGGATACCACCTCATTGGCTGAAGAAGAATCTTCTAAACATAAAGCAGCCAAAGAAAATCTCGAGTCCATCATAGTTCAGGTACCTTCATATTTTTCTTAAACATTTTTCATTGTTTTACTTATTGAACAATCATAAATAGGTAACTTGCCTATGATTTAACTCATTAATTAGAAATTTCTTGTACATTATGTAACTATGTAATTTGCTTATGACTTTATCCAGATCAAGGAAATGGCTGAGCAATTTCCACCAGAAGTTTTAGAGAATGAAAAATTTAAAAACATGCTTATTCAAGCTGAAATTTTTCTAAATGGAAATTCAAAATCTGAAACATCTTCTGTCGTACCATCAATTTCGGACTCTGAGCAACAAAGTGAACCTGTTTCAAACAATGGTTCATATGAACAGAAAGAGCGAACAGAAGAAAATAACGAAGATGCAGAAGTTAATCCATCTCAAGATGCAGGAAATGTCTTTCAAGAAAGCAATGGAGCATCTTCATCTAATACTGAAGGAACAACGACACCATCACAAAAGTCTGAAAAGGATTCAAAATCATTGAACCCTTCAAGATCAATGAACGAAGGAGAAACACAAATCATTGAACAATTTGAACCAGGCGTTTATGTGACACTAGTAGTAAAGCCTAATGGTAACAAAATTTTCAAACGTGTTAGATTCAGGTACTACAGTTACTACTTGTTGATCCAACAAATTCTATACTTTTTTTGCACGATCTTATCTTATCATAATGTTTATTTTTAATTCAGTAAAAGAAGGTTTCATGAACATCAAGCAGAAGAATGGTGGAATACAAACAAAGATAGGGTTCTTCGGAGATATAGTCCGCAAGCAAAAAATCTTCAAGGTGTAGTGCCGTCATCTAGCAATACCGCACCACCACCTGCTGGAGAAAACATTAATCCTGAAGGTGTGGCGTCATCTAGTAGTACTCCTCCACCACCACCTACCGAAGAAAACATTGAGGCAACACCTTCTTAAATCTTAGTCTTCATAGGCATCATGTGATCATGTTAGTTAATTTGATGCAATCATAAGGTATATAAGCATTGTTTTATTTTACAAAGTGTAGTAAAAGTTCCATAGTTTTGCAGCATTCGAAAACATAAGATGGATAATCGTGTCTTTTAGCGAGGATAGAAATAGTAATACGAAGCGACATAAAGCTAGATATAGGAAAATTAATGCGACTTTTTTTAATCAAAGAACACCATTGTTGTTTATAACATTAATGTTGTTGATATACATACATTGTGTTATGTTAATACCCCAAATTTCCTCCTTAATTGTTGGTACGTATAATCTAGCCATCACAATAATTTCAATGCATATGAAAAATGGATCAACATTCTAAGGTCTTGACTCTTGAAAAGAAAACATTAACCTTGAAACATATATACATACACATCAAATGGTGTGTGGCCAAAAAGGTAAAACTTTTATTTTTGAGAACATTATCTTAGCCTTTCATGCATTAGCAAAGATAAAAGTATCTTTTTAGTGGCACAACTATTCATGTTTTTAATGGCACAATTATTCATGTTCGTAAGAGATACAATGAAAAATGTATTTTTCAACCACTTTTTTTCTTTTCTTTCTTACTTTCTTCATTCCTTAGCTATGATAGTTAAAAGTTAAAACGAGTTACTTCATCATATTAAATGGACCTTTAGAAGATTATTTTTGGAACACATATTTTATTTGTGTTGACACTTAATTTTGTCAGGACAAATTTTATATTTTTCTTATAATATAATAAATAATATCAAAAGAATAAAGGTTTTGGCATATTTTTATCCTCTAAATAATAAATAAAAAAGAAATATTTGATTATTTAATGAATTTGATTTGTTTATGATTTGTTTTTTCTCCAATTTTCAATGATGATACAATTTTGGATATCATACCTTACTAACAAGTGGTTCCTATGTAATACTTATGCAACTCATACATATTTTGCTACAATGGTAATACTACTTTAGATATTGTATATTATTAAATTAATAGAATTTATTCGATTTGATATACAAAAAAAAAATGTAATCCATGTGGATACGATAATCTTTTATATACTTTTTCTGTCATAGAGTACATTTGCTCTAAGTGTGTTTTTAACGCAACAGGATATGTATACGATCAGGCTCAGCCCTCAGGGGTGGGCCATAGGTGCCACCTCCATATTTTGGTACCTCTAAAATCACATTCTATTAATTTATTATTTTTTTGTAAAGACATTCTTTTAAGTTTAGTCCCTATATTAAATATTAATAGTAATTTTAGTCCTCCATGATATTATACCTTGTAATAATAGTCCATATTTTGATTTTATTTTATTTTTTTATAGAAAGAGGGGGTACTTTTAGTCCCTCAAAATAGGCAGTTTAAAATGCAAATAAGGACTAAAAGTGAATGCATATTTTTGAAGGACAAAAATTAAAAGCTCGTGATTTTGTAGAGATTAAAAATATATTTAACCAAAAAAAATAATACGCGGGAAACTTTGAAATAGAACAACATGATCCACATAAGTTTTTCAAAGATTGAGGTTGACTAAAACCTACTTGAGATCATGCAACTTGTTCAATTGAGAAGGATATATTGGAAAACATTAATGTTGATGTGATTATAAATGATTTTGCATCTCAAAATGCTCGAAAAAAACACTTGTGAATTTTCGAGTAAAAAGAAGTTTTTTAATGCATTGTAAAATTATGTATTTTGTTTGTTACAAAACGATTATAATATTTATAAAATACTAGTATTAATAATGATATTATGTTAAAATGAAATAATTTTTTCTTCTCACGTTTAGCCTAAGGCCCATAAAATCTCAGGAACGGGGTTGTACATTATATACCACCACGCCTTCGGTTCTTAATTACCACCGTTGATGGTCAATAAATTGATTATCATTCTATTGTGTAGCGAATGATTAGCCCGACACGACCAACGACATATGTTGCATTAGGCTACAAAGGCACAAATGATTACTTATTGTGTTACTATCAAGTATCACATCCTATAGTGTGTCGCCCTTTGATGGACCACATTGAACACCACCAGTTTCAGAGTATGTGCCACCATAGCCACCACATCATGATGCACCTGATAATCCGAGGTGTACTGCGATTGCTGGTGCAATTGAACGTGGACTCACATCGTTGGATGCTACGAGAGATGAGAGGGAATTTGTAGATTTTTTTAGGGCACTAGATTGGGCCCGTGGTGCGGCGTTTCTTGAGTTTTTTTATTACATATATATATATATATATATATATATATATATATAGCATACTATCGACATCTCATAACATTAAAATATTTATTAAAACTATCTAACGTCCAATAATATAATATTCAATTAAAATAACATCGAATAATTATGTTTATGATCAATTGCTTATAATCAATGTCACAATAACATAGATCAATGCAACACCTGAATATCTGGTAATTGTGATCATTTTAAAAAGTGTGAGAAATGATAAAACATAAATATGCTCATGATCAATGTTTATAATCATTTTGCTTATGATCACACATGCTTCTGATCTCATATAATTCTCGACACATATGTTTTCGATCTCGAAACTCCAGTTTCTTTTAGATAATCATTCTTGTATTAAATCACACTTAAAGAAACATGCTAGATAACAAAATATATTATAATTTAAGGTGAGAAAAACATAAGAGGAGGGCGGTTGAATTGTGTTTTCTTTTTCTTAAAAAACTTTCTAAGTAAAAAACAGTGTGTAGAATGACTTAGGGCTACGTCTGATACCCACACACAAGAGAGTTTATCCATTATAATCACACAAGATTACAATTGCTTAGACACACAAGATTACAATTGCTTAGACACGCAAGTCCAAGCCTTTGTGCCTCAAAACTAACTGACTAAGGATTTTCTCAATCGGAATTTACAAATAGATTGGATGTTTACACTTGAGAACCAAATAGTAGTAAACTAAATTAATCTCAGAGTTTCTAATTCTTAGGATATTCTAATATACAAAGTTTGTAATAATATGATTTGTATTTATGCGCTTTTGCTTCACAGCGCTTCACATAGTATATAAGTAGTTGTGCATATGCAAGTATGTGTGTGTGTGTATATATATATATATATATATATATATATGAATGAGAGAATCATAGAGATGTTATATGAAGAGATGTCAACGCACGTAGATCTGTTTGAAACCTAACTTGAAGTTTTTCTTCTTTTGATCAATCAAAATTACTCAATAAATTCGAAATGATATGTTGAACGATCTGATTACTTGATAAACCTTAAATCAGTAAACATACTAATTTAATGACCGGTCTAATTCTAATTATCATCGTTGGACCACACACAAATTTAAAGAAAAAAATAAGTTACAATTACATTTTGCAAACTTTATATAATAAAAATAAAAATAAAGATAAAGTTTTTTTCTTATTATCGGATCATACACCACGTCATTTAAGACATATCACATCGTCAATTTATAGTTAGAAATTATGATAGGATGACCAAAACTATCAAATTTTAAAATAGAGAGACCAATTCTGCAAAATGGTGAAAATAGGAGGACCAAAACTACCTTTAAACCTAATATATAAAAGGCTTAAATATGAAAATAGTCCCTGCAATTATGACATGTTTTGATTTTAGTCCCTGCAAATAAAAAAGTTTGATTTTAGTCCCTACAAAATCTCAAAAGTTTTAAAATAGTCCCTGAGCTAGATTTTTTAATGACATGTCGCATTTTTAATGATTTGGCATATGCTGACTAGGATTTATTGATGACATGGTCCATTTTTTATGACGTGGATTAATACATTGATTTTTCATTTAATTTTTAATTTAAAATTAAGTTTTCCCTTTTTCTAAAAAACAAATTAAAATTAAAAAAAAGAAAGGTTAGAAGGGAAAAATAACATCTCCAACGCACTAATAAAAACAAAGAATGGAAGATTTCAGATTCAAGTCGTATGGTGCTGGAAGGAATCAAATTGAAACCTACACCTGAAAATGGAGCTTGTAACGTCTATGGCATGCGAGATCTATGTTGCTACAGTGCCTCTTATCTTATGCTTCCTTTGTTCATTCAACACAAACCCAGTTGAACAACGATGCTAAGTTCAAGAAAGGAAAATAAAAAAATAGTTCAACCTCAAAAAGTTGGAGCTTCAGTGATCCTAAATTGCAGAGGAAAAAAAGGTAATTGCTAATTCATGGGACAGAAATGCTAAAGTTGGAGCTTTAGTTGATGCTGAACAAAAATGCTCCTCACTGAATCGCGTACAAACAAATTAAACCCTAATTGCTAATTCATCCCCTTTTTCTATTTTTCGCTTTTAACTTTTATTTTCTTTTTTTAATTTTAATTTGTTTTTTGAAAAATGGTAAACTTAATTTTAATTTAAAAATTAAATGAAAAATCAATGTATTAATATGCATCATTGAAAATGGGACATGTCATCGATAAATCCTAAGCAGCATCTGCCAAATCATAGAAAATGAGACATGTCATCAAAAAATTCTGCTCAGGGACTATTTTAAGACTTTTGAAATTTTGCAGGGGCTAAAATCAAACTTTTTTTTTGCAGGGACTAAAATCAAAACAAGCCATAATTGCAGGGACTGTTTTCATATTTAAGCCTATATAAAAGCATGATTTCACCAAATATAAAAAGGTTAAACTCTTCATAGACGGGTCCGACCTATTTCCATCTATTTGCCCAATTTAAAAACCTATAGGGCTAATGTATCTCATCTTTTGTTTGCAGATGATTGTTTCTTATTATATAGGCCTAATGTATCTGAGGTGAATGAACTCATGAGGATTTTACATACTTATGAAACAGCTTCAGGACAGGAAGTTAACCTAGTTAAATCAGAAGTATTTATTAGTCGGAATATGTCGCAGGCAGCTAAAGAAGATCTCTCTCGTATCCTTGGTGTCAAACTTGTATTGGGTACGGGTATATATCTTGGATTACCGTCCATGGTTGGCAGAAGTAAAAAAGCAATATTTTCCTATATCAAGGATCGTATTGGAAAAAAATTAATTCCTGGAGAGGGCGTGCGCTGTCTAAGGCAGGCAAGGAAATCATGATAAAGTCGGTTCTGCAGGCAATACCCTCCTATGTAATGAGTATGTTTATTCTTCCTGCTTCATTTATTCATGATATTGAAAAAATGATAAATGCTTTTTGGTGGAGGAGCGGTAGTACTAATAATAATAATACTAAAGGTATTCATTGGTTAGCTTGGGAGAGACTTGCTTGCCCGAAGGCTCATGGGGGTTTAGGCTTTCGAAATTTTGAAGCTTTTAATAAGGCTATGGTTGCAAAACAAGTTTGGAATATCGTCCAGAATCCGAACTCATTAGTAGCAAAATTAATTAAAGCAAGATATTTTCCATGTTCCTCTTTATTTGAGGCTCCATTGGGGTACAACCCCAGCTTTGCATGGCGTAGTATGTGGCAAGCTAGACAAATTCTTTCTCTTGGATGTAGGTGGCGGATTGGGAGTGGGGTTAATATTCGTGTTATGCATGATCCTTGGTTGCGTGGGAGTGCTAATAGATGGGTGCTCTCGCCTCAACCAGCAGGTGTATATCAGTTATCTGTCAGAGATTTGTTACACGAAAATTATAAAGCGTGTAATATAGTTAAGGTTCGAAACTTGTTTTCAAAGGATGTAGCGGAGAAGATTCTGGCAACACCACTTGTTAGCTCGATCCGTGAGGATAAAGTGGTCTGGGAGGAGGAAAGAAATGAGTGTTATTCAGTGAAATCCGGGTATCAGTTAGCTATGTGTTACATAATATGTAGCGACAAATATCATGTTATGGGCAATTGAAATGGTATTTGGAAAGCTCAAGCTCCGCACAAGGCACGTCATTTACTTTGGCGCTTATGTAGAGGATGTCTCCTGACTCGTTCTCGATTGTTGGAAAGGCGAGTGAAATGTACTCTCAATTGTCCTGTGTGTGATGAGGAGATTGAGGATGAGCTTCACATATTCTTTAGGTGTGCAGTAGCCCGGGATAGTTGGAGTGCAGTTGGTCTGTTGTCTGTTTTACATAATGCTACGTACCAACAAACTAATGTTATGGATCGTATTTTCGCTATTTGCAGCAATGAAAGTAGTGATAATGTTGGTAGAGTGGCTATGTTACTCTGGTGCATTTGGCACAATCGTAATGATAAGCTTTGGAATGATAATGTCCAAATGCCACGTCAAATTGGAAGACATGCTTTTGACGCTTGGCATGATTAGTATTCAGTACATAAGTTACAGGTAATACTGTGAGCGGGACTACAGAAGTAGATTTGGTAAGATGGGAGAAACCAGTTCTAGACTGGGTAAAATGTAACGTTGATGTTACCTTTGTGTCTGGATCTGGAAGGACCTCGATGTGATTGTGTTTTCGTGATAATAGTGGTCACTTCATGGCTGGTATGACACAATGGCAGCAAACTGTGATTTCATCTGTAGAAGGAGAAACATGGACTCTACTTTTAGCAATGGAAGAAGTAAGACATAGAGGACTAGTTCGAGTTCAATTTGAAAGTGATTCGAAAGTTTTGATAGAGGCCATTCATATGAAGCGTAGAGGCAACTCTGAGTTTTTGTCAATTGTTCATGATATCCTTAGTCTTATGTCATCTTTTATAAACTTTGAGGTTAAGTTTGTTAGGAGGCAAGCGAATTTGGTTGCTCATACTCTTGTTAGGGCGGCCAATTCTTGGACTAGTTTTCATATATTTGAGAATATTCGCTTTTGTATCGAACGTTTAGTTTTTAATAAAATGCAGTAAGTTAGTTTGATTCAAAAAAAAAAAAAAAATTATAGTCCAAGTCTTATAAATTTTAGTATTATATATATTCTTTTTGTAATCCTTAATTTCATTTATAATATTATTATATTGTTGAACCCTAGTTTTGTCTCTTTGTGATTCTCCTATTTTTTAATCTCTATAGTTAACTTTGATGGCGTCACGTTTTTCCCAATCAACTGTCGTCACAGTTCCGAATTACCACGACGGTTCAACCGTAACTGCTTTTCCGTTATCTCCTTCCGCTGCCGCCGCCATATACAATGACGGCGATTTCACTTCCGTTCCTCATCACCGTGATTCCGAATTCGCCGCTGAAAGTAGCAGTGGTACTACCGCTACTACCATGGTGTATTTACCGCAGACGAGTTTCTTCAAAAGACTTCATCACGGTGCATTTGAGCTTGAACTTCCTGCAGGTCCTTCCGATAGTGATTTGGTCTCGAAATGGCGACCTAAGGATAAAGTATGCTGTTACATTGAGTTAAATTTCATGCTTTTGTTTTTGATTCAGTTGTTTAAAGAATCTTGCTCTGCGTTTTCTTTTTTCTGCATTCTTATTTGATGAATTTGTGTTTCAAGATTTGTTTGTTGTTTGAGTGGAAATTAGTGCCATATAAAGAAAGGATTTTTAGTCCTTTTGCTTGCCTTTGTGCAATAGGAAATATTGTTAAGTTTGACTCTTGTGTATGGAGAAAACCTGGTTAAGAGCTACAGTATGTTGTTAATCTCGGATGGCGGTGCAGATACTGAATACGGAGACGTTGACACCGATGGTAATTTGAGAAAATGACATAATTCAGTGTAATCATAAGTGTCAGTGTCGGGACACGCCTATCCCGAGAAGTGTCCGTGCTTCATAGGCAGATAGTGGGATAGCTGCAGTTCTAAAGACTGACAAAAAGTGTACAAACTAAACTACTATAGGAAAATACACAAAATTAAAGGGGTAATTATACTTAATAATTATAACTTTTATAAGTAACTTTGTCATTTGTCGGTAACATTAAAAATCAAAACCTAATATAACTTAACTACTAATCAAAGAACAAAGAAGAACATAAGAACCCGGAGAACAGAGGAACCCAAAGAGGAAAAGACTGTTAACGTGGTCTCCGCATGCAAAAGAAGGGAAAAATAGGAGAAGGGCTTTGTAGTTAGTAGGATTGGCCTTTGCAGTTTGCACACATTACACATAGGTCACATGAACCAAGATACTAGCTTTGTAAAATATGTCATTCATAGTTAACCCAAATGACCAATATACCCTTAAAAAATACAAACGGTTTAAAATGATGGGCATTTAAGGGATTTCCTGTCTCCAACCCTAATGCAAATGCGAAGGAGTGATTGGGCTGCGATTGTGACCCAGTTTCGCCACGATTTGCCACCGCAAAAGCCACACGTGTTCGCTAGCCGAATGTGTTGCAGTTACTGCTGTACCACTACTCCGTAATTACCTGCTTAGCAGGGGAGAACCCACTTTGTGTATCCAATGAGTCCATCAACAAAGATTAGTCACTCTTAAATAAAAGAGTAGACTAATTAACTATAACATGGCTAAAACATCTCATTAGGTGGTAATTGAATGTTCCAGATGCATTTGGTAGAATAATTGTTGTCAAGATCGCGAGTTAAATCATAAGATCGGATGACTTTGCTATGCCTGGACGAATCATATTGCATATAAGATCGGACAATAGCAAAGGTAAGAAATATGTTTGTCACACGATAAAAACCTGCACAGTAGCAAAGGTAAGAAATTGAATCTCCATATTCCAAATGCACATAGTTTTTCACATCTATCTTGATTCTTCAAAGAGCTTCAATGGAAAATTGATAACAATGATTCTTCAATCAATTCAGCAAATCAATAACAATGATTCCATTGTAATATCCATTGATTCAGCAAATTTATAACAATGATTCTTCAATCAATTCAGCATATCGATAATACCCATTGTAATACGCACCTCAATTTGTCTGGGAGAAAGGGAACCTAAACATCAATTAAGTTCGCTTGCGACTTAAACCACAGCGATCAGAGGTTGCAACAGAAACAATTGGGTAAAACATATATTTTCCTAGAGATGAGAGCCCGTGGAGATGGAGGGAACCGGTTACTAGGTAAGTGATTAAAAAGGGGGTGGTGTGGCCCTATAGATGGTAGTGTGTTAATGGGTGTGAGCATAGCATTACTGATAAAATTAATATAGATCTGGTAAAATATTATCATTGGGAATATTTTTAGCATTACTGATATTAATTGTTATCATTACAAATAATAACATACTACATGTTTGATATTTTGTATATTTAGATATACCGGTATAATTTTCATTTTGGTAGGATATTACGATCTTTGTTACAATCTTACGTATTACGATCTTGCTACCCCAAATTGATCCTAGGTAATTATTTTGGTAGGATCTTACGATCCTTGTTACAATCTTACATTTTTCGATCTTGCTACCCCCTCTCGATTCTAGGCAAGATCTATCTTGACAACATTGGGTACAATGGATAATCCTTATGGAAACTTGTGAAGGAAGAAAGAGATTATTCTTTTGAAAATAACGTTAAATTTCTTGCTGTATTTGTAATAACATAATGTAACAAATCTGAATTGTGCCAAAACACTAGTGGTTTTTATAGTGACGGTGTCTAGCATGATTGTTTTCTGTCCTATTCCTCTATGTTGTTAAAGCGGAAACTCGGCGCAGCGCGTTAGCGGGGAGCATCGCGGGCGCTATTTCAGTGACGCGTCGCGGACAATAAATATTACATAATAGATAGAAAAACGATAGAAAAAAGAAACCCGGCTTATTTTTCTGTTACCTATTTTGGGGGAAGGGGAGCTCAAATCACATAAATTTATTTAATATTCTGCTGTAACAGGGAATTTATTGAAGTCTTAGCTTTATTCTGTAAAGAGATACTGCCACTTCATATTTTTCCTAATTAGAATAAATATTTGTTTGAAGTGTCGTGTTTTTTCCTTCTAAAATGTTATAATCAATGTCTCTGAAAGAGCCGTATATATTTACGACACATTCTTTGATTTAACCCCGACTTTTGTTGTGCAGATAAAGACAAAATGTGTAGCTCTAGTATTATGTTTAAACATTGGTGTTGATCCACCAGATGTAATAAAGATATCCCCTTGTGCCAGAATGGAGTGCTGGATAGGTCTCTTGATACATTTTCGATCTCATTTGTTTTTGAAACTTTTGTTTTCATTGTTTGTGCTATAAGTTATTCCCTCCGTTCCTGATCTTTGGTCCTTTAAGCATTTTACTCTTGTCCCAATTTTTTTGATTCTTTTAGAAAACCAAGACACAATTAATGATGTTTTTACTTTTGTATCCTTACAAAAGCCAAATGCATCAATTAAATGAATTTGACTTTTATTAAATAAATCTAAGGGTAAAAATGTATAAATCTATCTAAATTAATTATTTCTTAATATGTGTGTTCATACCTAAATGGAACAAAGATTAGGGATAGAGGGAGTACTTCCTATTTTTGGCATTTCTTCATGTTCAGTTAATGTTTGGAATTGGCTTTTTTCTGGGTTAACCCTCCGGTTCCCATGGGAATGGGGGGTCCTGGTAATCTGGAGTTCCGTTGTGAGGTAAGTAACGTTTGGCCAAGAATTGTTCTTCCCAGAAATCAATTGTAAAGTAATTTTCTTGCAGTTATTTCTGATTGTTGGACTCCCATAAATCAATTGTGATTTCTGCATTTACATGTCTTATCCAATTTTTTTCCACTCTATGCATGTTGACTCCCAGCTTAACTGTGTAATTGCAGCTTTTTTATTGAGAAATGTAAATAAAATGATTAAGTAAAACCTTTGTAGTATGTTAAAATTCTGCACGTTTACGCCTGTAGTTATTGGCTCAAATAACCTTTGGTGCCTTGCTTTCTCAATGCTGCAGATCCTTTTTCTATGGCACCACAAAAGGCATTAGAGTTGATTGGAAATTCGTTGACCAGTCAGTATGAAAGATGGCATCCAAAGGTGGGAATGTTTAGCTTGCTAACCTCATATGCATATAAGCTTTTTAAATTGTTTTTTAGCTGACCTTGTAGCTATGTTACAGGCACGCTATAAGTGTCAACTTGACCCAACATTGGAAGCGGTGAAAAAGCTTTGTACTACATGTCGTAGTTTTGCAAAGTCGGAAAGAGTGTTGTTCCATTACAATGGGCATGGTGTGCCATATCCAACTTCTAATGGTAATATTTGGGTCTACAATAAGGTCAGTTTTCTTCCTTTTTACCTTTCAAACCAATTAGTTGTCCAATATGGTGTGTACCGAAGCCAACTCTTAATGGTGAACTTTGGGTCTTTAATAATGTCAATTTTCTTCGTTTTTATCTTTCAAAACAATTAGTTATCCAAAAATAAATGTCAGTTGTCACTCTGTCCTTGGTGGAAAATATATATATATATATATATATACTCTAATTATTTCACTTGTTATGCCTTTTATTTAGCTAAGTTATTTTGTCAGCGACCATAATAGAGGTGGGGAAGGAGAGATTATATAATTGGTTAAAGGAGGAGGTAATTAACTGGAAATTATTACCATTATTTTAAGAGTAATGCTAGTGACAGATGCTCACACATTCGCTTTCCATCACACATTCAAATAGTGGACTATGTCACCTATTTTTTTCAATCAATGAACTATGTACCGGTTTTGTGTGTAAACCCATTTTAGTTTACTTTTTTTTACTTCCTCTGAGTATACCAATCTCCTTCATCATTCGGTTTTTTTTCTCAAACACCATCCTTCCTTCAACACCTACACTTATCTCTCTTACTTTGACATTTTATTCTCTTACTTACATTAACTGCCGATAGTAAAACTAATGGTTATAATGACGTTCAAAATTGTGGTTAATTGTATTCTGTGGATGGTTAATAAGATGCAACACCTTATATAGTCATTAACCAACTGCCGAACGTATTAACCACATATTTGAATTGCGCTAACCATCCAATTTGAGTTGTGTCAAAGTATAATTTCTTATTCTTCTTGATATTCTGCTCAGATCTATAAAAAGTATGTCCCCTTACCACTCAATGATCTTGATTCCTGGCTGAAGACCCCAACAATTTATGTTTTTGATTGCTCTGCGGCTGGTCAAATTGTGAATTCCTTCATTGAGGTATTCATTCAAAATCATGTTTTATTGAATGCTATTTAAGAAAAATTCAAGTATATCAGTTCTGATTTTGTAATTTTTTTTTTTTATCTGGGCTATGAAATTTTGTTGCTGGACTTGTTATTGATAAGCTTCATGAAGGGAGTGCTTCTAACTCTACCAGTTCTCCAAGGGATTGCATTATGCTTGCAGCATGTGAAGCGCATGAGACTTTACCCCAGACCGCAGAATTCCCAGCTGATGTATTAACATCTTGTCTTACAACACCTATAAAGATGGCATTGCGATGGTGAATATTCTCCCATTTATTCTTGCTTAGTATATCGCCTTTAGAATGTTTCATATCATAAACTTTCAGGAAGGTTTAGTGTATTTTCTCTTTTTGTGGGTAAAATAATGCTTCATGCATGATTTTTCAAATATGGCATGCTTTTGTAATGCGAGTGGTATTAGTTTACCAATCTTTAGTCTTTGTATGTTTCCCAGTGATTCCTTACTAACCTCTGACTGTTTTAATCTAAGTGGCATTTCATGATGATGGGTTGTATACATCATTATTGTTTATAACATATTATTTTATTATGTAGTTTGTTCCTTGAGGGTATTTTGTTGTATCTGTTTTTTTTTTTTTTTATGTTAACTTATTTTAGCTGGATTTAGGTTAGTAATGATAGAAAAATGTCACTGTTATAATGATGGTCTTACTAAGAAGTTGATTTAGGTCTGACTATGCTTTTTTTAAGTGTTGTTAGCGTTTGTTTCATTAATAAAAGTTCAATGATTTTTTTATGTATTTTATCTCTAGGTTTTGTACACGTTCATTACTTCGTGACTCGTTTGATTATTCACTTATGGACAAGATCCCTGGCCGTTCTAATGACCGAAAGACACTTCTGGGTGAATTGAATTGGATCTTTACAGCAGTAACTGATACAATCGCTTGGAATGTTCTTCCTCATGGTAGGTCTCAACCCTCCCCATCCATCCTAATGACTTCCTAAATATCCATGGTGTATTTTCAACGCAGGTATTTTGCAACCAATTTTAATTGGCCTCTTTTATCATATACTGTATTTACTTTGTTTTGCAGATCTTTTTCAGAGACTGTTCAGACAGGATTTGCTTGTTGCAAGTTTGTTTCGAAATTTTCTACTTGCTGAGCGAATTATGCGTTCTGCAAATTGTACTCCTGTCTCTCACCCAACACTACCACCAACCCATCAGCATCATATGTGGTATTGTTGATGATTGTTGTTATGATATTGCTATGTGCTGATAAACTTTATCATCAGAATATGTGTTTAATTTATGCTGCAGGGATGCATGGGACATGGCTGCCGAGCTCTGCCTCTCTCAACTTCCTTCATTAGTCGAGGATCCTAATGCAGAATTTCAGGTAATTTGATAGGGTTTTTTTATACCTCTAATGTTAAATTTCCTTCTGAAATTGAATATTAGATATAGAAAGTTGTTTCTGGTATTCTTGTTTTACAAGGAAAAATTGCATTAGTAAATACTGTTTATAAGTTTTGACCTTATCTAATGAAGTATACTTCTGTTATCTTTCAGCCTAGTACATTTTTCACTGATCAGTTAACAGCATTTGAAGTTTGGCTTGATCATGGTTCTGAGCATAAGAAACCACCCGAACAGTTGCCTATAATTCTTCAGGTACATGACACGTCTTATTCTTTATTACATTTGGGACCATGTGTCGGTTTCTAATACCCTTGTTATGCAGGTTACTGTTCCTTAATTAGGTTTTTGGTATTTGAATTAGGTTATCGTTGGCAAAAACTTTCCCAATTTGGCTGATGACCATTATCATCCTTTTGAAGGAAATTTGAGAAAAATTTGCATCTTCTCTTTAGCTCTACGTCTAGTTTAGAAGTAGTAATGCCAAGGGATATTTTCTTGGTTCTTTCTAAAGTCGAATTCTCTTTTGTCCTAACTCAATCTTTTTTGGTTAATTATACTCTATGTTTCTTTTCCCTTATAACTATATATATATATATATATGTTACTGAAACCTTGCTCTACGAGCTTTTATTGAATGAATTGTTTAGTCACATTTACAATGAGAAGCAATCTATTTATAGATTGCTTTTGTTACTGCCTATAGCAGTTTAGAGCTAGATCTATGACTGCCAAGTGGCAGTTAGTTAGTTACAATTGTAACCGATTCAGTTGAATCAGTTACAGGGATGTGATACTCTGTGCTAGAGACTAGGGGAGCATTCCATGAGTCTACATATTGATTCTTCCTTTAATAATATTTTAAGCCTCTGGGAAAACTTGTTTGGCATTTATTCATATCTTTGCGTACATTCATAAGTAGTTCTGTTCCTATTTCAGGTTTTACTTAGTCATTGCCATCGATTCCGTGCCTTAGTACTCCTAGGAAGATTCCTTGATATGGGTCCATGGGCTGTGGATATGGTAATTTCTCTTCAATTCATCAAATTTTGTTGCAGATGTTTTTATCTATTTTCAAAAGGATTGTTATATATTATAATAATTTGATTTGATACTGAGTTTCTTATATGTAGGCATTGTCTGTTGGAATCTTCCCTTGTGTTCTGAAGCTGTTGCAAACAACCACACCAGAACTACGTCAGATTCTTGTATTCATATGGACGAAGTTTCTTGCACTTGACAAGGTACTTTTGGAGGATCTTTTATTTTGTCTTCGTTAGAATGTCAATTTTCAATTCCTTAATTTGTTGCAGAACATATGCTTGCTGTGCATGTATACACATGATTCCTTAATTCTCATGCTTGCTGTTGCACAACATTTTTTCTGTCATATTATTATATTAAGGTTGTTATGGCAAAATTGAAATTTAAAACTGTTGATAAGTATCATTTATTGAAACATAAAACACCACATAGATGGTAGCGGTGAAGTGGCAGGGTTCACGTCAGAAGAGATGACTATTGTGTGTGCGCGCGTGGGGGGGTGGGGGTGAAGTGCTTGTAAGCAGTTGAACAAATAGCAAAAAAAAACTACAACTGGGACAATCGGTAACCAGGAAGTTTATTAATAAGAGGGTTGACATGGCTTTGTGTATGAGCGTGTGATAAAAGGAGTTTGTTAGAGAGTTTGGCAATAGCATTTCTCAATACATAAATCATGTTGAATTTTCTGCTTTGGTTGATGATGCTTTCTTGTAAATTATTGAAGTATATGAACATATTTTTTTCTATCAGAAGTGATTCTGGACAATCTGAGAAAAGTGAAAGTTAGAGAATAGAAAAAGAGGGAAATAAACATCAAGAGTCAATATGATTGTTCATTACCCTATTAAAATATCTGTGTGTGATCAGAATCAGACTGAATATTCGTTTTCTATAATAAGAAACTTTTACTTGGCAGTTGATATTTTATTGATTGAATGCCTGAATTATCAAAAATCCAAATTGTGCAATCAAGTCCAAATGTAACGGTCATCTGCATGATATACAATAGTCAATAATGGAATAATGAGAGTATTAGAAAACTTCATTTTGTCCACTAATATGTATTTCTTCTCGTTTTATTTTTCTAATTTAGGGTCCGTTTGTTACAGATTAAAAAAATAGTGATTTTGATATTCATTAATTTAGAGATTAATTTTTAGAGATTTTATAGAAAAGTAGAATTCACTTTGTGTTTGTTTGTAATTGTAATAAAAATCACATTTTTTAATAAAATAATCTTTAGGCTTTAATGCAGTTTTGATCCCCCTATTTTGAAAAATTTGAACTTTTGATCCCCCTATTTTAAAAGCCAACTTTTTGATCCCCCTATTGTGAAAAACTTGAAGTTTTGATCCCCCAACTCATTTTGGTCAAATTTGTGATGATGTGTCAACCACATTGATGACATGACAGTGTCTATGTGTCAACCTCATATTTCATGTCATTATTTTTTTTTAAATAAAATATTATGTATTAAAAGTATTAAATAATTAAAATAATTAATTAATTAATAATAATTAAAAAATAGTAAAATTAACCTCTATACATATATATGATAAAAATCAATAAATTATCCCAATATATAATTAAAAATCAGTAAATTATTCAAATATATAATTAAAAATCACTAAATTGTCCAAATATATAATTAAAATTCAATAAATTACCCAAATATATAATTAAAATCACTAAATTGTCCAAATATATAGTTTTTTTTTTACACAAATATATAGTTAAAATCCAATAAATTACCCAAATTCTCATCATCATCATCTACATCACTCTCACTAGCAACATATTCAGAATCATCCTCATTTAAGTCTTCAGGTTCCTTTTCACTTACTCCCGGTTCTTTTTCTCTTGTTTCAGCCTGTTTCTCTGATGGCCTATACAAACAATAATAAAACAATGTCATATAAAATCCTAGACATGTTTCTTACAAAATGAAATCAAACACTAAAACCCTAAACATTTTTTTGTCCACCACCACTATTAAAATAATAGCAACTAAGTAACAATGGAGGACCATAACTATTATTACATGAAGACAACCGAAAGAGACGATATGAACCACAACAACTACTAAATTAAGTGTTTGTCAAACAAAAAAAACTACTAAAATAAGTGAATACCACAAACATACCTCATACAATAATTCATGTTTTTCATCTTCTTGTTCAACTTTGCGATGGCTTTAGAATATTATCTTGTAAAGCGAGCGTAATGATGAACACGAGCGGATGATGAATCAAACAGAAAATTGATAACGCGCAGATGAATGATGAACACAAGCGTGATGATGAATCAAAGAAGATGAAAGACTGAGACAGAGATCGTCGAATATGGGTGGCGCTAGGGTTCCATGATTTGGGAACTAGGTTACTATTTGTGTGTGTCTGATTCTTCTACAATTCTTCCCTTTTGATCATCTGCGTTTTTTAATTATTGCTGATTATTTTATTGTTTTAATATTTGATCAAAAAAAAATTTTGATTTAAATATATTGTTTTAATATTTGATTTAAAGATTTGATAAAAAAAAAAAAAACTCTGGATCATATTTTTGAGCCTCCTACCCAATTTTTGGGATAAAAATATATTCGTTCATTTTCATCTTCAATTACAATTGATTTAAAAAAAAATTAAAACATAATATTTTATTTAAAAAAAAAATGACATGGAATATGAGGTTGACACATAGACACTGCCACATCATCAATGTGGTTGACACATCATCACAAATTTGACCAAAATGAGTTTGGGGATCAAAACTTCAAGTTTTTTAAAATAGGGGATCAAAAAGTTGACTTTTAAAATAGGGGGATCAAAAGTTCAAGTTTTTCAAAATAGAGGGATCAAAACTGCATTAAAGCCTAATCTTTAACTTGTTTGGATACAACATTTAAAAGTGAGTTTTTTAATTGCGAAATAACCTACACTTTTTAATACTTGTTTTCTCTCTCCTCTAAAAATAATCATTATTTGATAAGCTACTCTTAACGGCTTCTCATTTTTAGCTATTTTTAGATTCTGATTATTTTAAAAATTTGTAACAAACATGTGCAATATTTTTAAAAGTGATTATTTTTATTTAAAAAGTGTTTTTTTTTTCCAAAATAAACCGTAACAAACAGCCTCTTAGTTTTGAAACTCTCCATGTGGCATGTTTACTGGATCTTGCATTGATGATGTTCTGTTGCAGTCATTTCAGGTTGATCTTGTGAAGGACAGAGGTTATATTTATTTTATGAAGTTTCTTGATAGCTTCGAAGCATATCCAGAGCAACGTGCAATGGCTGCTTTTGTTTTGGCTGTAATTGTGGATGGTCATAGAAGAGGCCAAGAAGCTTGTATTGAAGATGGTTTGAGCCATGGCTGCTTAAAGCACCTGGAGGGTTCATCTGCTAATGATTCACAAACTGAGCCCCTTTTCCTTCAATGGCTTTGCCTGTGTCTGGGGAAATTGTGGGAAGAGTTCCCTGAGGGGAAACTAATTGGTTTGCAGGGACATGCAACTTCTATACTTGCTCCGCTGTTGTCTGATCCCCAGCCAGAGGTTTATTACCGTACTTATTGGCTCTATTTCTAGTTTCCAGATGATTACTGTTTTGGTATATAAACAGCTGAGTCATGTAATTTGTTATTCTCAGGTTAGGGCATCTGCTGTTTTTGCACTGGGTACCCTTGTCAATGTGGGATTTGATTCATGTAAAAGTCTTGGAGATGAAGAATGTAATGATGATGATCACAAGTTTAGGGATGAAGTTAGTATAGTTAGGAGTCTGTTGAGTGTTGCTTCGGATGGGAGTCCATTGGTGAGGGCAGAGGTAGCAGTTGGTAGGTGATGAAACATCTGGATGTTTTATATTTATTTTCAACGTTTTTATGAGAAGATTTTATATTCGTATGATTATGATTTGATGTAAATGAGTTCCTAATAGCTTAGTAAAAAAGAAAAAACTTCAATTGAATTAGAAAAATGGTTAGACTTGCATCTAAAACCCTTGCACACACCCACAATATATATGGTTGGCATATATATCTTTCTCAAGATCTTGTGACAGCTTTTTTTTTTGTTTGATGGTTGGCATATATATCTTTCTAGATAGCTTAATTTTGTCTTTATAGTATTATCAAGCGTGGGCAGGATCTGTCAGATATTTTACTGAAATGGATTTTCTTTCAACTGTCAGCTCTAGCACGCTTTGCTTTTGGCCACAACAAGCACCTGAAATCTATTGCTTCTGCATATTGGAAGCGTCAGACCGATTCTTTGATAAATTCCTTACCATCGTCTACTAATATTAAAGATACAGGTGGTGGATATCCTAAACAGAGCCAACATATGGCTCATGATGGTATTTTTTCGCCTCAAATTGGTCCTCTAAGGGTTGGGAGTGATAAATCTAAAGTAATTCATGATGGACGGGTCTCTTCAAGCTGTCCTATCACTAGTTCTGGAATCATGCATGGGTCTCCATTGTCTGACAATTTGGCTCATCATTCTAATTTGGAAATACTGAATGATGGTTCCGGCAATGGAGTGATTAACAACTTTGGGCCGAAGCCTTTGGACAATGCATTGTATTCACAATGTGTACTTGCTATATGTACTTTGGCAAAAGATCCATCTCCGCGAGTTGGGAACCTTGGTCGCCAGGTACTGTCCATAATAGGTGTAGAACAAGTGGTAGCAAAACCATCAAACCCTTTTGGTGTTCGGACTAGTGAAGCTACTGTTCTTCATAATCTCGCTCGCTCAACTTCTTGGTTTGATATGAATGGTGGTAGGTTTCACATTCATTTGATTTAATTGTTAACCTTTCCAATGCTTTTTGGTAATGTTTATCTCTTTGCATCAATTTTTTGTCTTGAATTCCTGCTGCTATATTATTGGTTTTATATTAATTATTGCTTGCTACTCTGGTAGGATACATGCCGCTAACCTTCAGAACTCCTCCAGTCAGTCATCCTCGCTCAAGTTATATAGCTGGAATGCGTAGAGTATGTTCATTGGAGTTTAGGCCTCATCTGATGACTTCTCCAGACACTGGATTAGCTGACCCACTTTTAGGATCTGGTGGAGCTTCTGGCACTTACGATCACAGTTTTCTTCCTCAATCAAGTATATATAATTGGAGTTGTCGGCACTTCTCCAAACCACTTCTAACTGCTCCAGATGATAGTGAAGAAGTATTTGCTATAAGAGAAGAGAGGGAAAATTTTGCATTGGAGCACATAGTGAAATGCCAGCACTCTGGTTTGTATTCCACCTTTTAACTCAATTAGTCAAATTCCTTACAGTTGTCCAGTTGAAAACTTTGTGTCATTTTATTCTGTCAGCTGTTAGTAGGTTAACAAATCCAATTGCTAAATGGGACATAAAGGGTACACAAACAGTGTTGCTACAACCTTTCTCTCCTATAGTGGTAGCTGCCGACGAGAATGAATGTATCAGGTATGAAAAATTCGTCAATACTATTGTTATGTTAGTGGATACTATAATGAAGCTGGACATGGCTTTAGGCATGGAACATAATGTGACATATGTGTTCTTCGTAAATGTAAGTAAATAAATTTGAAGAGCTAAATGTGAACTATGACAAAATTGCTTAGGGACATAAATTCCCGGGTTGGTAGAACTCAGAGATTCTCAGATATAGAGGCTTAGGAAACTGAACAACTAGCAATCTTAATTTTATAGGCAGTAGAAATTATGGACTAGGTCAGACTTTTTTGTTGGTTTTGATGAATTGATTACTGTTAGCCTGTTGCATCATATTGAATTCTGCTTTGGACTAATGTACTTTGGAGTTTTGCACAGAATATGGGACCACAAAGAGGCAACGCTACTTAACAGTTTTGATAATCATGATTTTCCTGATAAAGGAATTTCTAAGCTCTGTCTGGTGAATGAGCTTGATGATAGCTTGCTTCTTGCTGCTTCATGTAATCTTATCTACTGTTTAGTATTATATCTTCTATTCTTAAATTGTCAGAATATTAAATTTTGGGGGAATCTTATTGCAGCTGACGGAAACATTCGGGTTTGGAAAGACTATTCTCTGAGGGGGAAACAGAAGCTTGTCACTGCATTCTCTTCAATTCATGGTCATAAACCTGATGTGAGGAGTCTGAATACAGTGGTTGATTGGCAACAGCAATGTGGTTTTCTGGTATACGGTTCTTCTTTGAATATGCTGTGGAATATGGGATGTCTCCCTCTTCTGTACCAATGTTCTAAAATAGATCTCTGATTCATCATCCCTCATGATTTGATATTAATGACTTTTTATGGTGTTGTTTCATGTTACTACAATGCATTTACCAGTATGCATCTGGGGAGATGTCATCAATTATGCTGTGGGATCTTGATAAAGAGCAGCTTGTTAATACTATACCTTCATCATCAGAGTGCAATGTCTCAGCGTTGGTAAGCCGGCTATAACATAATTTTCTTTGGTGAATATTATATTTGCTCAAATTTGCATTGTAGGTGTATAAGGTATTCTTAAGCGGATGTTTGTTTCATATTTATTACATTTATTCCTCGGAATATAAGGATGAGAGTTTTGTTCATGGGCACTTTTTAAAAAATGATGTTTGGTTAATATTAAAATATTCCCGATAACCTTTGTAATAGGGAAGTTTTTCTTTTCCTAGGAATGTTTTATACCCAGGAATAAAATGTAATAAACTTGTAACTCTTAGAATTTTGGGTTGTGCCTAACTCAATCCTACAAAACCTGCTTGTAAGGTGAGGATTGTCCCCGCTTATAAACATATATTCAGGTCACCTCTCATCCAATGTGGGACTCTTAACTGTAACAACCATGGGAATGCATATTTTTTATCCTTTTGTTCTCAGGAATATGTAAAGATAACTTGAAACGAACACACCCTAAGACACAAATACAAAGTTGTATAGTGATTGCATTTCAGCAACTCAGCTACATCTTTTGTTAGACACCTTAACGGGTGAATCTATTATGTTTTGTTAGCCGTTAAGTTTTATGATAATAATACTAAATTTTATGGCTTCTCCAAATAGTGTTGCACTTGATCTAGAAGTCTTAAAAGTTACGGCTTTGTTGATCTTCTGCTTATTACAGCTTTTGTTGATCTTCTGCTTATTACGGCTTTTGTTGAGATTCTATTTATTATGCTTTGTTGATCATCTAGTTACCTTCTCTAAAATTTAATTCTTTGGATGTCTCAGCTGTCATACTTTGCCCTTGCCAGTTTTTAAATATTGCGAGTGAAAATTACCCATACCCACCCTCAAATCATTTTTAGTAAATCTATAAGGTTGACGTTTTGGCATTATAGTTTATGATTTTCTTCAAAGAAGTGAGAAAGTCAGCACATAGGTTGTTCATTTTCTAGTTGAATCCCCATAAAACTTTGCCTTGCTCAGTTGTTCTCTAGCACATCTTTGATCATATTTGACAGGGATTTTCTTTCAATATGATTTAACTCAATTGTGACCCGAACCATATATTTATGTACTGTCTTTTGTATCTTGGAGCATATTGGGTGTGATTTTCTTTCAGTATCATTTAATTCAATTGTGACCCTAGCCCTTTGGTTTATGTACTATCTTTTGTATTTTAGGCTGCTTCTCAAGTTCACGGGGGACAGTTTGCAGCTGGTTTTATAGATGGTTCTGTAAGACTTTATGATGCCAGAACACCTGAAATGTAAGCACCTTAGTTAAATTTCTTGATTTTTTTCCATCATGATGCAAAATCGTGGTAACTGGTTCTCCTTAACTGATGCTAGACCTTTTTAAGATTCAGTTTTAAATCTTCAGTGTCTCATCTGTCACTGTAATGACTAACGACTATTGACAATGATGTTCCTTAGGCTTGTATGTGGATTACGGCCACACACACAGAGAGTAGAAAGAGTTATGGGGATTGGCTTTCAACCTGGGTTAGACCCTGGAAAGGTAAAGAAAGTGTCTCACTAGATTCATATTTTTCAATATTTTGACCATAGCAGAAATCCAGTGACTAATGACTTTGATGTGGATGATGAAATTATGTGTTTTCCTTCAGTTGGTTAGTGCTTCTCAGGCTGGGGATATTCAATTCCTTGATATAAGAAATCATAGCAGCGCCTATCTCACCATTGAAGCTCACAGAGGCTCACTCACGGCTTTAGCAGTACATAGACATGCTCCAATCATTGCCAGTGGCTCTGCCAAACAACTCATTAAGGTTTTCAGCCTTGAGGGTGATCAACTGGGCACCATTCGTTACTATCCTACTCTAATGGCCCAGAAAATAGGTTCCGTGAGCTGCCTCAATTTCCACCCATACCAATTACTACTTGCTGCTGGTGCTCCAGATGCATGTGTAAGCATCTACTCCGATGACAACACTAAAGCAGAATGAATCCACAATGTTTCCCTTGAAGATGCATGTGTATATCAACGGTTTGTCTCCAGCTGAAACGAGTGCATCAAACATCTCTCAGGAGTGCATCACGGTTGTATAATCCTGTGATGATGCTTTAGTTCCTCTGCTCTGAATACATCTGAAAATATTGGTAGTGGTAAATTATTCTGCAGTGTGTGCAAGATATTCATTAGCCTCCATGGCAGAGGGTTGCACTTGACACTAAGAAAGAAGCATATTGGAGGCTCCGACAAATAAGGTCATCTCTTTTCTTTTCTTTTTTAATAAATAAGGACATCTTCGTATGTGTGTAAATATCATTTTATTCATAATTATTTTTCATTCCTGTTTTGTGTTATTTTCCACCCTTTTTTATTTGTAAATTTTTATCTGAAAACATAATCTAGTTTGTGACATATGATTGGACTGATTAACTTAATGGGGCCTAACAGTTTCTGTTGACTAGGGGTACCTTTATTTTGACCAACACATAGTTAAATCCAAGTTTGTTCAAGTGTGCAATTTCTTCTCTCGTCTGTATGGTTCAACGGAGGGGACGGGGGAGATTTTATAACTAATTTACTTTTTTATCCATATATTTTATAACACTCGCTTTCAAGTTTTAATGTATTTTCTCGTATGTCTTTCAAGTTTCAATGATATTTTCTCGTATGAATAGACTGATAGACTCTTCCGAGCCCAAGATTAATTCGGGGAAAACTGTGCAACTCTGGTGTTTGTGCTGAAGGAGTTATATTCATCTCGCCTGGCATCAATGGCACTGACTATACAATGAGGATTTTCAAATCTGATGGTAGTGAGCCTGAGGTGATTAATTATTCTTGCAAATATTGTTCAGGTACAAATCATGATTTGTTCTTGTTCTTCATTAATTGACAAGTTTGCTATGTTTCTCACATTCGCACCTTTTTCCTTAGATGTGTGGCAATGCAGTACGGTGCTTTGCTAAATTCGTTTTGCAGCTTGAGAATTTACATGGTAGGTGCACATATGTCGTCCATTTTCCAGAAACTCTTGCCATCTTTTTTTTTCGCTTGTGGTATTATTGTGTTTAGGGCAATTTTTTTTAAAACATTTAACTTTCATGATAAAAATTTCGTATTTTGATGATACCAATATTGATAATGATTCGATGGTGATTTTATTCCCATGGACTAGAAATTTTGACTTGCAAATAATCATTTTTCTTATGGTATGCTTCAGTTGGTGCATTGTACTATTTTTAGAGATTTGGTCATACATTCTCTTCTACCAGTTGCAAATCATCTTTTTTTTCTTCTTATTGTATACTTGAGTTGGTTACACTATCTGTTGTGGCGTTGGTATGATTCCTTTCATTGGTATCAGTGTCAGCTGGAAAACATGTATGAAGTTGGTTCAAATATGTTTTTGATTCTTCTTATAAGAGATCAAATTTTGGTTTTAGTCCTAAATTTTAAGTTCTAGTTTGCTTTGTTTTTTAAGCGTACTGTAAATATGTTAGTGTTCACAAGGCAAACAAATTCCGAGCCACAGTAACCTGATTATTCTTTTCAATCTGTCATTTTGTTACAGAACTGCACGGTTGATCATTAAGTGTATTATGCATCTTCAGATTGAATGGAAGGGTGTGAAGATAATCATGTCTACATGACAGGTTCAGCAGAACTGATATATTATGAATATTAGCCCCTTTGAAATATTGTCCCTAAACTAGAGAGCAACTTGACACACCTCCACATTTTCTAAGGAACCACACATGATTCCGGAAGTGTACTACTGGACAGCGAGTACACATCCATACGACGTAAAAACTCTGGTTTTTTGGATGTGTTCTAAGGTGACTTTGGGGGCGGGGAAAGTTTCATCCATAAATTATTGTTAAACCCAATTTATTGACTTCAATTTAGTTAGGCGACTAGATGATTTGGTTATGGTATACTTTAAGTAGACACATGTAACTATTAACCTTGAGAGAATCATCTTAACTCAAAGTTAGTACTGTTAAATGGTGATCTTATGTTCGATTTCCACATCTAACAAATACTAACAAATTAACTATTAATAAGAACTATTATATGCAGTTTTGATGTCTTTATTTTACTAAATTTGCAATTTTTGTCTCTTTTTTCCTCCGCGTTCTGCAATTTTAGTTGCCCTATTTTCAAAAATGTGACTTAAAGTCTCCTCTCATTTTAACCTTCAATTTTGATGTGACATGTTTATGTGGCTGCCACATTAGATTTATTTGTTTTAATTATTTAAATCATATTATTTATTATTTCTTAAACAAAAAAAATGCAAAAAAAAAAGGGGATACTAATGATTTTATACATATACATTGTTGAAACACTTATATTTATAGAATTTATTATTATTATTATTAAAGTACTCACTATTAAAAATATAGAAATTTGGTATAGTTCTCATGAAAAATAAAATTATGTAACCTAAAGAGTCAAAGTTTACTAATAACCTTGTTAATTCTAAAATAGATAAAATTTATTCACTCATTAATAAAAAAAAATGTGTTTCATGCATGTCTTTTAAGAAAATGAATATAGAAACTTTTGTTTTGTTAAATTAAAGTTTCTTTCACATGCTATTCAAGATAACTGATATTCATTTGTAGGTTGATCTCTTGCTAACAAAATATCTATATTCTTTTTTATACTACAAATTGAATCATAGACCAATCGGTCGAAAAATCAAAGTATCTATTTTGGAAAATCCATAAATGTATATAGAAAAATACAGTTGCCACAAAAAAAAAACTAGAAGGATAAGCATCAAAAGTCAAACTATTTTTTATTTTATAGAAATTCTAAGTCAAACAATTTTCAAATATAATTTTATAATATTTTATTTTAGAATTTAATTTATATATTATTTTACACATACGTCCAATAATATACCAATACATCATGTATTATGTTTAAAAACACATAATGTGTCATATTCATTAAATAATATGGCAACATATCATTGGATGCATGTGTAAAAAAATGGTACACTGACGGTGCACAACAATTAAACTCTTTATTTTATTACTACTAATAGTGGATGCTAAATATCTTTTGTGTAAAAGAAACAAGAGTATATAATTCTTATGAGAAAGAAATTGTGTCACCTAAAGCATCAAAGATTAGAAATAAGTTTTTTTTTTTATAATGACAAATAAGTTTTTTAATTCCAAAGTAAACAAAATCCATTTATTTATTTATTTAATAGTATTAAAAAAAAAACAATTGTACCAACTTTTCGTTTCGGTAAAAAATATTTGAATGAGATGATTGGATATTTTCTGTTTAATAGAGATTATGAGCTCGAGTTCATGCCTTAAATTGCAGAGATGTTAATTTCTTTTAAGAGCTTACACTTATTTTTGTCCAACTGACTCGAATGAGAGATATTCGGTTTAAAAAAATTCTTCAATTTATTGGTAGTATGGTGAATTTATGTTGCTACTTTTATATGAATTGAATATTCTCTGTGCATAACTATAGAAATTATCTTTTAAATTGAACAAGTCCACAATAAATAGTAAAAAATTTCTGCAAGAGATAGATTTAACACATTCCCCGAATTAAATACAAACTTATAACCTCTAATTAAGTTAAAAGAGATTTCTTATTATCTTATCTAAATATTTTTTGTTAATAGAATCCCTAGTTAACATTTTAAACATGGCAAAAACAAAAAATTGTCCGTTGCTTTTGCAAATTAAAAGGCTTAATCATTAGAGACTTTTGGCTTTGCTAAATGCAAAAGCGATTAAGACCCATGATGTGGTGTAGTCATCAAGCATATGTCATTGGCATATATATGTCCTCTCATTGGTTTGCCTGCTAATTCGTTTATTTTAGTGCTTAAAATTCTAGAATAATTCTCATCACACTTGGACAATAACAATTAGATAAGTAGCATTTCACTTTCATCCCAGAATCAGATTTATTAACCATATTCCAACCCATTGGGAGTTCTTTTAAAATACATTTATTTATGCTAATTTTTTATTTTGAAAGTGTGCTAATCTTGTTATTATATGTGTCCTTTTGAATGTATGATATATATACTAGTAGTCTTCTTTACTAATTTGATTCTAACAAAAATTAGATTGTAACATCTTTTTAAATTTAAATAAGCATGCTTTTAATTACGTCTTTCTTAAAAAAATAATCTTTGTGTCTTCCCAATATTTTATACCAAACGATTCCTTGTGCATTTTGTCAAAAAACGATAACTTGTCTAAGTCATTTTTTTATATCATGGAGTCTTGAGTCATTAAAGCTGAGAAATTAAAAGAAAGTTCTATCAACTGAATTCAATTTTCAAATGATTGATTAAAATAAAATATATTCAAATGATAAAATTAAAATCAGCTATGGATTTTTTAGGAATATCTTGTTTACTATATATGTGTTGGAATTCAATTTAAGTGGTGAGTCCTATATTAGTTAGAAACTATCTAGATAAATAACATAAGTAAAAAGATCATTCATATTAAATACTTAGGATTCGTTTCATATCATATGCAAAGTGTAAATACTAAACCAAACAGTACAAGACAATAAAAGATAGAATAGCACATGACAAATATTTGAGATATTGAACAAATTTTTTCTTGTACGATTGATAGAAAAAAAATGTTATTTTGGTATTTAATTTACACAACTTGTGCAGATGACAAAAACTTGTCTCTTGGTTCAGTTAGGGATAAGAATCTCTGTTTTTGTCCAGTCTCTTAACCCCCAGTTTGTTTAGTGGAGGATATCGAGCAATTATATAATCAAACACAGTACAATTGAAGTTATTTATCAAATTTCTTATTTTTAGCAGATTAAACACACCCTTAAGAATTTAGGAGAAAACGTCACGATCTATATTTGTTTGTCCGGTGGTTTGTGCTTTTGTGCTCCTTGAGGGTTATATGTTGACATTGATATATTTGTATATATAGTATATGTTCTAAAACTGTTACATAATACTTTGTAGCTTATTGCTTATCTAGGTTTTCATTTCACTTATATTTTCAAAACTATCCCCCACACACGTGAGTCTATACCTATTAACTTATTTGGACTCTTGCTAACACACTAATTAAAAAAATTATTTATGTTTTGAATTTGGTTCACTTCCCTTAAACCAAAAATCACTTTAAACATGTATATTATAAAATATATAAATTTTTGTAAATAAGTATGAGTCAATAGAACTCCCACATCTTTATTACTATATAAAGGGAAAATAAGGGTTTTGGATTTGCAACCACTTAACCCTAATTTTTTCCTCCTAATCTTACTTTTAATGACCACTCCAACTACCACATCATTTATTAGGAATACAAATTTGAATTTTAAATACACCTCTTCACAATTTTTGATTGCAATGCATAAAAAACGTAAAAGGCATATTTGTATTTGCCTAAAAAATAGCATCTACTATTTGTATTTTCCTAAAAAATTGGCTACTCTACCTTCTCTCTTCCTATAATATAGCATTTATAGAAACACGTAAAACTATTCTTTTCTTTTCCTCAGCATCAAACAATGATTCAGTGTCCTTTATCATCTTCTCTCTATATAAATTGTACTCCGTCCCATGAGTTTGGCTCAATTGGTTGGACACCGCATTATATATGCAGGGGACCGGGGTTCGAACCCGGGTCATCCCACTTATCCACTTTAAGGGTGGAATTTCAAGCCGCTAGGCTACTTGACCAAAAAAAAAAAAAAAAAATTGTACTCCTGCATTTGTCTCTCTATTGTTTCTCTCTTCTTTTCTTTTTTTTTCCTTTTCTTCCTTGTGCATTTGTCTCCTCTCTATTGTTTCCTTCACTATTAAAAAAATAAAATAATGGCTAATCTCAATTATTTACTAAGGTTTTGTTGTTCTTCTATATGATCTGTCCGCTGAGTTTTCTTATTCATATATATTCTGACTTACCTTTTTTAAATAATTTGGTTTTTTGTTTGAAGGAAAAGAGAAAGAAGTACGAATTTAAGAAGATGATTATATCAATTTAGATTTGTAAGTAATTACTTTTCTTATAGTTATTTATTTTAAATTTCTAATTTGTGAGTGTCAAATCTAAAATTGTTGAAGTGTTTGATTTCTAGATTTGTTTTTTGTTCGTTCAAGTTACAATGTTGATGCTAATCTAGGGATTTTGTTGATGATTTGTTAAACCTTGCTCTGGTCTCATCTTGAGAATGAGACAACACCTCTATCACTTTTGTTTTGCAAGATTGAAGGAAAAAAAAATTGAACATGAGTGACGAAATTGTTATTATCGGATAAGTTTTAAACTTTATGCAACCTTATTTTTTCTTCTCTTTGTTTCACAGTTCTAATTAATGATTTATTGCTCTCTGTCACCAACCTTGGTTGAAATTTATTTTAATATGTTTTTTCCTATTTTATTGATTTCCTTCTAATTTATTAATGATTTGATTTGTTGCAGGGGCTTTATAATTTGTGGGATGGAAAATATGATGTTTTTTTATGTGGATTTCTCACATTCACATCTTTTACATGTATCTGAACTCAACAATTGCACAAGCCTAAGAAAATTAAGAACTCTTCTATTTTTTTAATCTGTTTTGATGTTATTTTGATTTTTCTTTTTTTAGTAATTTGTGATCTTAAAAAAATAAATATTTCAATTAAGAACTCCTATTCCGATTTTATTTTATTTTTGACAAAACTTTCCTATTTTAATTTATATTCTTCTTTTTTTTTTATGAAGAAACATACTAGCAAGTATCTATATGTGTTTCAATTTAAATGAATGAATGTTAAAAAAATAAAATAAATGAATGAATATTTATTTTTTAAAAAAAATATACTAGCAAGCAGACAAAATAGACATTCTCATTGTGCCTGAATTAATTTTGGTTTGTTTTTTGCTGAAAAAACAGAGCAGAATGAAAAAGGATTGGTCATGTTAACTAATTTTTTGGTTTACAAAAAAAGGATTGCCTCTAATGACAAACAAAAAGTGCAAAAAAAAGTGCATTTAATTTTAAAAAGCCCTTTAAATAGGGATTGTTATAAAAAAAATTGGGTAAAATGATTTGAGTTGATATGCACTGACGGTGTAAAATAATTTTACGCTATCGTCTAATAAACAATCATCATTTTGCTATGTCATGTCAAGAAAGTGGGGTAAAGTGAGGTGATGTGACGGAAAACATAGTTGGTATTGGTTGACAGTGTAAAATTATTTTACACCGTCGGTACATATTAATTAAATCCAAATGATATTGCCCTAAAAAACCGCCCCTTTTTTATTCCGTTGCTTAATATCAATGCTCATTAAATGCTAGGAATTAATATTGATATTAGTATCTTTATTTTTTTTGTATTCCATGAGTGCATAGCAGAGGAACCAAAACGCCTCACCAGCCTCAATTACCGTTGGTTATAGAGCCACTAAATATTTATTATCATGTAGGTCAAATACATTTTTAATAAAACTCTTAACCGTAAAAAGCATATTTTTCAATGTCCAAAATTGAATTAAATGAACTTCTAGGAAAAGAGGTTGAAACTTACTTTTGAAAAAAAAATCCCGAATTTTTTTTTTCCAATGGTCACGCTTTATTCCTGCAAGGTTTTCTTTATTATTTTTTTTTTCATTTTTAAGTTTGTTTTCATTTAAAGATTACTTCTAGATTTCAGATAGCTTTTAAGAGCTAAAAAAGTTAGGTCAAACGAACTCTTAGTAGTTAACGGTGAATCATTATCAGGATCACTTTATCCGTTTTTTATGTAATTATATTATTACTTTTATGATTTTAGTTATTCGTTGTAGTTCTATTTGTACCACATGATTTTAGTTACAAATTATCTATATTTTTAAGTCTTTTTATTTTCTTAAATTTTTTATTTAAATATTTTTATTATAATAAATTAAATCATACATATCATATTCTACATAAACCGTGCGATAGCACGGGTCGGCTAATGTTTATTTTGAATGTCGTGACCGATTACTTTTCTATATTAATTGACTTATTTTATATCTCACATATTTGACTATTTTTAGGCATTTTTTAATATAATTTTAGTATTGATTTAATAATTTTAAATATATTTTATAATTCCATTTACACTGACTACTTTCAATTTCACTATATCTATTTTGATTTATTTTAAATTTTTTACTTGCAATTGTTATTATAACAATTTAAATTGTATATCTAAACACTCTACAAAACTCGTGTAACGCACGGATCGGAGTTTAGTTATTCACTTAAAGCATACAAGTTTTATCCAAAATAATATTATGTGATTCATGTCTCATAAAATGTATCAAGCTATATATATGTGTGAAACATTATGTTTGGAAATGTAAAAGATTATACTATATCCACAACATTTAATTTATGTAAAGAGTAGTGGAAGTAAAGATTCAATAAAGCATAATTGGTTCGTAAGATTCCACTAAAAAGTGCTTTCATCACCATGCTCAAGTCAACAATTGCTTTTAGTCTTCTACCACACATAGAACCTAGTGTATAAATTGCAAATGTTTATAGAAAGTGTGTTGGAAAGGCATGGTCTAATGTAAAAATAATAATATTTTTGAAATTTGAACTAAGTGAGTGGATAGCTTTTTAAGAGTGAGAGATGAACTTTAGGAGAATTGGAAAATGGGGTTTGTCACTTGTAAACCATTTGTGGATATCATAATTGGAACAAAATAATTTTTTTAGAATGCATCCACAAAGAGTTTCTTTCTTAGAAAATGCTTAGTGTTTGTGTGCGTCACATAAGATATATAGAATTTCATAGAAACTTTGCAAATGACACTTTGCAAAAGCTCCATAGAAATTTCCTCATATTAACAATAATTTTTTTTGTCTATTATGTGGCATTGTTCAAATGACACTTTGCAAAGCTACATAGAAACCTCTTCATTTTAACAAAAAAATTAAATAATTGTTATCTTCACTTTCAAAAAAATTGTTGCAATTATGTTGTGTTTTCTTTATCAAACAAAGTTTCCCTCAGAAATGGTAAATGTTTTGTTTCAATATAGTTGTATGCCTCCTACTCTTACACAAGATTTGAAACATGTGTTACATTGCATGTGTGGCATTGCCAAAGTGTCACTTTTCTTAATATATGCATACAAAGAAATTTTAAGTAGTCTATTATACATCTTATTTGAATATGTATCAGTACATTGTTTATATGAACAATTTTAATAAGTCCATAATAGTTTTTTCTTTTACTCAAAAACAACGATATTCATTCATTCAAATTCATAGGGAATACATCGATCCAAATCATTACAAATTCAATGTCAGTAAAACCAATAAGGATGAAACAAATCAGGTGAAAAAAACACAAAAGAGAAAACTAGAATAAAACCTAAAAGGTATGTGAATATCAATTATTTAAATAAAAAAACAAAAAACAATCAAGAGGGGTGATTCTGGATAAAAAATGATCCTAAATCACCCCTCTCTAATTGATAAACCAAGAAAATCAACAAAAGAAGTTGTTGCCGGCGGCGGGAGAGAGAGAGTGGAGAGAAAGAAGAATTAGGGTTAGTTGTTTAATATAAAAAAAATTAATAAACTATTAATGTTTTAAGTTAATGTAAAATATTTCCATTCTATGTTTATACATATAGGGCCCGTTTGGTGCACAGGATAAGTGATAGGATAGGATAACTGTATCATATCCTGTCGCAATCCAGTGTTTGGTAACACAACAGGATAAGATAAGTTAATCCTGAAGCTTATCCTATCCTGTCTCTATAGTTATAATTCTTATCCTGAATTTGAGCTGGGTTACCAGCAGGATAGGATAAGAAGAAGAAAAGAAAATACTAATTTATTCTATAAAATATATTTTAAAATAAATAAAATAAAATCAATAAAATATAAATAATAAAATAATTAATTTTAAAATATATTGTGATTTTCTCATAGGGGTAATTTTGTAATTAATATATTCTAAAAAAAATCAATTTTACTAAAAATACAATATTTCAAAGTAAAATAATTATTTAAAAATTGAAAAATAGGGACAAATTTAAATTTTATAAAAAATTAAATATAATTCTTTTACAATAGTAGTTTTATTATTTACGTGTGAGATATATCATATATTTATTTGGCTTATCTAACATGTATATATTATTGAGTTATTTATTTGATCATGGTTCATATAAAAAATTATACTTGATTATTTTCTCATGATTTTTATTTGAAATTGTAAAGTTATTTGATTACTTATTTATATTTTTTATTTATAAAATTCAAAGTATTACAAAATAATTTTAAAAAAATAACAATTGTTTTACGAGAGTAACTTTATCATTTAAATTGTTATATATCTTATCATATTATTATGAGCAAATATGTATTAAGAACAAGATATAATAGTTATCATCTTGATTATCATGTGTGCACCAAACACGGGATATGATAACTAAGGATAACAGTTATTCTGCTGATATCCTATCCTATCATTATCCTGTCTTATATCCTATCCTGTTACTATCCTATCCTGCGCACCAAACGGGCCCATAATGATATAACTCCTTTTTGCCTATACTTATTCATACAGATAAGAACAACATTGTCTAACAATTGCTTTCAATGTCTTGCTTCATCAATTTTAAAGATTAACAAAATGTCTCTTCACAATTTATTACTTGTGTATACAAATAGATTTTAAATAGGTGAACACTCTAATACATGGGGTAAGTTATGGTGCATGGCATAAATACTCCAGATTACTTAGCGCACCCTCAGATTTCTAGCGTCCCCCAGATTGCTTAGTGCACCCCCAAATTTCTCGCGCGCCCTCTAGTTTTTTTCCCCTCCCCCAGATTTCTAGCCAAAAATATTTTGTTGTTGGAAGGTTTCAAAGGGTTGTACTCCAAAACCATTAGGTGCATAAAATGGTTTTGGTGTACAACCCTATAATTTTACACTTAACAATTTTATTTTTTTTCCTCCCCCCCTCCCCATATTTCTAACCAAAACCATTTTATGCACTTAATGATTTTAGAGTGCAAATCTCTGAAACCATTCCCACAGCAAAATGGTTTTGGCATGGGGGCGCACGAGAAATTTGGTGGTGCACGCTAAACAATTTCCCTTATTTATGCATAGTGCATGCTTATGCACCATAACCAACCATAATCACCCCCCTGGTATACATCTTATCTAGATATGTATCGGTACATTGTTGATGTGAACAATTTTAATAGGTCTACAAATAGTGTTTAATATAAAAAAATTTAATAAACAATACCATTTGTGAACCTATCACAATTGTCCGCCTCAACAAATATACCAGTACATATTTAAATAAATGTGTGTCGTCTCAACCATCAGCTAATACATGTCCCTAGGACATGTGCTCAGGAGATGGTTCTAGGTTCTCCTAAACACTAATTCTCTGACGTAAGAAATAATGTGTGCTAGTCACAAAAAATGGGGGGTTCAAATTATAACTTTTTAAAAAATTGATTTTCAACTTCCAAAAATGATTAATCAATCTCGATAGATATGATTCTTGAAGAGAGAAACCAAAAAACATTTGTTTGGTGTGTATGGATAAATTTATACTGGTTCATTCAAGGTGGACAACTCCAGTCCTTACAATCTTGTGAGAGTTCACTAGTGCCTAGGATAACCTCCCAAAATTTGCACAATTCTTTCTGTCCTAGATAGGTTACACTGTGCCTGAGATACCCTCTCAAAGTCTACACACAAACTCAATCTAAATAAACCAACTAAACAATCTCCTAATCCTTCCTTAAGCTTAAAGAAGATTAAAGGTCTTTACAAGTAACCAAATGATACGATAAAGTTACTTCTTACCTGTATTCTAGAGACCACTTATTTCACAATCACTTAATGAATCAGTGATGAACCCAATCGATATATTAGTTTCTATATTGTAGATAGCTATTGAGCAGTTTCTTCAAAAAAAAAATCAATTTATACTCAAATTGCTTATGATCTTTCACATATAAGAATCAATATACAATCTCAATTCGATCTTTTGAAGAATGAAGGGGGTACACATTCCTTTTTATAGAGCACACAAACTCAATCAAAATAAACCAACTAAACAATCGACTAATCCTTCCCCATGCTCAAAGAAGATTAAAGGTCTTTCCAAGTAACCAAATGATAAGATGGAGTTGCTTCTTACCTCTATTCTAGAGACAACTTATTTCACAAGCACTTAATGAATCAATGATGAACCCAATGGATATATTAGTTTATATGTTGTAGATAGCTATTGAGCAGTTTCTTCAAAAAATTTCAATTTGTACTCAAATTGCTTATGATCTTTCACATATGAGAATTGAAATTTCTGGCACACTGTAGACAGATGTCGTACACAAAGTTGTAGCACTTGTCTTACTTATAATAACGTGATGCTAAGACAGATGTTACAACATCTCGTACCAGCACAGAACATAACAGACAAGGTAATAATAAATAACAGAAATTAAAGAACACAGTATGTTGTTAACCCAGTTCAGTGCAACTCACCTACTTTGGGGGATACTAATCCAGGAAGGAAATCCACTATAATAGTCCTAGTTCAAAGCCCTCAGCAAAAGCCCCGTTTACGACTTATCACCTAGACACTATCCGTGTAACTTCTACCTAGGAACTCCTAGATATAAGATCTCATCTCACATCCCCTCAACCTTGCAAACCAGTAAGGATTTCAATAACAACACATACAACATTGTTTACAATGATTACAATCAAATGTTGGAGACACACTCCTAGACACAAATAGATTTTACTCTCGCTTAAAAGCTTTTGAGTAAATCACAAATACAACTAAAAAAACAGTCATACTCTAGCATCAAGATGATACAAGAGTGACTCACACATAAAGCACAAGGCTTAACAAAGACACGAACCCCTAAAAGACTACATCTTGATATATCGGTTTTTGCTTCAGTTTCGGTACCTAAAATTAGGTTCGAGTGTTCCTTTAAATAGCCACGAGTTAGCATGGGCTTGCTGAGCAAATCGGGCTTGAAACACAGTTGTCCTTTGGAAAAGTTCTGCACACATATTTTTGAATAAAATCTCTTGTTTCCATAAATGGCGAAGCATTCTATTCAAATATAACTTGGTGCAGCCGCCTTATATAACCTCAATGAAAACGTGCACCTTGGTACACAAGAAAGACGAAAATATTGCTTAGGCGAATCTCCAAAGATATGGCGCGCAAATAAAGTGAATATTACCGGCATGACAGATGTTGTACTCACATGCTACGACATCTGGTCCAACATCTTGCTAGAACTTGTTTTTGCAAAATGAGGCCAACATACAAAACACCAACAATCTCCCTCTTTGGCAAATTTTGGCTAAAACAAGCTAAGACAAGTTCTGGAGAGATGTAGTACATACCTTCCTTCGAGTCAACGCAGACACACTTACCAACCTCAAATACATCACATGCAACACATCAGAATAGACACGAGGACTCCTCCTGAATACCTGAAGCACATACAAGCATACACAACCATACAACAACATTATGCACAGTACAAAGGTCATATGTCGCGGTCATATGTTCCAACATTTGATACCACATCAGATTACCAACTACTAACTACTCCCCCTTTTTAGCCACAAATTTTGACAAACAAAGTCTTGCATAGAGTAGAAATCCAGAACACATAGTGGTATATAGTAGGAACCATGGAGTACCACTATTACAGACCATAAGCACATGCAAGTGCATAGAATATCCAAGGCATAGCCGGCACAGGGACAAACGAAAACCAGATCACAACATACATGTGACAAAGCATATGTCAAAGCATCATATAGAGGTACCATCATATTACTCCCCTTTTTTAGCCATAATTCAGACAAACATAAGTTTTATTCATAGAGTACCAGAGAGTATCACAATGAGAAAGTAGATGAATCATAGAGTTAAATCAGGCAGATTTATTTTCATCAGAGCCTTCAGCCATGAGTTCATCATCATCTTCATCTACAATCACATCAACACAGACAGAAATAAACTCTCACAATAGAACTTGGGAAAGATAAATTCACACATCTTCATCAGGATATTTCAACATTTGGTAGGGCATCAGAACATCCAAAACATACATTAAGCACACATAGGCAGAATGTTGTTATTGCACTACTCCCCCTTAATATCAAAACAGAGAAAAAATATTTTTACTCCCCCTGAATACATACATGGATATTGTACAAAACAAAAAATAATACATCTCCCCCTCACTATATGCATAACATGATAAATTATACTCCCCTTCAACACATGCATCACAAGCAACACAACACACATACTACACATCATCTTCTTCCACTTTATGTCCTTTTACCTTGTCCATAGTGGCAGAAACTATCGTCCCTGGAGCTCACCCAGATACAAAACATGATGTGTCAGCTCTGATACCAATTGAAATTTCTGGTACACTGTAGACAGATGTCATACACAAAGTTATATCACTTGTCTTACTTATAATAAAGTTATGCTAAGACAGATGTTACAACAGCTCGTACCAGCACAGAACATAACAGACAAGGTAATAATAAATAACAGAAATTAAAGAACATAGTATGTTGTTAACCCAGTTCAATGCAACTCACCTACTTTGGGGGATACCAATCCAGGAAGGAAATCCACTATAATAGTCCTAGTTCAAAGCCCTCAGCAAACGTCCCGTTTACGACTTATCACCTAGACACTATCCGTGTAACTTCTACCTAGGAACTCCTAGAGATGAGATCCCATCTCACTTCCCCTCAACCTTACAAACCAGTAAGGATTTCAATAACAACACATACAACGTTGTTTACAATGATTACAATCAAATGGTGAAGACACACTCCTAGACACAAATAGACTTTACTCTCGCTTAAAAGCTCTTGAGTAAATCACAAATACAAGTTAAAAAAACAATCCTACTCTAGCATCAAGATGATACAAGAGTGGCTCACACATAAAGCATAAAGCTTAACAAAGACACGAAACCCTAAAAGACTACATCTTGATATATCAGTTTTTGCTTCAGTTTCGGTACCTAAAATTAGATCTGAGTCTTCCTTTAAATAGCCACGAGTTAGCATGAGCTTGCTGAGCAAATCGATCTTGAAACACAGTTGTCCTTTGGAAAAGTTCAGCACACATATTTTTGAATAAAATCTTGTTTCCATAAATGGCGAAGCATTCTATGCAAATATAACTTGGTGCAACCGCCTTAATATAACCTCAATGAAAATGTGCGCCTTGGTACACAAGAAAGACAAAAATATTGCTTAGGCGAATCTTCAAAGATATAGCGCGCAAATAAAACGAACATTACCGGCATGACAGATGTTGTACCCACATGCTACGGTATCCGGTCCAACATGTTGCTAGAATTTGTTTTTGCAAAATGAGGCCAACATACAAAACACCAACAAGAATCAATATACAATCTCAATTCGATCTCTTGAAGAATGAAGGTGGTACACATTCCTTTTTATAGAGCAGCTTGGTTGCTTCTGAATTGCAGCCCAAGACACTAAATAGTCGTTATACTTGAATTTTGAGTCATTCATCTTCAAAAAGCCATAAACTAGTTGTTGTACATTTGAATATGCTTCTGAAGGCTTGAATTGAGAAACAACATATGATTCTGATCTTCATCAATGATTCTGATCTTGCTTTTATTGTTGATTCTGGTGATTGTTTCATAAAATTTGTCATCACTTCAATCATTTAGTTAAGATGTTCTTGATCATCTGGAATTGACAACTTTTTGATTCTAGAGTTGTTTTTTATGTTGCTTATGCTCTTTTGATTATTTCTTCTAAAGTGGTGCATATCAGAAACTCTTGAACTTTCATAAAACTGTTTCTCACATGGTTTTGTTATGTTTAATCCTATGTATAAACCGTTTTCATCTTTGAATCTTATGAACCTTCAAATTCATTTTGAGAAACATAAATATCCTTATGATCCATTGCTTTTGCTCACATATATGCTTCAACATACAATTTCGTTGAGATAATCAATCCAGGTGCTCTATCACACTTAAAGAAACATGTTAGATAACAACACATATTAGAATCATAAAATGATTCTTTAGTCATTAAGTTTGTTATTATTAAAACAACAAAGGGATTTTGGGATATTTCTTCAACATTCTACACCTATATAAACATGCCTTAAGGGCTAGGTCACATCTAACCATAAATATCTATCACCTCCAGTGCCTACTAACTTGATTGTCAGAGGGCGTGCAAGTGTCACCCCTTCCTTCACAATGGGGTTCAACCACCAACGGTTCGAAACCAACAACTCATAACAACCTTACCATCCATATTTCAAGTTCGGGAAGGATCAATATGTATATTTAGTGAGTATTTAACTATGTCTCTTGTATTGTTATTTTAGAATTTGAATGAATTAACTTTATTTACTGTCAAAAATAAAATACAAGGTATAACAAATCTACAATATTAAAGATAAATGATGAATGACGTACCTTTTCTGCTTCAAGAGACAAATAGTGAGATAGCAACAATGAAAGGCGAACTACCCTCGTTACCGTCTAAATTTTCAGGATTTAGGTTTCCCCTATATGTTTACTATTTGGTAGGAAGACGTTTATATAGCTAAACGACTAAGGGCAGAGATATTTCGTTAGCCTTAACTGAATGTTCCAACAATGCCTATTAACAACAATATTTTATAGGCCAAATGCATTTAGGGGTCCTTTTAGTTTCATATTTGTAATAGTTTGGTATTTAAGTTTTTCAGGTAACAAATATGTTCTTTAAATTTCTAACTTGTTTCACCGTTACCCTTCCAGTTATCTTACGTTTACAAAAATGATGGTGTAACCATTAATTTTGATGTTAACCGTGATGAATTTGTGACTCAATCTGATGTGAACCATAAGCCTTAGAAAGTTGAGGCCCAACTGGAAGAGAGTATAATTGAAAGAATAGTAACATTGCGACAAGTTAGAAACTTAAATGACCGATTTGTTAGTTAAAAAACTTAAAGGACCTATTTTTGACCTAAAAAACTTAAAGGCCTCCCGAACGCTTTTGGCCTATTTTATATCAATTAATAATAATTGGTCATTCTTATTAGTCCACAATTAAATAATTAAATATTAAACAATAGTTTACACGTTTTGGGGAGCATTTTGCCTTTAAATAATTTAAATTAGGGAGTATTTTGTTTACCTATTTATTTTCTTTCCCAAACCCTAAATTCAGAAATCGTGAAGGCCACATATCTTCTTCCCCTCTAAATTTATCCCTAAGCCGTAAATCTGTGAAAATGAATCGCAGTGGTACCCCGATAACAAAGAGTAGAAAAAGTAAGAAAACACATCGTTCGACAAGATCTAGTGTTTATGGGGGTCTGAGCAAAAAAACTTATTTGCTTAATCGCAACTATGAAATAATAGATCTCAACAGATCTGTCGGCACTTACAGGAAACTAGGAAGACCTTTTATCACTGGTGTTTCTACCAAGGTAAGTTATTTTAACTCCTCTATTTTTCCGACCTCTTAACTCCTATATATTTTTTTTTGTCATTATTTTTATTTAAAGTTATGATTTTAATACATTGTATTTTAGTGGAAACATATAATAAAGTTACCATCCCAGATTTATTTCCAAAGGCTCACATAACACAATAAATATAAGAATCTTTAGATTTGGGATTTTCAATTTATAGATTCGGGGATTTTTCAAATTTTCGAATTTGGAAAAGAAGATTAATAGGGAAGAAAATTGCTCCCTGATTTAAATTATTTATAGACAAATTCTTTGAAATCCGTATATTGTAGGTAAAATGCTAATTGAAATTCGTAACCCGTGAGATCTTTTTGCTTCATATGATATGTCACCAATAAGGGTTTTCGCGGAGCGGTTTGAGGCAAAAACTAATCTGATTAAAAATAATTACACGCGGTTCGATTCAACTTTGGATGACTCAAAAAAATGATCTGATCCAATTTAACGCGGTTTGGATCGGTTTTTGGACATCCAAATTACAATTGTGTAATTTTTTTAATATTAATAATAGAAAAACACGGTAAAGTCGTAGATTTGATGCAAAATATAACCTATAATATAGTAAAAGTAAACAATTAGTCATTTTTTTAATCAATTACGTTTGAAACATATGAAATAATAAAATAATGTGTCAATAGATAACACATTTGCCCTGTTATTCGGGCAAATTTTGGTTTTTCCCTTTAATGATTTTTTTTATGATTTCAACCGTGTAATTTGAATATTCCTTATTTTTAGTCCTCGTGGTATCTAGTGACATCTGACTGCACTAAATAGATGTTGTGGCACGCTGTATCAATAGTTTTTAACGATTTGACATTTTTTTAATATCTAACTCAACAATATTTAAAAAAAATACTAACTAAAATAAAAGATTAAATATCACTTTTACCCCCTTCCATCTAGGCGAGTTTTAGTTTCTCCCTCTAAAATGTCACAAAGTATTACGAGGGACTAACAATAAAAAATCTTCAAATGATAAGGACGGAATCGTAAAAAAAAAATTACAAGGAAGAAAATCAAAATTCCTCCAAATGGCAGGGGCCAAAAGTATGTTATTATAACCATAAAATAATGCATTAATTTTAACTAATAAATATTATTAAAAAATTTAAAAACCAAGAAATAGTTTATTAATGCAATATATCATAATAATAAAAAAAGCCAGTATTTATATTTATATATATGCTTTTTGGTTCAATTTATTTTACTTTTAAAAAAATCAGAAGCCCGATTTGATTTGAGCGATTGTCACAAAAGCACATACAAACACATTATATAAAATCTAATTTTGTGCAATTTTTTTTTAACAAGATTTTGTGCGGTTTTATGTTTTTTTTGGATCGATTTACGGTTTTATTTTGAATAGATTTAGATGTGAGCACCCTTAGTCACCAACATGAACAAAGCACAATATCATTTATCGTGATACCTCAATACTTCTAACCAAACTTCTTGACGGATGAGGTATTTTTCTTGACATTATTAATTTTAGTGGGGAATTCACCATTTTATAAATTTGGGATTCCAAATAGTTTGATGCTCACAACTTGAAATTTACTCATTAAAACATTAGAGAGAATTTCTTGAGAGAATTCAAGTCTAAATGTTTATATTAGAAAAAAACAAAATTGATGATTAGGTAATCATTATTTTAAAAGATATTAGAATTTAAAAGTATTACATATTTGAAGATTAAGGATGATTACTCTGATTTGCATTAACATAAAACTTTGATTTGAACTTGATATGTTGAGATTCTTTGGCATAAAATGCATATCATAGTCATTGAGTCCACTCAAATGATATAGACAACTAAAATATGCTTGATTTCACGAGTTTTTGTTGTTGTTATTGATAGACGAAGTGATAAAGCTATTGAAAACTCACACACAATATGAAGTGACCGAAATTCGAACCCCGATCATAGCGTCTAAAACTAACAAACTCGATATTTCTATCGGTTGAACTAAGATTCATAGACTGATTTCATGAGTTTTAATCCAACTCTATATATATCTTCAATTTAAACTCAGAACCTCTAGTTATACTTAAAGAATGCATATAGTTTCATCAAAATACAAATGAGATAATTCGAGTTAAATAATAAATGAAGAAAAGTAAAGTATACAAATGAAATTTGTATTTTTGTGTTGAAATAATCACATGCTTAAACCAATCTAATCAAATCAAGCTTTCTTTTAAAACATTGAATTGAAGTGAATATTTTAAAAAGTAACATACAAAAGCGACAAATAATAATGTCTAATATAAAAAAGGAAAGATAAAACAAAGAAAAAAAGAAGAAGCCAGCAGACATACAACAATTCTCCAAACATATACGTAGATTTCTAAATTAAAAATTACATTATTACAATATTAAATAATAAATATTATCGTTATTATTTTAGATTTATTTTTACCTTTTATAATTATTATTCTGTTCTACAAAATCGCATTTTTCGTGTCACTGGTTTTTTTCATTTCCATTGAAGAAGAAACAACACTCGGTGCCGCCGTCACCACCACCACCACCACCGTTCTATGCACCACCGTCGGTCACCATCACCACCACCACCACCATCGTCGTTATCACAATCACCTTCATATTCTCCACAAAACAATACCTAGGGTTTCCAAAAACCCATCTTCTATCGAATGATTGATCACTAAGGGTTTCCGATTTGAATGGCATTGGGAGATTTAATGGCATCACGTTTTTCCCAATCAACTGTTCTCATAGTTCCGAATCACCATGACGATTCTACCGCTACTGCTTTTTCCTCATCTGCTTCCGCCGCCGCCTTAAACGATGAAAGCGATTTCACTTCTATTCCTCATCGCCGTGATTCCGAATTCGCCGCTGCAAGTAGTAGTAGTACCTCCGGTTATGCTAATGCCGCCACTACTATGGCGTATTTACCTCAGACGAGTTTCTTCAATGAGCTTCGTTATGATGCATTTGAGCTTGAACTACCTTCAGGTCCTTCCGATAGTGGTTTGGTTTCGAAATGGAGACCGAAGGATAAGGTATGCTGGTACCTTGAGCTTAATTTCATGCGTTTTTTTTTTATTTGGTTGTTCAGAGAATCTTGCGGTGAAGTTTTTGTTTTTATTTTTCTGCATTTTTAATTTGATGAATTTGTGATTCGCGGTTTTCTTGCTGTTTGAGTGGAAATTAGTGTCTTAGAAATCTGAAGCTGTAGAAAAGAAAGGATTTTTAGGCTGAAAATGGTGTTTCTAGTATAATTGAGCTGAAAATGGATCAATTATGCTGGAATTGCTTGACTGAAGTAGTGATTTTTGAAATTGAGCTGAAAGGATATTGTTATTTGCATTTGCTTATAAACATCAGTAGGTTCCTCTAGGAGGTGGTCTGTCACATGAATAGGAGGGTGCTAGTTTCTTAGGTTAGGAATAAGGTGGGAAGTGGTTGACAGAAGTTGATTCTTGTATAGAAAAAGTCGATAACCGCAGAAAAAATGTATTGCTACAGAAATGGCTAACCTGTTGAAAGCGCCGCATTGCCGGTGGAAAGCGTTGCAGTGGCTGCCACCGCCACACTGCTACTCTGCAGTCGCCCCTTACTGTGGCAAGATTGATGACTTAGGTTAGGAGGGGAGAACCCATTTTGTGTATAATGGTACAATCATTCTTGTTAAGATGACGAGTTAAATCGTAAGATCGGATGACCTTGCTATGCATAAGTCATATTATATCTAAGATCGGTTACCGGTAGAGTTGTGGTGAGATTGTGTGAAAGATTGCTATAACGCTGAGATTGCTGATATCGCATGTACGATCAAATTTCAGTACGATACAGGTCGGGTTGCACAATCCAGTTTCATGAACCCATATTCCAATTTATGCCCTAAAACAAATCAAATCTCAGCAGACAAACTCTGTTTAGAGACTCCCGATCTCTCTCAATCATCCTTGCTCATCTAAACCGATCTCTCTCGGGTATCTTGACCCTTTCTGCTTTGTGATCTTCTTTCCCATCCTTTTTTGACCTGTTTTCGCATTTGGCTGGCAGCAACATTTTCAACTTGTAGCAGGCGTGGCTGGTTCTTCTCCATCCTTCTGCGCTGATTGTGATGCCTCTTAGGTGACCCCCTCCCCTCTGTCTCTAGGTTAGAGAAAAGTAGATAAAGTTGGGCCATTCAGACCCATTAATTAAAAAATAAAGAAAAAAAAACTAGAATAAGAAAAAGGTCATCTAATAATTTTGGGCATCTAGTCCATCGGTTGTAATTTTCTGAAATGTATTCCGTGTTATCCTTATGGAGACTCGTGAAGGAAACATTTTCTTTGAATAAAATGTTAAATTTTTTGCTGTATCTGTAATAACATTACAAATCTGAACTGTGCCAAACACTGGTGGTTTTCATAGTGATAGTGTTGCATGATTGTTTTCCATCGTTTAGAATAAAGAAACATAAACATGACTTATTTTCCTGTTACCTATTTTGGGG